>CM060854.1:15577212-16047686 GCA_030737835.1 Acorus gramineus | reverse complement strand
ATGTTCATGGGGTAAAAAAGAGGTGTACTCGTGTTTTGAATATTCCATGCTTGTATATGTATATTTGAATATTTCATGCTTGTATATGTATATTTATTTCTCTAAGCATGGTTTAGAATGAAAACTTCGTTTAGGAATCTTACCTTGCGGACGTCTTTCATTTTGGACTAACCCCCCTTCTGTTGTTTCAGCGACCGAATCGTATTCGAGCCTTGTGGCACGGGACGAAGAGATGGTACTCCGCCTTAGGGCAGTGAGAGAGGGACTTGGTGGATGGAGCGGGCTTCCGTTCCTTCTTCTTGATCGAGCCCTTCCACGTCCATCGTCCTTATCTGGAGGCGTTGGCAGAGAGATGGGATCCGGAGAGCTACACATTTATCCTCCCCACTGGTGCAGTGATGCCGACGCTCGAGGATGTGGAGCGGATCATAGGCCTCCCAGCCTTGGGCGAGGCGGTGATAGCGGCTACCAGTCCGGACTACAAGGCGCTCTTCCGAGAGTTGATTGGCGACTGGGAGTACGTGGAGCGGGAGAGGACGTTGAACCGGATCCCTCTCGGACAGCTTTCGAGACAGTACGGCCTTGGTTCATTCACGCGCCGTCAGAAGGGTGAGGCCGCGGCTTGTTTCGAGATGAGGAGACTGATGATCGAGGCCAGGGAGGCCACTGCATGCCCACAGAGGGCTCGGAGGGAGTTGAGGGCGTTCTTCCTCTATTTCTTCGGCCGGGTCCTCTTCTCGACGGCCTCCGACAAGGTCTCCTCCCACTTCTTGTTGCTGATGGGGGACTTGGCGATGATGGGGCGCTTTGCCTGGGGTGCGGCCATGCTGGCTCATCTCTTCGTGGAGTTGTCGAAGAAGGTGAAGAGGGCCGGGGGCAAGAATCTTGGCGGCTTTGCAGCGTTTCTACAGGTATAGTTTAGTGAAGATAGAAATGATTTGATTTAAGTTTATTAACTTCACCTGACTTCGGTTTTGACTTTCTCTCTGCAGATTTTTGGGTATGAGCACTTCGCCATCGCTCGTCCGACCCAGCTGGTCTTCGACCGTGCCCTCCCTTGGGCCATGAGATGGGCGCCTCCGGGGGCTTCTTGCCTGCGTCGCCTTGCTCAGTTCCGGGAGGCCTTCTGCGCTTTAAAGGAAGAAGGATATTTTCTGGACTTCTAGCTTGTATTTGATTTTCTTTTGCCTGAGCTCTCTTCTTTATTCCATGGCATTTTTTGTAGATGACCTGGAGGCCCTATGCTGAGGAGGCCTTATGACATCTGGCTGATCTTCTTCAATGAGGTGGTCTTTCACGCGATTAGCCAGGTCGTACGCCAGCTTAGGTACCACCAGTGAGTGCCCAATCCTTTGCCGAAGCGTCCTCCAATCCCGGTAGCTGGAATTTCTTGGAACACGAACCTCCCGAGGAACTATGCAGTGTACGTGCGGGGATGGGTCGAGAGAGGGACCTTGGTTGAGGGTCATCCCGAGGCGGTTAGCAGCGAGGAGTACATGGCCTGGTTCCGCCAGGAATATGTCGATATCCTCAGGACTATGGATGAGGAGATCCCGGATGCTTACGTAAGAAAAATCCTTTCTCTTTTCTCTTCTCGCTTCTTCTCTTTGTGTTCTAAATGATGTCTTCTTTTGTAGGTTGAGCTGAATGAGTTGGAGAAGAAACTCGAGACCGCCAACGAGCTCCTCCAAGCACGGGCCAGGCAGGTAGAGGGTTACGGGTGCAGAGGCGACGCTTGCAAGACCAGGTTCGGGTCCTTGAGGCTCAAGTGGATGCTCTGTCGAGAGCAAGAGCTGATGTGCTTCTTCCTCCTCTGCTCCTCCTCCGTCCAGTGCTGCCGACCGAGAGCTTGAGTTGATGAACGAGCTGGGCATGACCTAGAGTGAGCTCCTGGCTACTTGGATGGAGTTTGATCAGGCGAGGGAGAGGGCCGCGAGGGCCGAGGATGAGGTGGACCTGTTGCGGTCCGAGAGAGCTCTGAGAGAGGGGGAGATGGACCAGCTGCGGTCCCGTATCGTGCTGAGGGAGGAGGAGTCTTCCATTTTGGGCCGTGAGCGGGACTCCCTCTAGGTTAGAGTGTCGGAGTTGGAGGCGTCGGCTGGCGTGCCTGGTGGATTGATGGGAGATCTGGTCCGTTCTCTTTTGGCGGGCGGGGACAGGGACTGAGAGGCTCTCATAATCTCATAGTCGAGGGCACGGGAGTTGGAAGAGAGGTTGAGGGCAGCCGAGGACCGATCCAGGAGCATGGAGGGTCGTCTTCGCCAGAGGCTGGAGAGAGATCGGGACATGCAGCAAGTCCACCTCTGGGAGGCCACCATGAGGGGGAAGCTGGTTGGCGGAGGGTCTATGACGGAGGCGGACCTCGACCTTCTCCCTCTCGAGCCTGACCATTCGGCCTCTGCCTCCCTAGCCACCGGAGCTTCTTTGAGCAGAGATTCCCGCTCATCAGCGACTCAAAGCCGTGGGAGATACGCGAGGGCTGCTTCTTCGGTGAGGGAGACTCCTACTGCTCCGGACACTCCAGAGGTTCAGTCTTCTCCTCAGCTATCGCCTCCTTTTCAGCCAAGTCAGGACGTTACTCCCACTCAGCCTTCCGGATATGACGACACTCCGAGGTATAATTTTTTTGTGTCTTGGTTTTGGTAGAAGAAATGTATATATGCAAGGAATTCATGCTTTTCTTCTTTTCTTTTGGCTTAGGTGATTGTTTAGATGATGCACAGCTCAAGACATCGGGGTCTGAAGCCTTTGGTGGACCTATCTTTTCTTTTTCTTTATAAAGACTTTTCTTGTGTAATTTTTAGGGAATTTATGTCTTTTCATGCATGTTTTATGTATTTAAACATGGGTATTTAGTTTTAAAAGCATTTTGATTCTTACTTTGATGATTGTGTATGTGTGTGGTGAATGGTTGGGTGTGTGAATGAATGTTTGGGGGTGGGTGTATGGTTTGGTATGTGATTTTGGTTTCTGTTGCTGTTTGATTCATTTTTATACAGGTTTTATGAATGTATATGTATATGAAATGCGTGTATGCAGGTTTTGGGAAGAAATATTCCTAATAGGTCTCAAAGGTTTGAAGAGTTGATTTAAAACTGGACTGACAGTGCAGGTTGGGCAGCAGGTGAGGGGCGGCTAGTTGTGTTTAGCCGCCCAGTGAGGGGCGGCTAGTTGTGTTTAGCCGCCTAGGACTAGTAGAATTTACCTGTAGGGCAACAACTAGTCTATTTCAGCCGTCTGATGGCAGGCGGCTAGTCGGGTTTAGCAGCCCCTGGCCTAGGACAATTTTTCTGATTCCACTGTCTTGCTGTCATTGCTGGGAGTCCTATGGGTAATTGTTCAACCTTCAAAACCTGTAAAAACATTCTTTCCATGGACCAAGTGTTAAATCTGTCCAGATTGCGCCCCTGCACTGACTTTTGAGTCCTTATTCGAATTGTCAAGGGCTACAACCCATCTAAGGTAAATAAGAAAAAAAGTGCGAGAAGCCGCGTCTGGTATACAAAGGAGGGAGCCTAGATGACTCTGAGCGTGAGGATAATGTGAGAATAAAAGACTCTCAGGTGTGTATGAGAGTGGGGCATTTTTTTCTTTCTCAAGTGTGTGTGGAAGGGTATGAAATGAAAGTAATAGGGGCAATTTTTTGGTATGGGAGTTTAATTGTGGTATTTGAGAAAATTGAATGCCTAAATGTTTGGAAAAGGAAAATACAATCTTATGCATAAGTGTGAGTGACATAAGGGAGCATTTTAATTCTTCAAAGGATTTTTATGAGGGAGGGAAATGTTTCCAACTTTCTAAAGTAAAAGATGCCATCAAGTCTTTGAAGAAGGGCCCTTGTGGTCACCTATGTCCAAACCGGGATTGTATTTGAAAAGTGATGGCTTCAGGTGTTAATTCTCAAGTTCATGGTTCTCAAATGCTTGATCATATTATTCTAAACATGCTAGGAAATCCATGAATGCACCAAGATTTAAGTCAAGCAAGCTTCCTTTAGATAGGCAAGTGTTTTAAGTGAACTCATGTGAGTGTGTGCTGTTGTAAACATAGAAAAAAGGTTTATCTTTGGTTGAGATTTCGCCTTTCCGAGTAAACATGGTTCAATTCCAACTCCATAGCAAGAAATAAAAGGGTGGGGGTGAATGGGGTAAGAGTAATATCTTCCTTTGGGGCAATATTTTAGAATTGTCCCAGTCTGGCATATGTCTTTACTTCCTAGGTCCCTCTGGCTTTCTTCTTTTTACCACTTCTTTATTTGGGTGGAGAGTACAGCCCGTTGGGCGTATACCCGTATTTCGAGTGGAGAGTACAATCCATTTGCTTGAATGTGTATTAGTATAGCCTTTTGTTCAGCATATACTGTGCGTAAAGGCGTTCACGCCTGCTAAAGTAGAGAGTTTAACCCGTTGTCTAGGTGTTGTTTTGATCTTTGGCCTCTCATTGCCTTTCTTTTGTTTTGTTTTGTTTTGAGGGGGGGGGGGGCTTTTCTGTTTTACATCCCTGTTCTTTTCTGCTTCCCCTCTAGAAGTGTTTATATAGTGCTAGAGCCAGTTTTGGGACATAGGCTAGGTCCAGGATAATTCCTCATTTTGCCTTTGGGTTGATACGAGTGGGGGCAAAAATAAGGGAAGATGCTTTGGGTTTATAAAATTATCCCAGTCTACAGGGTAGGCAATTTCTCTTTTTATCAGATAAACCAGTTCCTAAGTCATACTGGTGTGATGGAGGTTGCATGAGTGATGAATATATGAGTTCAAATAAAATACAAGTTATCTTTGAGAGTCTTACAATTCTATCATCAGGTTTAAACACTGAAAATCACAGGAAGGAAGAATAATATTTCTCAAGTATTGAGAGTTTCTATGCATGGAATTTCTTTAGATAAAGTGCATTCCACAAACCTGAGACTTCGACTCCTTCAGCGTCCACCATGCGGTAGGCATTCCCGGAATAGACATGGGTGATCACATAGGGTCCCTCCCATGTGGGTTGCAGCTTGCCTTTGGGGTGGGGTTGCCTTGATGGCATGATTTGCTTGAGTACAAGCTCCCCAATTTTAAATTTTTTCTCTATTACTTTCTTTTCAAATGCCCTTGCCACCCTCCTCTGGTAGGCCTGGGCATGGTCAGCGACTCTTAACTTCTTTTCGTCTCTTTTTTTGTTTTGGTTTGTGGGTTTTTTTTTAGGAAAGCATGTAAACAAATATGTGCATGAATGAGGAATGAAAGCTGTTTTGCATTGTATTTTTGGATTTTTTGTTTTGTTTTGAAAGCATGGAAACAAATATTTATAGGAGTTGAAAGCATAAGCTGATAAACAAATCTTTTTCATTTTTTTTTTAAAAGCATGTAAACAAATATGTACAGGAGTTGAGGAATGAAAGCTGTTTAGCATTTTTGTTTTTGTTGTTTTGAAAGCATGTAAACAAATATATATAGGAGTTGAAGTGTGAAGGCTTACTTGGGTGGATCAATCCTAGGCTTGTGGATTTGAACCACTTCTTCGAGTCGGCTAGCCTTTGTGGGCCGACTCATCTCTGGTGGAGGTTCTGCAGGTTCAGCTCCTTCTTCTTCTCTTGTTCTCTTGGGTTTTTGCCCCTGACCGAGCATATCTTTGGGCGAGTAATTCTTCATCCCGTATGAGTACATCTCCTAGTTAATGTGCATGGCGCAGATGGTCCAGTTGCGGACTCGTGCTCCATTGAAGCGTGCCTCTCTTCAGACAGATACTACTTCTCCCTGATACGGGAAGCAGAGGCATTGGTGTCGGGTTGATGAGACAGCTTCGATACCGTCGAGCCAGGTTCTTCCGACAATTAGGGGATGTAGTGACCTGATGTCCATCACCATGCAATTGACTATGGTGGAGACTGGACCAATTTTTAGAGGAAGTGTCACTAATCCGCAGACGCCTCTCCGTGTGTTGTTGAAAGCGAAGAACCGTTCGTTGGCTGCAGCTTGTAGGTTCGGTTTTTGATCTTGCTGTAGGCTGAGTAGGTCAGGACATTGGTTTCTGCCCTGGTGTCCACCAAGATGTGTCAGAATTCTCTCCCTCCGAGGCTTGCAGTTATCATGAGGGGTGCCGAGCGTACTCCAGCTGGTGCGACCTCGTCGGGTAGGAAAGCAATGGGGTTGGGACCCATGTTGTTGTTAGCTGAATTCATGGTCCCAACTGGTCCTTCGATTGGACATAAGCCGTTGTGGGGTGATCTAGGTGGACTGTCATCTTCGGATTCGGCTCCTGGATGTACGGTGAATGTGAACATATTATGTAGTACCCAGTTGTCTTCGTTCTCATATCGGAGGCGTGCTTCCCCCCAGATGGTCAGTATGTGGCCCATGAATGGTAGTCGGAGACATTGATGTCTTGGGGAGCAGATGGCCTGGATGCTGTCTAGCCATGGACGCCCTAGCATCAGAGGGTATCTCGTGTCGATGTCAGCTACGAAGCACTCCATCTCGCAAATCAGGGGACCAACGGCCAGTTCGAATATCCCAGGACCGTAGATGGTCTTTCCGGAATGGTTGAAAGCCTAGATAGTGGAGTGTATCGGTTGAACAAAGGGGCAACCTTGCCTGGGCATTTCTTGGTAGGTAGAACAAGTCATGATATTCATCCCTGATCTTGGGTTGATGAAGATGTTTAGCGGGATGGCCTGGAGTCGCTCGCGAACATGGAGAGGATATACTCGCAGCCTTTGATCAGGGAGGTCCTTGTCAGTGAAGGAGATGATCATTGGATGGCAGGGGCCGTCTACTGTATTAGTGCTTTTGTAGGACTCGTTGTCATTCGGATGCAGATCATGTGAAGTACATTCCCCTTCTTTGGGTCCTTCGTTCGCTGCTTCGGGAACCTCTTCAAATGGTTCCTCCTCTTCTTCTTCTCCTGGGTTGTCCAGACCGCTTTCATCAGACTCTATGTTGATGACTTCAGGCAGAATGGGGACTACTTGTTCTTCCTCGCCATACAGTACGGCGAGGTCGTGGTCGTTGAGGTTCAGCTGGAATGGCTGGTCCTGTCCTTCCTCCTCAGACTCTTCGGATGAACTGCCGTCGGTAGTATTTTCTGAGCTGCTTGGCTCTGGTGATGGATGTCTTTCCCTCCTAACCATGTTGACAACGTGGGCTCTGGAAGTGGAGGCTTGGTCGTGATCTGGCATAGGGTCAGTGAATATGCCAAGTGGCTTGTTTGCTTGGGGATTGCCCCGGCTCAGATGGCCTTTGATCATGGCCCAATCAAGGCGCCTGTCATCATTTAAATCATAAACAAAGTCTTAAAAGACAATGCATTGTTCTACGGTGTTACCATACTGTTGATGGTATTGACAGTAACGCGTGGTGCTGGCCCTGGGGAGTGAGGGCCTAGCAGAGGCGAGGGAGATACTATTGGTGTCTATCATTACCCTAAAATCCTCGTTAAGGTTTCTGGGAGGGGTGGGTAAGAGTCCCTCTTTCCCATTTGTCTCGGGCCATAGGAGGTTGAAGGGGAGACTTCGATGTAGGAGCTTTGTGGCGGCCGTCTAGGGGTTAGGTTCTGTGCTCTTGGGGGAGCGGAATAAGCGGGGGGAGTCCTAGTTTGGCCTTGGCTTTGAATTATGGGGCTCTGGACTGGAAAACTTTGGACTACTAGGTTTTGTCTTATCGGCACAGGGGCGGGTACTGATCGAGGAATGAAGTTTTGATTGGCTTGCCGAGGCGGCACATATCCGGATGGACCTGGCGTGTACTGTCTCGGAGCTGACCCTTGATCAGGGACTCGCACTCCGTTCGGATAGAGTGCCAAAATTTGTGTGATCCCCTCTACCGTGGAGGTTTGCGCCTTTCTTGACGGTTATCCAACCCTATGACTGATAGGTGGGGACGGGGTTTAGACTACTGGGGCTGCACAACAGGAAATCCTGTTGTGGCGGTCAATGAGAAGCTGGTATGTGGTATAGTCTCCGTACGAAAGACTCGTACGGAGCTCTGGACACAGGCTTTGCAACATCATGTCAATTTCTTGACATTCTGTTAATTGCAGGCCAATTCAGTGGACGAGGGTGCGCCACCTGGATACGTACTGCTCAAATTCCTCCCTAGGCCTCATCCTTTCTACGGTTAGGTCTGAAATAAAGGGGGCCTAATCCTCTGATAACCGTAGCGGCCTGGAAACTTCTCGCTTACAGCCGAGAAGTTTGACAAATGATCTATAGGGAGGGTGGAGAACCATTGTAGTGCTTCTCCTTCCAATGATTTTTGGAAGAGGAACACTAGCAGAGGTTGGTTATCTAGAAACGGTCGGGCGTCTAGATAAAAGGCGGTCAAATGAACATCTGGGTCTCCACGACCGTTGTACCGGTGAAATTTCTGGATTTTGAATCCCTCCGGTAGGTGGACTGACGGGATCTGTCTCAGGTTGTGCAGAGACATGTGTTTGGGGGCAGAGGGGCCAGTCTCGGAGAGGATTCTTCGGATGGTTTCATCCAACATTTCTCCCCTAGGAGGGCTGTTTAGTGGTCCCGGGTTGGAGGTGGCCTGGTAAGGGCTCGAGGCAGAAGCGGTTGGGAATATTGGATTCGCGGGGGAAGGCGGGGCAAAGGAAAAGAGGCTTGGACTCGGATTTACCGAGAAGTCGGGTGTTGGTAGTGTATTGGGGGTGGGGCAAGCCTTGGGGGTCTTAACAAGAGTTTCCTGCAAGGTCTTGGCCTGGTGATAGTCGGTGAGGTCATTGAACATGTCCTCGACTGACTGGTATCCTAGGGTAGCCATCCTCTCCTCTAGGTGGCTGAGGAATTGGGCGGTTTGGTCTCCCTGGTTGTCCTTCTCCTCTACTACTTTCTCATGGGTGTAGGCTTCCATGGTGTGAATATGGAAAAGCCTAGGTGTAAATGAATGCATATTCAAAACAGTAAATAAAGCAGTAAAGGGGTGCGCAGCTGTGTGCGAATTAAAGCAGTAATGGGGTGCGCAGCTGTGTGCGGCTTAAAGCAGTAAAGGGTGCGCAGCTGTGTGCGGCTTAAAGCAGTAAAAGGGGTGCGTAGCTGTGTGCGGCTTAAAGTAGTAAAGGATGTTATAATGCAAAGTAGAGGAGGGTCAGACTTGAGGGGTGAGAAATTCTAGTTTTCCTAGAGGGGTGATGGCATTCTAGTCAGGTTATTGGAAGGAAGCAGAAGAGGATTACCTTTTGTTGTCTTTTCATGAGGGAGGTCCCACCGTGATCGTCAGGCTGTCGGTATCGGATTTCGGGGAAAAGGAATGAAAGGGCGCTCCGGGAAGCCTTCCTCCCTCTCTTCCTCCTCTCTGGTCCTCCGGGGTTGTGCGTGTGTGGGGGTTCTTCAGAGGCTTGGATCCGGAGAGCTGTGCCTTGGCAGGCTTGGTTGGATCGTCTCTCGGAAGGGGTGATTGGTTTGTTTTTTCGTTCCTGGCTGAGGCGGCCGACGGGTCCTCAGGAGGATTCAGGGGTTGTAGTGATCGCCACCTGCTTTTCTAAAAAAAGCAGGAAAAGTTGGGGCGGATTTGATTGCCTTCGTGGGGAGTTTGTGGGGTCTCCGCTCTGAGACACGAATATGCCGTACACTGAGGTGAAGGCAGGAATTCTTTTCTACTTCGGGAACCTGACTAAAGGAGAATTGGGACTAAGGTGGGCTAGGGAAGGGCTGGCTAGTCTGATTTAGCCGCCTAGTAGGGGGCGGCTAGTTGGGAGTAGCCGCCTGGTGTCTGGTTCAATTTGGGCAGAACCTGGGTAGGGTTTGGATTTGGTTTTGGCAGAGGTTAAGCTAGGTTTAACTTGGGTTTTGGAGAGTGGATTTGGAGAGTGATTTGGTGTAGGAAATGGGTTTCTCTCTCACTTTCTCTCTCAAGGGTTTTTGAAATGGTGGTATGGGGGGGTATAGGCTTGTGAGTGTGGGTGTGGATTGGTTGCTTGGGAATGAATTGATGATTTTTTGGTGATGAATTGATTCTATCCTTTGATGAATTGGATGCCCCCCTATTTATAGTAAAAGAGGTGTAGGGGAGTGTCCACTGAACAATAGATCAGAATGGATAATAAGGTGTTTGATTTGACCTCCCATTAGATCTTTGTTCTCTGACAATGTCCAGGCGAGAGGCGGCTAGTGTAAACTAGCTACCCAATGGGGGGAGACTACTCTCAGGTAGCCGTCCCCATCATAACCTGTCAAACATCCCATCTCTGACAAGCGGTAGCTTGGGTCGGTTACTATGGTTGAGCCGGCTGAGATGAGGCAGCTAAAAGGGACAATCCGCCGCAATCATGCTTGCTTTATGTCCCATCCAAGAAGGCGGTTTGGGGTCGGTTTGAGGGGCGGCTAGTTGGGACTAGCCGCCTGATATGGGGCGGCTACTCTCAAGTAGCCGCCCATGTCTAGGCTCTTAGATTTTTCTAAGTGTTTGGACCAGGGCTTCTAGTTTCGGTTTCTGAGAGAGATTTCTATTTGATGTTCAAATGTGATCATTCTTAAGTATTACTTGAAGTATTTTTGTCTTTTTAGACGATCAAAATTGGGATATCTACACCAAGGTCCGCTGCCCAAGCGGAAATATTTAGCGCCACCCCGGCGCCCCTCCACTTGACCAGCGAGTAAGAAACGCGAGCGAAGGTTGCGGTTTTGGAACTTGATAACGAAAACGCCACCTGCCAATGCACTCACCTTTTGCCACCCTCGCTGGCCCCCACAGTTCTCGATGGCCTGACTCACATCGACCAAAGTTGGCGTCCATCTGCAGCCCCGGAAGATTAAACAACATCTAAGGTTTCTAGCTTCCGGACATGGGTTGAAAGTGATGGGAAGCCTCTTGGAAGGTGAGCGTCTCCAAGGCTGTGCCGTGCCAGCCCCTGGGGATCTCTTGCGACAAAACGCCGCCGTGTGGCCTATCCCGCGGCACAACCTACAAATGATTGGGTCTCTGCATGAGTAACTCTTGTGCCCAGCTCCCACGCACCGGAAACAGCGATCCGACCTGTCCGATGCTGACCTTCAACTTCCTACATAGCTTCTGCTCCCACCCGCGCTCCAGCTCCCCGAGGTATGGGCGCTCCCCCTTCTCTGTCCGACCCCGCTCCTCGCTCCATGACGCCCTCCCCCGACCAACCGTCCGCTTCCCGATGATTGACCACTCGATCTCTTCCGCTTACGTACCCTCCAACCGTCCTCACCAGATCTCTTCTCCATCCACCTTGTCATCGTCTCTCTTCACTCTTGCTGATAGTCACTCCACACTCTTGCTCAAAGGCAAATGTTACTTAGTCTTTCGTCTAAAAGTTGTCAACGGTTTCTTGAAAACTTTATGCCTTTCAGCCTAACATGTTAGACATTAGTACCGTATCTTCTAAAACATATCTGTCCACAAAAAGTCATATCCAGATCCCCTTGCAATCGTGTTATTCCACCCTATCTATTCCACGAAGACTTACATATCAAATCACCTAAAGAGCTCACATGTCAAATCATTTTTTATATTTTATAAATCATTATTTACATCTTATTTATAGTTTATTTACATCTTATTATTGGTCAATCAATAAAAACTTTATTATTATGTTTTCCAACAAAAATAACTAAAAACACACCCAAACAAAAAAAAATTATTTACTATCTATACAAAAATATTTATATATCCTAAAATAGTTTACGTCGCTACCTATTTAGGGTCTAAAAGAATTTCCTTTTCTTACCAAAACCTTTGTTCTGTTACAACTGAAAATTTTAGTGACCTCAAACCATAAAATTGGAATTTGAATATCCACAACAATAAACACTGCAACAAAACAATGAAGGCTATAAACAGACTGGCCCGCGGCACATAATGCAGAGAGTTCAAACTTAGAACTATTAGTATGACCATGAACAGATAAATACAACATGCAAGATAATATGATAAGTGGAACAGCCAAGAACCTCCAAATTGTTCACAGAACATAGGAGAAATATTAAAAAGAACAATCATATTAATACTTAAGAATTGTGCATAGACTTTCACCTCAAATTATATATCTTACATATTTAGAATTCTGACACTATATTCACGTGCACAGCAACCCAAGACGACTTTGCAACAACACATCAACCATTAAGATGCTCTCTTTAAGGGCAAGCACAATCTCTTTGTAATTGAAAATATACATTGATGTGAAAGTGGATCAAATGCTTTAACCACTATTGCACAATCCAACTAAATCCATCAATACAGTGTACAATGAATCTAACGACAAATAACCTAGAAACTTCCTATCTTTGAATACACCATTCGAGAGGTCCTTGTGGAGCTGAGCATCCTCGAAGCTATCCTCCATCACAAGCCACCAAGAGATGCACCCAATATCATCTTCTGGGTCCACATGAGCGGCCAGCCCAAGCGTTTCTCCATGATCAAGCTCAAATGAGAGGTGGAGGAAGTCTCGTCTTGCCTTCATGCCTACTATTAAGGCTTCCTCGTGGAGCCAATGAAGAACTTGACTTGCAACCTGTTGAATAGATTCAATTCATACATAAGATGGGAAGGGAAGATGACATCACCAGTCTCATGGAAAATTTGAGGGAAAGGTATAAAAGCAATCATCTTTCTTTTTCCTGAGATATGATAAGCTCTACATGTGTAAGAACTTACTAATCCTAGTAACATTTTACATTCTAATTTTCAAGTATACATGAAGCTGGCATAAGAAACCAGTTAAAGGAGACTTCTCTCTTTTCTGATTTCATTGAAAAGGTAACGAAAACTAATTACATATGACCAACCCCCATAAGATGGGTTAAAGCAAAATGCCCTCCGTATCAACGGATTTATCCGTGATCCATGTAACCAAATATTTGATAATCTGGACTAACGGTTTTTCATTACTCATACCCTAGAAGAGAAAAGTGAGTATAACTATGTGATGATTGCGTCACAGAAGGCTGTGGCACAAGTATATGACATCTTCCACTCGTTCTTTGAGTGCCAGAGAGGTAATGTTGCAATTTGGTATATCTGAAAATGAGGAATATCATGATATGGCTGCACTTCCACTGTAAATGGCATTGAACAGCCCAAAGATCTGCTGGTTTTAAGCCAACTTGTGATCATCCATGAGATCTAGTTACAATGTTACCAAGTAATAGAAGCATAGATGCAGCATTACCTGCTGCAGAAGTATCACTGGTAGATCCGTCACTTCACATCCATAAGAGTTTGTTGTGCATGCATCATCAGAGCTGTCTCTGAATGAACCAATGACATTGGGTGCACCATCACCGCTAACAGAGATGCATTCATCATTCACCACCACCTTAGTGTGAAACTCATGGATTTCTAAAGGCCTGCATCGACGACCAGCACGAAGAACTGACTGTGGAATCTTCATGGAAAGTGACCATGAAGAAGTCCGAGAATGCCAGGTTGGGTGAGAGAGTAAATTAACGTATGGGATCCTGCTAACCTTCATATAAAAAATGAAAAGCTGTCAATATAAATAGATATGATCTTACTGGTTTTTCCTATAGTTGAACTCGAAAATAAATTCATACCAGATTTTCTAGTTCTGATTGGACTTTGTTGGAAAAGATTCTGTGAGCTAATGTCATGCAGAAATGGCCAAGGAGACCAATCCCTTCGCTTGAGGAGTGACTAGATACTTGAGGCCTGACAACAGATGAGCGTCTTTCTTTCCCTTTCACAAACAGATTTTCATGGAAGATTTGTTGCAAGTAAATTGCAAAACTGACTGGATTTGGAAGTCCCAACAAATTCCTTTTTGAATCATTGTGCTTCTCTTCAAATATCACTAGCCCTAGCTTGTCAGATGAAGAAACCTTGTCCTCCACATCCTGAGCCCGGCCCAAAGTTTCACCTGTTTGACTGCTATTTTCTTCTTCAGAAGGAACCAAGCGTAAAAAAACAGAGGCTACATCACCAAAACTCAACTGTAAGAAATTTTCTCTCATACAAGTAACATTAACCCCTTGTGTTTCAGAGAAGGTTTCACGATTCACCAAATCAAACAGCTGCAAAGAAATGAGAAATTAGTGAGTATCCAAGGGAAAAAAGGCAATAGATAAAAAAAATAAAAATAAAAATACCCACCTGCTCTTGAAAAATCGATTGATGGATCCTACAGAGAACTGAATGTGCTTCTTTAACACATTCGTTGACATCTTCATCAGTCATGGCTTCTTTTTTAGCTTCTCGTAAAGGACGCTGAACTGAACCCTGCATTTTCTCTTTATTTGGATTTCTGACTTTACCACTTGGATAGTCATCATGGAACCCAAACTGAATAGAGTGGCATGACTTTGCAGGGATTTTTACAGTCAGCATTCCAGTTGTGTCATGATCAACGCGAACTGTAGATAGGGCGGGTAGTTGGGTCACGGCGGCTGCATCTGCCAGAGAATTGTCAAATAAATCGATAGTGAAGCCTTCATTTCCTGGTCCAGAAACTGCAGCACGTTGGCGCTTGACTTTCCAGTTTTGCTGCAATCTATCCGCCTATCAGAAAATAAGCTCAGAAGAATAGCAGGACGACGTTCCAACCTATGAGGAATTCTCACCTAATTAATGCACCATAAAATCTTGCTTCCCTCACGGTCTGTTGCTCCAAAGCTTTAGAAGATTGTTTAAAATATTTCCCAAGGTGCTGTAGATCAACATAAAACACTATAACATGCTCTACTGCACAAGGAAAGTTTGACAAGTGTGGACATATTGAGCGTTAATATAAAGAAAATGAATCAAACGTTACTATCATGAGGGGCAAATGAGCCTACAGTCCTACACATAATTATGCATGAAACGTGGCTAATATAATGTATGAAATAAACAAAAAGGTTGTTGGTTCAAACAGTTAGTTCAGTCCTATATTGTACCAAGTAAATTTAAAAAAGATTTGCTGTATAAAGATTCAACCTAAATAAAACAGCTTAATGGGCTATCAACAATCTGCTTAATAACAATAAGTGTGCTCCAGAACAGTGTATGTTACTTCTCTTTATTCTTCTATATATTTGTCCCGATCTTATTTTATATAGAAAGAGTTTGTGAAAAAAGCACCGGACCAATGTCAGATGGGACAAGGACAATGAGCTGAGGCACACCTGTAGGTTGAAAAGGTATAAATGAACCCTTTTCACTTTTTCTATGTTTCTTTCCTGACACTTTAATCATTTCATAGATTAGTTTTTCAGAAATTTTATGTGTGATCTTATTGGTAGAAAGCCCCCAAATTTTAGAAGACGATGGATCTTTATACAAGGTTAAAAAAGATAAAATAAATTAAAATAAACCTCAAAATAAAACCACCCTATTAAAAGGGTGCCCACCAATTCACACAACCTGAACCATGCATTACCCATACTAATGGAAGGTGGAAGGTCATTCCTCGCCAAGAATAACATGAACCCATGATTTCATAACTGAGGAAATCACCATCCACATGTTCTACCCATATGCCCTCTTATGTTGGAAAAGGTATTCATTATGACTTGTGCATCAACCAAATACTCAAACCGCATGTGGGACAAGGGTTTGAAACTTGGCGAGAATACTAGGATCGCACATCTCTTATGGAACCATTCCCACATGCCTTCAGTGTCTCTAAATGAGCAATTTGATTCTAAGGCCAAACCAACATTTGCCCATATTTGACAACTACATGGATATCCAAAGAAAAAATGATCCCTTGTTTCCTCCTCCCCTTCACAAAGCTCATAAGTGCCGTTGCTGTCAAGAGCCCTTCCATTAGTAAGGAACTTGTCGAGAGTGAGAATCCACAAAAAACTTTGAATCTTCAACAGAGCAAAAGCACCCCAAATAAAGCATTCATGATGAATGGTAGGAACATCATGTGTGGGATGCTTATTGAGCCTTTTGTAGGTCTTCATAAAAAAAAAACCAGAGCTTGAAGACAACTTTCATCAATCATATACTTATCTTCCTAATTCTATTCTACCTCTTGGAGAGCCACAAGCAGAGAAGTAACTCCATCAATTGCAAGTCGTTGAGGTTTCACCGTAACCAAGGGATCCAAATGATGTAATCTTCACCACAAGTGAAGGAATCACAATCCATGTGTTCTCCACAGATGAGATTATTTCATAGATTTTTAAATTGACATATCATATTATAGATCACTTTTGAAAGTTATAACAATTATGTATCCCAACATATATAACTTTCACATTGTTTTTTTTCCCCCACTTAACAGTTAGTCAGTTCCTAATTACCCATAAATTGCTTCTGTACCCCAGTTTTGAATAGTGCTATAAACAAATTAAACAATGGTTAAGTTCGTTAAATGTAATGCAGCCACATTACCCTGAAATGTTGTAGCTTAGTTGCAGCAGATACAGAAAGGTCAGCCAAAACTTCATTGGGCAGTTGCTTTGGCCTAGTCATCCCAGCCACAGTCACAGCATCATTTGTTTCCACCTACAAATAAAAATTTAATCAAATAAGGTGTGAATAGATGGGTAAAATTCAACTCCAAAACATATTACTTCACACCTTTCTTTTGTGAAAATTGCAAGACTACAAACTATTATTTTTCCTCGAGGGGCATTGTAGATATCTCTTCTACTTGTTTCTCCCCGATGGTTTTGGTTTTCAACTTTAGTAGGCCATGTTTAGTGGCTTCAATTTTGTAACTTTCAACTTTGGGCATTCGCTTTCTTAATATTAATTGAGGACGCCTATTATTTCTTTAAAAGAAAACTATTATTAAAAAAAAAAAAACAAATCCAAAACACTCACAAGGGCTATAAAAACAAATCCAAAGTTCATCTTTTCCAACAAAACTAAGAACCATATTTCCCAAAAAACAATTACACATAAAAACCCTTCCTTTCATAAAATTCGAGTATTCAACAACCCAAATACCTTTCATTTCCTCTAAAAATCCATCCATTATTTAAATTACCACTCAAAAGACATTCCATCTATTCAAGGGACCATAAAAAAAAAAAAAAAAAAAACATACTACACTCCCCACATTCACAACAGTAAGATAAGAAGTTCAAACTTTTCCCCAAGAAATACATTAAAAAAAAAAAGAATCACAGAGAAAACAATACAGTGTTGATGAGGTCAATAACGACAGAGAGCTCCTGGTGCGCCAGCTGGAGATTCTCCATTAAACTCTGCCAAGGTAAAGTAGGCGTCACTGCGGCCGCTGCCGATGACTTCTTCTCCTCCTCCACCACTTCCCCCTTGACCTTCTTGGCCTCCCTCTCCACGATGGGAGTGAAGTCGATCCTCCTTATCAGATCGAGCCGCTTCTCGTCCTGACCAACATCACTGCTTCGAAAGACAAGTGAATTATACAGGGATCACTCAAAACCAGAGAAAGAAAGGAAGGAGACGATCTTACGGTGGGAAGTGTTCGATGCCGTTCTCTTCGATGGCGTCCAAGCGTTTGATCGGGAGTTTGTCGAGGTCGATCTCCATCTTCATCATCTCTCAATCGCACTCTCTCGATCGATTGAATGTACTCTGATTTCAGAAGCAAGAGAGTGTGTTGAATCCAAAACAAAAGAGAGAAAAACTTAAACCCTACCGTCAATCTCGAAAATTGATAGACAAAGAAGACAGGATGGAAAGACCGTTTTGCCCTCACCCACAGGCCCGAATCGGGCTCCAGATGGGTGAGGAATCTCCCAGATAATTTGAGATCCGGCCCACATTATCGCACACAGAGCTCCCACCATGCCCGAATTCATTACTTGTACAGTTTTATTTGCTGTCCGAATTCATTCTAGTCTACACGTATTTTAAATTTTTTAAAAATAATATATTTAAGTAAATAATTTTATAAAAAAATAAGTATACGTTTTAATAAATTACATGGATACATTTATAAAAAAATATAAAAAATTTCTATTGATGCATATACATCATTATTATGAATATATGCTTCGGTGATTTTTAATCGACGCATATGGGATTGGAAGCACTCGGGAGGAATTGATTTATTCAAGGATAAATTACCAGTAGAACATGAGTTTTTCTATTTGATTATATTTTCAATTAATTTTATTGGGAACCATAAGAATACAATTTTTGTTGTTTGGTAAACGAAGAATAAAGTTTAAATAAGAGGTGAATAAGTTGATATGAAGATTAGATTCAGTCAGTGCTCCATTCATCATTTCATGTCAATCTCCAATCAATGATTGACATGTAGGTGTTTTTTTTTTAAAATAATGGTGTTTTAAAAATATAGTGAACAATTGATTATGAATGTAAAAAACATTCAAATAGAAGGAATTAAAAAAAAAGTGAATTACATGTGGCCCGGTTTTTAACGTGAAAAGAGGAATAGTAACCGTCTCATCGATCAAAGGGATCGGTTACCCAAATAAACAAAAATAAATGAAAGAGTAAATTATGAATTAGCTATGTGCCATCTCATGGTGCTTGACCTAAAACTTGTTAGTGTTGGACTCATTTTGAATAGTCCATTCCTTGGTTGACCAAAAATTGAGTATTTCCTTTTTCCCTTCCCAACACTTTAGTTCCACATCGGTTAAAATCACTTGATTATTTCACCTTATACATAGAGTCAAACAATTCCATTGTTGAGACTTGTTGGACCAAACCCTTACGCGCGTGCACACGAGGCCCTGCCCGTCAACCCGTGGGCGCTTGGATTTCTAGTTAACCGGGCGTGCGTACTTGCACATCGCGCCTGCGCACAAGGCGGGTCGGGCTGCGGGCCACACATGGGCGCACCTGCATGCACGTGCATGGGGGGTGCAAATCCCTCTCCTCTGGGCCCCTTTCCACGTCTTTTTGTCCATCACAACATCTCTTATTTTGAATTTCAAAATGTTTTTAAAAACCGTCTGTTGGTCGGTTGGTAGTGCCTATATAAATGTGTCATATTGGTCTCATTCACCATCAGCGAATATCACAAGCCTAGAGCCTCCTATAATCAGTGTTCTTCCTCTGTTTTGTTTTTAGCTTTTACAGAGAAGTCCTTCTTAATTCTCCCACTCTGTTTTGAGCATCTGAATCACTGTGGTCTCCTCGTAGCACGCACCCCGAGGAGGTATAACCCTGGTGGTCGTATCTTTCACTGGTAGGAGCCATTTAACCCTGTGCGTTAGGGGACCTCATTTACCGAGGACAGAGCGTTTCTGCTCGCTTCCACCAAAACTGATATGCTTTTCTAATCCTCTATTATTTATTTGTAGAATATTTTTGCTGTGTTTTCATATTGGTTTGAATCTGTGGCTTTACTAGGTTTTTTGCATTGGCCTTTTCAAAATTTTTTATAACAATACTGCTTAAAAATTATTATTGAAAAAAAAAAAAGACACTTTTATGGCCTCTCAGTCCTTATCTGCTCTATCATTAAGATTCGACTATGCTTTTTAATCATGTTTGCACCCATTAATATAAAAACCCTGGTTGGTTTCACAAGTAAGGGTTTAGGTACTTTTTATGTTATTTTTTTTTATCTTAACATTCATGGTTATGTGGAACAGTGGAAGTGACTATGAGCTTTTTAAAAAATTGAAGAAAGATTCATTTCTGAAGCAGATAACACTCAATCAGATTACATAATAGAGTTATAATAAGTCTAAAATTAACTTTTATTTATATTTGTGTGTTTGTTTTAATAATGCTTATTTATGTTTCCTAAGAAAATGTGATTAGCATAACTATTATTATTTTTTAGGAAAAGATGGACTAATCATAATTGTTAGTTAGTTATATTCTTATTGTGATGTGTTCTACTTCCATTAAAAGTTCAACAAGTTGTCAAAGAATTGTTTTATACTTGTATGGTGTGATCCAATTTCTCAGATATGAAATAGCTTTTCTGTTGAGCAAATAGATGAAGATACTTGAAGAGAGTAAGATATCAACCAGATAACACACAACAAGACTGCAGACCAGAGTTGTAGTAAGCATCATTATATTTTAATAACATCTTACATTTGTATATTTTTCTAATAATGATTATGCTTTTCATGCATTAAAGTTAACATTAGATACTTTTAATCTCAATGACATTTTTGGTCACGTGCAGGAACTATTTGACTTTATTACCATGACAATGAAAGACTTTGTTAAAAGAGAAGGGAGACTAAAAAACTTTCAGACAAGAAAATGGATCTTTGACTTACATTTTCTTTTTCAATGTGACAAACATTTATATCATCAAGCATCATTAATAAAATATCAAGAGTTCGGATTGTTTTTAAAAATTGGTTCTTGCTGCTACATGTCATATTGTATCAATTTATTGGTCTATGTACTCCAACATCATATTATTGTTGGAAATAATGTTAGAGACAGTCCGCACGATAATTCTATGTAGTGTTAGTTTTAAAAAATGGCAAGCATCATCAATGAGATATATATTTTTATAAAAAATGCATATACCTTCATATAATCCCATTGATATGAAAATGAAAAAAATGTTAATAGGGTATATACATTTATAACGAGATATAAACAAAGTATTAGATAGATATAGATTCCAAAGCTTGCATGTAACAATGCTCTGCTATTGGTTACTAAGAAGCATGAAGATCTAACATTCTATGATAAATTGAATTCCTTCATTGCTTGTTATAGGTATGCATTTAAAGTTTTCCCAAGTTTATGTGGAGAATTTCAGTTCCATTCTAATTAAACATGTTTATTCACTTCTTTCCTTATATTGTCTTTTATAAGTTTTATATTTACACTTTGCATGTATTATAAAATATCTAATAATTGTACTTATGTTAAAAAACACTTCTCATTATTAATCTAATAATATCAAATCAATCAATAATCCCAATTAACATTCATCCATTATAATTCAATAAAATCAATTCATGTGCAATGCACATGCGCATCAACTAGTCAAAGAAGTGACAAATCCACCAATCTCATTTTCCAAAAAATAAACTTTTATGTTTTGATTGTAGAATTTGCATTTTTTTTTTAGTTTTTTTTTTTGTGTTAAAAGTCAACGAAACAACAACTTTTATGAAAAAGATGGTTGAGAATAATTTCCATGAAAAACAGTTCCTTAAAATTGGTTTGCATAAATAACTGCACGTATCAATGTCACAACCAATATGAGCAAACCGGTTAATACAGAAACATCAAGGTACCCTACTGACATTAAATGAACAAAGTTAGTGGGTAACATGATTTTTTTTCCAATCAAGAAATTGTATCATGTAGGTGTTTTATTGGAAGCCTAGTAATGTTTTCTTTCTGTTTTTTTTTTTTACAGTCTTCCTTTTATTTTTTGTGGATTGTGGAGGGGATTGGTGGTACCACCAAAACTTTATAAACTATAAGAGCACTATTAATCACAATCCTGTTTGTAACCCTGAGTGCAGTTTCATAAATCTTCAATGAGGTATATACAAAATGTTTGCGAGATCAATATAAGCCCAAGCCAAACAGGCAAACAATAACTTGATACAAAATGCTTACCACAGTGGCATGTAATACAAAAACCATGATGTTTTTCTCACGTATGTCCTCATGAGCCCTTAATATGATTATAACACCATGAGGAGATCAAATGAGCTGGTACCCGAATTACCTTGCCCATCTTTGCTCCTCAACTCCTAAGTGACATATTCTTCCACTCCAACATATACAAAAAGGGGGCCATGAATCATTTCTCCACGCAATGCTACATTCTCACCATCAATCTTGGAGAGTTTGCATTCAACCTTTTCATGGCACAGACTATTACCCACATGTGACTCGACAAGATGAACATCAGAGAACATTTGCTACACTTCTCTTTTCTCATCTTTAACAACAAAATAAAAAGAAGGAAGAAAAAAAGAAACATCTACTAGGAAGGCATCACCCCTAGGAGCTTCATTCTTTAAATTTCACCATTTTCCTTCTAATCCATTTAAGTGCAATGAATTCATAAGGTTATACCCAAATAAGCCAATTTTCTACCCGTATCCATATTTGTCCTTCTCTATTATTCTTAGCAAGGAGAATTTTTGATGCAGAGCTCATAGCAAAAGAAATAAATGGAATAATGTTATATTGAATAATGGAGACTGAATGATCCCTTATATAGTTACAAGATGTACAAATACTAAAAACAAAAAAGACTAAAATACCTATGATAAAAATTCGAGTCTCAGGCCTCCGGAAATAGGCCCAACAGACCTACATAATGGCTCCAACAATAGTCACAAGCTTCATGGACGTCTATGCTATATCAGTTTCCAGGATTTTGAGGAGATTCAATATTTCCACCACCTCTTTATCCTAAAGTAGTCACCTAAGATCCTCTGTAATCCACTACCAATATTTTAAATAATTTTCCCATCCTCATGTAATTCAGAAAAAACAACTATTATGGTTTAAACTCCCTAGGATCCATAGGTTGTAACACTTAACATTTTATGAGAATGTCCTTTGCGCCAATCCAAGGCTCTAAAATAAGAATGCCAAGCACAAGAAACATAAGAGTAATTACAGGTTTAAGATCTTTAACACTGCCAAGCAACTGTCTCAAATCCTTCTAGTACAGAGTAGCAGATTGATAAGAACATATTCTATCATGAAAACAAAGGCCGACACTTGTTTTTTTGGGAAAAAAATGAGGGTTTAAATTCATGAAGACTTATTGTGTGCTTATTTTGCATTGGCAGCTGTGCTACTGCTGGGGATCAAATCCTTTCAAAATAGTTTAAGGGACTTGACAAAATCCCTTACATAAATAGAGGTCAAGTTCCCCTTCAAGTGGAGAATTTAATTCCTCTACATTATTGTGTGTCCACAAAGATTAGCTTCAGGCAATGGATGTATGGGAATCATGCTTTGACCAAACTGCAGAAGAATCTAATCATTTTCTTATTTGTGGCATATATATATAATAAAATTCCAGCTCAGAATCCTATGAGCCTTATGGGGCCATAGTGAATTCCTGCAGAGGGCAGAGAAAAAATGACTTTTTCTAGGCAGGTTTAACAAGGAAAAGGATTGATATTAGGTATATTTTATCCTGAACAAGTGACTGAATAATCAGGGATAGAAAGCTTGGGTGCATGATATACAGAGACGAGCTGACGAGGACAAAATGCCACAAGTGGATAAAGAGACATGTATGAGTGTGTGGTATAACAAGATGGAGCAGCTGCATGGAGGATGAGTACAGGAGGATGCAGAACACGATTTTCATCTGCCCTATCTGTGTGAGGGATGCTCTCTGGGTTGGAGATATACAGAGCGAAAGTGATGATGGTTGACATGGTTTCCCCAAATATTTGGAAGACACCTTGCAGCTCAGAGGCTGAACAGAACTTGTTTCTTTTTTCCTAAATAAAAGTTGAATGGTTAGTGGACCACATCCATGGCAATAACAGCTCTTCAGAAAATACATAACCAGCCACTAGACACCGAAAATAAATTCTGCCTATGTTTTGGGTTCAATACCTGGAGTATTTGTATGAGAATTTAAAGGGTAAAAAAAATCAGAAAAGCTATCTGGGATCAAAACAAGGAAGAAATATTGCAAGAATTCTGAACTCATTTGTCAGACACAACCTGAACCTGAGGGAGGAAAAGAACACTGGGAGAATAAAACCTCCGTAACCCAATGACATTCCTACTCAACAATTATAGAATAAATCTTCAAGAATGGCTAATGAGATGGAGTTTTAAATGCGCTCAGTTTGAAATCTAGAGCAATATCAACAGGGAATCGGGTGAACATGCAATGGTCGTGAGAAGTCACATGTGGAACAATATAAAACAATACAATGCAGCTCAAGCGATGAACTTAAATGACAAGTCACGACTCCCAAACCAGATGACTCGTTCAAGCTTAAAAAAATAGTCATATGCAGAAGTTCAGTATACTAAAAAAAAAAAAAATTCAAAATACAACATGAGAATTTAACTTAGGGTATCTCTCAGCCAGGAAAAATAGAAAAAAGATTTGAAAATCAAGTGTATTCCAAGAAATCCAATTTATAATTCAAGCCAACTCAATTATCCTCATAAACTCAACCAATAAAGCTAGAGTCATGCACAGTGCAACCCATCAAAAAATTTGTATTTATAACATGAAAATGAAGAAGAATACCAATGTCACTTAACATTAGATGGCAAAAACACCATCTATCTAAACACCCAGTAAGCATTCTAATCCCATCATACAAAGCATGACAATTTCAATAAAGAACACCACCATCCCATCTTAAAACATCAAACAATAAAAGAAAATGAACAAATCCAACATGAAAAGAAAAGAAAAAAAAAAAAAAACAAAGAGAGTCAGAACGTTACAGGTTTCCAATCCTGACAGCCTTGAAATCCAGGTGGAGCAGCCCAAGCTCGTCCTTCACATCGAGCGGCCTATCCGTCTCGTTCCTCACCCTCTTAACCTTCCTGCTTGCGAGTGACTTATGCGCGAACCCATACATCTGCAGTATCTGATCATCCCCAAAATTAAACGCCCGGTCCCTCTGCTTAAAGCACCTCCCCACCGAGTAATCCCCGGACTTCCCGCAAGGCTTACAGCCAACAAAAGCGTCACCAGCGGCCACCGGTGGTCTCCGAGCCTCAGGTGTTAGTATGTTACACACTAAATTCAAATTTAGAGACAAGTATCACTAAAAAAAAATGATCAATTGGTTCGAGATGTGCATATGAATTGACCACCACTGAATCTGAAAAATCTGCAGAGGTCGTTCTTCTCATTGAGAAAGCTGTTCAATCCAGTGTTACAGAGTAAGGAACAGAACTTAAAAAACCACCACTACAAAAATCTTACACAATTCTCAGTTTCATCTGACAATATTAGCAAACTGAGAGTCTGAAGTAGTTAGTTAACACATGAATGTAAACAAATTCTTATAAATACAGCCTCAGCATCCAGTGACACAAAATGCATAGAATTCATCATGTGATGAATGGTAATATCTGACGCCACAAATATTAAAGAGAACCTGCCAGGCTTGAGTTGTATCTAGGATGTAAACCTAATAACCTTAAATAGAATACCTGGAAAGAATACTAATTTAGTATATTGCAAACCCATGTTGCAGTTCTGTTGTCATGTGCATGCTTTTGGATGCAGCTCTATCAGGTCAAGGAATTCTTTGCAGGTTGAAGCTTTGCATTATATGAACTCTCTATCTCTTCCTGCAGCAAATTCAACAACATTGAAGAACAAAGTTATTCTCTTTATCTATCAATGAATTAAATCATTATCCGAAAAAATGTCAGGGACACTTAACAGTCACTTTTGCAGTCCCTCAACATGTTTTGAATTTTTTTTTGAAGGTTTATACTTGTCTAATGAAGTACATACTTTTGCCCAAAAAAATTATGAACTGGGTTAGGGGAAAGTGGGGACTGCAGAAATTACTGTAGGAATGACAATGACCAAGTGTACCAACACCCATTATGTAATAGGTGATTCATAAAAACAAGTCAAATAGAGGAATCCTATACCAGCTATTTTCTATAAAAAAATTATCACGGGTTATTTAGTAAATGTATCATCTGAATCACACCAAAACTCAAAATCAACTCAATATATTGAACCTGCTGCCCTTCGGTTGTATCAAAATTTTAGTTAAAAATATGCTGAGCTGATACAACTCATTTATGCTCACATGACCAAACTGAATGGGTATATCCTATTATCCTATTATACTTTAAACAGTAAGACTGCATTCCCCTATAGCACACATATTACACAGTGGAAGGATACATCATGTAGGAAAACATAGTGGGGTCAATCCATAACAGAGCAATATTCATGCAACCAGTGATGACAATCGAACTCGAAAACAATAAGCCAGAAATAGGCATAGTTCTGTGCATCTTGGAATATTAATCCACATGAAATTTTGTATTTCAAAAACTTATCATGTTTTGCTTTTCAATCTTACAGTGATTAATGAATAGCAATGTGTTTCACATGAAACAGGCATCACAAAACTTTGTGATAACATGCCAACGGGAGCAAACATCAGGTGAGCTTATCAAAGAAACCATATTTAAGTTTTGAGGAATTATGTAGAATAGAACTTAGGGGGATGATGATGATGGTGATCCAGAATTAACAATTTTGAAGACAAAAGAAGAAAGCAGCAACATGGTAAAATGCTGGACCTTGCAAGATTTCAACAGTGGCTGCAAGAACGATGATCTGAAAAATTTGATCGATTGACCAAGCAAAGTTGCCTCCCATTCTCCCATCAAAGAAAATGCAATCAATAGTTATCAAGATCATCAATAAATTAGTATCTCTAAACAGTGGCCGCAAGAATGTTCTGAAAAATTCAATCGATTCACCAAGCAAAGTTATTTCCATTCTGACATCAAAGAAAAATGTAATGGATAATTATAAAGGACATAAGTAAACATCATTATCTCTAGTTTAGCAATCATAGTGCAAATCCGCATACAACATTACTGAAAACTCAATGCATAAACCCAATGTGTTTTGTATCCTCTTACAAGACAAACATTTTGGCTTCAAAATATGAGCTAACTTAAGCCAAATGATAACAAATTTATTAATTTGGCATCATACCCATTGTCTACATCTGATTTTGGAGTTCCCATGTTAAGCTCTTCTAAAAGCTGCACATAAATTCTCTATTAGACAGATGTCTATAAAGGAAAGTATCACATGCATTAACATGTATCATAAAAGACTGATGAAAACACTTACCAAATTAGAAACTCCTGAAAACAACAAGAATTCACGAAAGGAACAATGAAAATACATGCATAAAAAAAAAAACCAGAAGCTTCTCGATTTCAAGTTTCAACAGTTTTTAGAGAACTAACCTCAGAAAGGGCTGGCACAGCTGTGGGATCAAAATCCTCACAGCGATCAGGATCAATAGGAACACAGACGCGACCTGTAACGTGATAAACAAGCCAAAATATTAGCATATCAGAATTTTATTATGCAATTTCAAGTATGAATATATTGGTAGACACAATCACAATAGGAGAAATTTACATGATTAAAAATCTCCAACATAAGACATGTTTATAGTTCAACAGGCTATACTGACCGGTTTTTGGGTGTACACAGAATGGTGCCTTTAGCAAATGATTCATGTGCTTTGAAACCTGAGTAACCCATTGCATAGAAAAGGAGATGTGTGGACAGACAATCTTTGATAAATATCTCATTATGAATGCAAAGACATAAAATAATCACCAAACCTCCATATCAAGCCGTGGGTAGGTGTAGGAGAAGACAATTTCTTCAATACATCTTCGAAGACCTTGTCTCTAGAAAAAATAAATGATCAGTAAACACTTGGTTCTAACTGCAAACAAAATATGGAATGGTAGCAAGTATGGACCTTGTGCTTTCCAGACTGCAACATATTCTTCAATTGCTCCCACCTGACAATGTTGGGATCTCCTTTGGGAATAGAAGACCGCCGGTTTCCTTGCCATCTATCATGAAGTTCAGCAGCAGCTGCTGCAAAGCATACAATATGAGATCATATGAAACAGCTAAAAAAAATTTAAGGAGACCGAAAAATATTCATGTTTAGTCATATTGATGACACAAGTTCCCAGTCGTCTCTCACATTCATCAGGAATGATGGGTAGGATTTTCTCATATTTCTCTTGGGTAGAAAGCAGCTGTTGGCCACAGAGAAACTTCTTATCAAAAAAGACCTCGAGAACCTCCATATAAGATCTCCTGCAGAAAGAGACAGCAACTGGTTGAAGAAGTATTTGATGGACATATTTTGCAGTATTCATCGTACAAGTAAGAAGATGGAGACTTACGCAAGAAAAGGATGAAGGACTGGACCTGTTAGTGACACCTTCTTTGCATTATTTTCACTACCCTAAACAAGAAAATATCATCAATAAGATCTATCATAAGTGGCCTGACAAAAAGAAACATTATTTCCTTTCAATCCAATTGACAATATATGATTTACCACATTATAAACTCGGAAGTAGTCAGCAACTGCTGCCCTCTGTTCATTAGTCAGCCTGAAGACAATCAACAGCATATATAACCACCCTAATACAATCTGTGTGAATATTAAACCCAATCTTAGGAAACTAATTAAGGGACCTTCTAGCTCTCCTATCACAAACCCAGCAGTGGACACCACGTCGGCCACTATAAACCCATAGAATATGATCAAAACCAAAATCATCTGCAAGAGGAACACAGTATCTTAATATAGTAATTGATGACTACAGCCATTCAAAAGCAATACATGGCAGCCCCCTTAAAAATAGAGATTTGATACTTAGTGAACCATGAAGTTAATTCTGTCCACAGTTTATATGGAAGGTTATGAAGTCAAGAAACCTCTGAGAGCCGTATCCATCACTTTGATAGCAACTGTCATTAAAGGCCAGCAGTCTAGGCAAACATCTGCACCAGAACAACAATATCGTACATCATCATAGTCTGACATATCCTGAAAGTAGGCAGGTGCACATAAGTCAGTCAATTCAACCATGTCATCTGATAATTTTTGGCATCTAATTTCTCAGCACATAGGGAAATCCTTAGAGCTTACAATATCAAATATAAGTTCTCTTTCCATTGGGGTAAACACATTGTCACCACCCTGTGCATATGCATGTATTTTTGCAGGCTGGAAAAAGGGGGGAAATTAAGAAAAAGACCCTCACAAAATATGTGCACTGGAATGAACAAAAGTAAGAAAATTAAAGATGTAAGATTATTAAAAAAAACAGAAAGAGAAATACGGTGATAAAAACAAATACTTGGGAAACAATTTGGAATGAATTTACCAAGAGGCAGAGAGTTTTCTTAAGAAGTCATACATCTATGCTGTACACGGGCCCAATGTCGATTTTGAATGGACACTTCTCTCTAATAGCATGCTCAAGTTCAGTTACACTACTGAATGACTGGAAGCGAGATAAATATCATTCTCTAAGGTAAAAGAGAACTCTCTTCGTCCGAAGTAAGATGGGTCACAGCCAGGATGCTTTCCATCTGCAGATGAAAATGCCAATATTAGCGAAGCAATAAAGAAATGCCAACTCCAGCAAATAAAAATGCATTAGCCAAATTCTTCAAGAAATGTGAACTACCATTTCCGTATGACATCCATTTGAAAATATCAGCATGAGGAAAGAACTTTCCTGCCAAGTAAAAAAAATCAAACATCATCATGGGTGGTTTCAAATTATTTAATAAAAATTGTTCTTTGTATCAAGAAATTTATGCATATCATATATTTTTTTTATGGTTAAATGAAACTAACATATTCAGGCATATCATATTATAAGCATAAGTGAAACTAACAGAAAATCTGTTAAGCAGAGATTAAAGCAATCACAACCGGAGAGGCGTGATCCTTGAACTATCTCAAATAGGAACTCTTCTTAGATATTAGGTGTTGGGACCCACGGGCAATGTTGTTATTACAACATTACAAGTCATACAGTTGCATATTCTGGTTTCGATGCAAAAAGCACTTCGCTTATAAATCTATCAAATATTCAATCTTTAAGGGGGGGTAGTCGATACGGACTTTGATGGATTTCTGTGGACATTATTTAAGTGATGGACTTTTGTAGACTTTGCAGACTTTCACAGACTTTTGCAGACTTTCACAAACTGACTCTCATGGATTTTCACAGACTTTCACAGACTCTCATGGACTTTCACAGATTTTCACAGACATTTACAGACTTTCACAGATTGACTCTTATGGATTTTCATAGACTTTCACAGACTTTTGCAGACTTTCACAAATCACTCTCATGGACTTTCACAGACTTTTGTAGACTTTCACAAATCACTCTCATAGACTTTCACAGACTTTTACAGACTTTCAGAGATTGACTCTTTTCACATGTGGATTTCTATTAATAAACACAAAAATATTTTTAGAATTTTAAAATAACAAATAAAGAACTCAAATATTCAAATTCAACATAAATTATTGATACCCAACATAAAATGTAATTTAATATAGTAAATATCAATCTTTATATATCTGAAATGTATATTGCTAGAATGCCATGATAAAGACACCATTTTTAACTTGATAATATTACATTAGTTCACCATGAATATTGATGTCACGGTCATCCCACATACGTTTAGCTATATTTAACCGCCAATTATTGGCATCTCCGCGTTGTTGCTCTTGAGTTTGAACTTCCGGAGAGTCTTCATTGTCCTCTCGTTGTTGCTCCTCAGTTAGAACAATTTCATCATCATCTTCTAGATCTTCTGAAAACTCATCTGAATGATACTCTTTACGCAGAAAGTTATGTAAAGCCGCACAAGCCAACACTATCTCCGCTTGAGTCTTATAAGGAAATGGAGGCGCTGATTTAAAAATGACGAATCGAGATTTGAATATGCCAAATAATCTCTCGATCACGTTCCTCAAGGAAGCATGGCGAAGATTAAACAACTCTTCTGCACGTTCTGGGTCACGCCCTAGACCAAACTCTTGAAGATGGTACCTCTCACCACGAAATGGGGCTAGAAATTGGCGTCGGTTTGGATAACCAGCATCAACCAAAAAATATTTACCTAAATTATAAAATATTTTAATTAGTATTTTATAAGAGAAAAAACACTAGTAATGTATAAATACCTCGAGGGACTTTTAAACCATTTCTCCTCGACAAAGCATCATTTAACACTTTTGAATCGTGAGCAGACCCCTCCCATCCGCTAAGCACATAGATGAATTCCAATTCAAAATTACAAGCAGCTAACACATTTTGTGATACATTTCCCTTCCGATTACGGTAGCTACTCTTTGTAAGTTCAGTTACCACTGCAAGTGTCACGCCCCAGGCGTCCCCGAGACGTGGCGAAATTAAGATATAATATCAGCTATCAATACCTGAGGTCAATAAAGACTCCAACAACAATACACAAGGTGGCAAAGCAAGATAATGATAACTGACTAAAAAGCGGAAGCATAATATATAAACAATGTCTGTAAATCAAAAACATTATTACAGACTCGAATACACAATCAATGTCCTGTGAAAGTCAAGTCCAGACCAAAGAAAATACAACCTGTGCCACATGCACGATTTACAAAACATAAAATGACTCTAGGAATGCTGACAGCCTCGCACTCGCCACCCGCCGGCAGAACGCTCCACGCCCATAAGACCACGCCACAGGAAAGCTCCAGCTCCACGCCCAACACTGCCCCTGAAAAGAAACAGTATGTGAGGGGTGAGCTACAAGCTCAGTGAGTGGCTGGAAACCAATCACCATACTACAGTTCAATACATAATCAATTTCCTTTCAAGGAAAACATGGGTGAAAACCCATGGATAACTGGGTCACGCGGCGGCGCGACCAACCTCACCCCCACCCTCACTCCCGGAGGGAGTCTTTTGGGACTTTTGGGGAGAGACCATACCGTCAGTCGAAGAGACCCGGATTTACTGGTCTACACAACACTACTGGATCATCTACATCTAGATAATTGCTCAAACGATGCCTTTAAACATCGATTCAAGACCGGACCCAACAACTATGGGAACAGTCGAACAACGAATGGGTCACGCGGCGATATTCTTCACCTCATCCTTACCCTCACTCCTGGAGGGAGACTTTTGGGACTTTTGAAAGAGATTTAGACTGCTCTACACCCCTGGTCCACCCGGTAGCCTCTCCCACACTCCGTAGCCGTCAGGACAGCTTTCCAACGCCGGGGAGTCCCTACTCGGATCCAACCAAAAGGGAGAACGATTCCCACACCCGTAACATCATTCGTTAACCCTCTCCCGGGTAGTATCTACAACCCGATCTCCTCAACTCACCGCTCTACACCCTTGGTCCACCGATAGCCCTTTCCTCGGGTAGCCTCTACCTGGTATACTCCCACGATCAGCACTCTTCCGAATGCATCGGTGGTACCTACGGATGGGAGCCCTCTGTCAGGACAGCTAAACCCGAGAAGTTCCTACATCGGATCCAACGAAGGGGAGAACGATCCCATGTTCGCAAAGCGAACCCAATGGAAAACAACTACTCTCGATACTCACTTATCGAGATATCAAAACACAGGCATAACAACAATCAACACACTCATGTTAACCTTAAAATAGTCATAGTCCCTATACGGGAGTAACTACACAAGTTAGAGGGTCGTAACATCGCCGATCCACCCCACGCTCACCCTTTAGGGGTGTCATGGGCCTTTTGGGACAGACTAGACTGCTCTCCACCCCTGGTCCACCCGGTAGCCTCTCCCACACTCCGTAGCCTCTACCTGGTATACTCCCACGATCAGCACAGTCCGACGCATCGGAGGTACCTACAGATGGGAGCCCTCTGTCAGGTCAGCTTTCCAACGCCGGGGAGTCCCTACATCGGATCCAACCAAAAGGAGAAGACAGCCTACTCACGCGTATACGATCCTCTTGGATCCGTCGACAATGATTTCTAACACTACTAATGTCATGAATTCTCAAGAATTCCTTCAGGGCGCATAACTAAGATGTGGGGAAACATATATTATAACAAGGTTATAATATTACCTAAGGCATGCTTACAACAATATACTCACATTTGATTTAAATAAATTAAACAAAATGGGAAACATGCGTAGGTCGGGGCTTTCCAATCAAAAGGACATGGTGTCCAGGCATGTATGGGCCTCTATACATGATATATGGATGCATATCCCTAGCATACAAGGTCTAATGTGGCATGGTTACATCATATTAATCATGCATTACATAGTATCTACATATTATAGCTAGGGGGCCCCATCGATGCGCGACGCGCGTCTACGCGGGTCGAGCGCATCCCTAGAGAGGGGGGGGATTGGAATCGAACCACTCACCATACGACCCGGGACCTCGCGCATCCCATCCGACGAGATCTGCAAGGTAGGGGCATCCAATTTGGTGAGTAACAACACAATTTACACATAGAAATCATTAGAAATACCCAATACTCGGACAAGCATGCATACGGACTCGCACGCATGCGAGCACGCACGTACGCACGTGAGTCCGAGTGCCCCGACACCTACCCGAACCCTCGGGCAGCCACACGCATGGCCCCCCGCACGCGCACGCACGCACGCGCCCCAGCACCCTCGGCGCACTACCGCGCGCTTGCCCGCGCGCCTGCCCGCGCGCCCAGACGAGCTACCGCGCGCACGCGGACGCTCGCGCGCTCCCGCGCGTCCAGCCCAGTGCGTACCCGTGTGCACTGCGCCCCCGCGCAGCACCCTGCGCGCACGCCCCAGCACGCGAGCGCACTGGCCCCCAGCCCCGTGCCCAGGCGCATGCCCAGGCACACTGCTCCGCGCGCACCCGCACGAGCACCCGCGCGCTCGCGCGCACGCGCCCGCCAGCGCCCGCCTGCGCGCGCACGCTCACAGACAGCCCCCAACACGCGCCCACTCAACCCTAGCCCCATTTTAACCCTCCTCAACCCCTCACACACACTCTAACACATCTACCCAACATGCATGGCCTTCCCAACCATCCCTAAGCCATAAAAACCAAGAAAAGAAGGGGAAAGGCTCACCTTGGGAGGGAAAAAGAAAGGGGGAGGTTCGGGGGCCCTCGACGCACCCGCGACCACCTCAACCGCCACTACCAACACCACCACCTTCAGCCTCTCCTCAGCCCCCTTCTTGGCTGCAAATCAGGGGGGGGGGGTCATGAAAAGGGAGCTTGAGAGAGAGGAGATCAACAACATAACACACCCACACAAACCTTCTTTACCTTCTCCTTCACTTCTCTTTGAGGAGTTTTCACAAACACATTGGGGGGGGGGGGCTTTGAAAGAGAGGAAGAGAGACCCAAGACCTTGACGTGGGGAATGGGAGGGGAAGAGAGAGAGGGAGAGAGAGATATTTTGTTGCACACAAATATCTAAAAGGGGATGCAAATGACTAAGTCGTCCTTTGACTAGAAATTCTGCGCATGCTTCACTAAAACAGCCATAACTTCCTCGATATAGCTCCGAATTGCACAATTCCAATTCCGTTGGAAAGCCAAGAAGATTATCTACAACTTTCATGTTTATGCCAAGATCAAATAATCTCTCCAGCTATTCCGAAATTAGAGCTAAACATAGAACAGGGCTGCTGCCAGAATTTTCATCCCCGGGGTATACTTGGAAAAATACCCATAACTTTTACTACAAGAATCCAGTTGACCTAATTCCACTTTTGTACGAAAGCTAACTCAAAACTGGACATCTTATAATAAAATCATATTTAAACCTCTTCATCTTGGATTTTAACAAAATCAAATCCAAATACCAAATTGGAAATACATAACTTCGAGGAAAAAAATTATGTAGCCAAATTTTCAATCAGAGCGCTCCAAATGACACAGGCACAACAGCAGGTATATGCGTCCCATCAATAGCTCCGATACAATCCTTAAAAAAATAATATTAATCTATGTTAATCACTTAATAGGATATAAATTTCAATGTAAACGAATAAATCTTACCTTAAAATAAGGATAAAATCGCGTACTCTCCCTAATTTTTTGTGAAACCAAACATCCTGGTTTAGCCATGAACTCCGGTGCTATTGTATTCACTGCCTTCAAAATTTTATTGAAATTCTGACTAGTAGTCCATTTAGATCGGCCAAAAGTCTTGCGAGTTTGACAATATCGAGAACTTTGTCCGACTGTCATTAAAAAAGTAGCAAGCATCTCTTCGACACAAATGAATCTAGTATCTCGTAAAGCTGTTTTTTCTCTTATGATGCTGCATAATTTCTGAAAGGCATCTGGATACATCCTGTACAACTTACGGAATCCTTCGGGGTCAACACCTATCAATTCATTGTGTATGTATGTGTATCCACTCCGAGAAATGGGGCGCCGACCTAGTGGACGTTCAATACAACCCTGAGAAATTATATTTTTTAATTCAGCAACAAAACATTGGTGTCATTGATGCTTGTTTAACTCTGACATAAAATTCATCGTCGTCATCAATTTCATCCTCTTCATTGTCTTCAATTTCATTCTCTTCCAACATTTCATCTTCTTCATATGTATCTTCTTCCTCGTCTTGATACATCTTCAATGAGGATGCAACTTAAAAATAATTTACGAAATATTTTAAATAATAAAGATTTAATATATAAAAAATATGATAAATAAAACATCAAACACATCATAAAAAATTAATAAAATAAAATAATATAAGTCCACCAACCATAAATTTTTATTTAACCATAATAGATAAACCAACATGATCCAGACAACCATTTCACCAGAACTCAAAGCAGACATCATCAAAAGGACCATCAAAAGTAGAATTCAATGAATTGGAGGGACAGTTAAATCAGAAGGATTAATGAAAACAAAAAGAAAAGCTGAAGAGTTTTACCATAGTAAACTTTCAGATGGTAAGGATTGAACCCTTTAGGGATGGTGTTCACTTGCTGCTGAACGAGTTCATGCCCATCGATCACCATGTCATCCCTTCCATTACAAGATTCTTCCTCCATCATAGTTCAGTCTGACCGATCAAACCAAAGAAGCAAAAGAGGTTAAACTAAAGCAAATTTTCTATACGAAACCCACAAATATTAGTTTGCGTAGGAAACCATTGTTAAACTAATGGATTCAATGAAAGATTTCGTTCAAAACAGATAATCGAGAAAACAAAATCAATACTTTAATGAACCTCGACTTGACTTTGGGCGAAAAAAATAAATTGAGAAAAACAGAGTCAATAAAGTTCTGAAAAATAGAAGTAATATAAAACCCTAACTTGAGAAAAACAGAGTAATATTTTGGTTCTGAAAAATAGAACTAATACAAGCGTGAGCAAATCCTAAAAATACTGAATCAAATAGAGAGATCTTGAGAGAGATATTTGGGTTGTGGATCAATGTTATTGTTTCAAGTAAACAATCTCCCTAGCTATTTAATTTGTTTAACCAAGTAGTTATTGCCCTTTGCTTCACTCGCAACGGAATCAGGTCACCGGTGGTCCCTGAATCAGGTCACCGGCGGGAACCGAATCTCTGAGCGGGAAACTTGCGCAGGTCACCGGTGGTCCCCACCCGATGGCAGCATCGGGGGAGGAGCCGTCTCCACCATTCCCGACGCGGGATCCTTCGGGCTCTGGTCAGTCATCCTCTACAAGTCAAGCCATAAAAACCCCTCTTCCACCTAAGGTAGGGATCATTGAAAGCATATTCAAAGCTTTTAATATGAAAGTAAATGTTCCTGTCTCCACTTCTCCAACAAATCCAGTCACGACAGATCCACCCACCACTTCAACAAAGGCCCAAATCCCACCATCTTTTCCCTCCCAAACCCCTGCACCCAAACTCATTTCTAGTGTCCCGTCTCCTTCCTCCACAAAGCCTTCATCCCCTCCATCTTCTACCTATAATCAACCAACCTTAACATCGAAATCCCATCCCACAAATGGACTATCTGTAACTCCTTCATCCTTTCCACCGCTGCCACCTTCAGGGGCCCCTGTTCGTGGAGGAGCTCATCCAAACAAAATAAGAAAGGCAGTCTCAGTACCACCGCCTACATCCTCACAGCAAATCAAGAGCTGGGGTGCTCTATTTCAAAGGGAGAACATTAAATCAAAGTTTGGATCTCTGCGATTCACAGAGCCAACGACGGATGGTTCAATCACCATGGCGTCCCTGCAGCCGGAGGCCTATGCAAAAAACATTCGGCAATGAAATCATGCAGTTGTGGGCTAAACTTCCTGTTTATACTCCCTTTCTCCAATTTTTGAAGAAATTGTGGAACCCAAGGGGGGAAATGCAGCTTCTTCTACATGGAAACGGATTTTTCACTGTCAAGTTTGATCTAGAAGAGGATATCAATGGAATCCTTGAAGGAGGTCCATGGACAATGGACCATCGCCCATTCATCCTCCGCAAATGGACACTGCAAGTACGTATGGACCAAGAACGCTTGAGTAGCATCCCCATATGGATCAGGCTCCCGAACCTTCCCTTCACCTCTGGGAGGAGGATTGTCTAAGCTGTATTGGTAGCCTTATTGGAACTCCATTGTATGCTGATTCGGCCACAATGAGATGCAGTAGAGCATCATATGCTCGTATATGTGTGGAAGTCCAAGCTACAAAGGTCCTTCCAGATTCAATCCTAGTGGAAAGCTCTCCAGGTGTTCAGGAAACTTTCAAAGTTGATTATGACTGGAAGCCAATGGCATGTAAATTCTGCCAGACATTTGGGCATGATGAAGCATGTTGTATAATGAAGCCAGTCACATCAACCTTGGCCATCGGAAAAAGTAGTAAACCTATCAGCAATGCTACCCAAGCAAAAGGGAAGGAAAAAATTGTTTCTCAATGGCAGGAGGTAACTAAAACCACAGGCAAAGCCCAGGGAAAATTGATGTCTGATGCAATGAAAGCCCAAGGAAAATTGATGTCTGATGCAATGAAAGATGGGATTTCATCCCCCAATGGCAATCCTAAAGTAATTAAACAATCAAATCAGTTCTCCTCTCTTCAGTCACTACCTGAGGAGCAGGAAATTGAACACACTTCTGCAGTTGCAACAAATGGGGTGCAGACCCATGAGTCTCTCTCTATGGAAGGGGTAACTAAAGTTCAGCTTTCAAAGCAACCACCTTCTTCAGTGCAAAAGAACCAGGTTACTACTGGGCATACTCAAGAGGTAGTCCCACAACCAATTGCAGCAGATGCTTCTAGAGGGGTGCAAACTCATGAGATTGATAGATTGAATGATGGGCATATCAAGAAGAATTCTTCAAGTATAGATGAGTCCAGGGCTCAAGTGCAAACAGAAAAAGAGGATGGTTCTATTATTGATGTCGAGGATCAACAACATGTTACTGAGGGGGAGTGTAAGGATCTGGTCCTTCCACCAGATTGTCCTGCCCTTTCTGTTGGTAATCTAGTTCTCCTTGAGCCGGTTCAAGTGAAGGACAAAGTTGCCACCAAGACTGAAGTTAGGAGGGTTGTAGGATCCAAGAATAATAAACAAGCCTCATCCACAAAAAAGAATGGTGCGGGATCGAAGAAAAGCAAATCTCAAAAAAGTGATTTAATCAAAGACTTTTTTCGCGATATGGATTTGAGCCTACCTTAGTGAACGATGAAAACAACACCAAATCATCTCGAAGTCCCTCTTTGAAAGGGACTGAGAGGTCCACCTATAATGCCTCAAAGGCCCCCTCCTTCATCTATTTTTATGGAGAGCATCTTCTGGAACGTAAGGGGCTCTAAGGGTGCGTGAAGCAACTAGAAATATGTAGATTTCTAAGGACACACAAGCCGTCCTTTGTGAGTCTTCTAGAAACGAAACTTGAAGACCATAATTTTCGAGTTTTGCAAGATAAGATAGACTATCTCAACTCCTCTTTCCTCTATGTGGAAGGGCGCATTTGCATACTATGGAACAATGAATTAGTGGATGTGCAAATATTGGAACAATCTCCACAACATGTGCATTGTTCTGTTCATTGCAAGAAGACCCAGCGGACCTTCTATTCTACTTCTATTTATGCCTCAAATTTATATGTTGAGCGATTGATCTTGTGGAACATTATTACTCAACTATCAGCAAGAATTGCAAGTGTTCCATGGATTGTTGGGGATGATTTCAATGAGGTCCGATATAGCAATGAAAAATCTGGTGGGAGGCCGGTACATGCATAGAGGTTGCGAAAATTCAACTCATGCATTGAACAGTCCAGCCTTCAAGACCTAAAGGCATTTGGACACACCCTCTCCTGGACCAATCGGCAAGAATCAAGAATCATGTGCAGACTTGATAGGGCTTTGGTAAATTCTCCTTTTACAAATGCCTACCCTCACTCTTTGGTGGAGTATTTAGCACCGGGTATCTCTGATCACTCTCCTCTAAAGGTAACTTTTCATCCTTCTATACCATCTGGACCACGTCCTTTTAAATATTTTGAAATGTGGGAAGCTGATCCCACCTTCAAGACCATTGTGGAGGAGGCATGGACTATGGAGGTCAGGGGTTCTCCTATGTTCAAGTTCGTCAAGAAATTATCTGCCACCAAATTTGCACTTAAAAAGTGGAACAAGGAAGTATTTGGGCATGTCCAGCAAGCTCTATCTCGTGGTCGCATGGAACTTGATCTTGCCCAAGCCCTTCTTCAGCAATGTCCTCATGATCCAACTCTTATATCTCTTGAACAAACTGCTCAAGACATTTATACAAGAAATCTCTCTAAGGAGGAATGCTTCTTGAGGCAAAAATCCCGACAGTTATGGCTATCATCTGGAGATTCAAACAGAAAGTTCTTTTATGACTCATTAAAGTCTCGGTCTGCCGTTAACACCATTTCTAGATTGAAAGCAGGCAATGGCACTTCTCTATCCACTCCGGTTGAGATTAAAGATCATATTGTGCAATTCTACAATGACTTGCTAAATCGTGATAGTGGCACCCCTATCTCCTCGTTGGAGGTTCATGGTTCTGTGTCTGAGGATGAAAACTCATCTCTTCTTTATTCAATCTCAACTGAAGAAATTCGTAAGGCTGTTTTCAGCTTGAAGTCTCTCAGTTCTTCTGGTCCTGACGGGTTCCCTGCAAGATTCTTTCAACTATTTTGGGATACTATTCACCTTGATCTTGTGGAGGCCATTCAACATTTTTTTTGTTTCGGGTCGTCTACTGAAGCAGGTCAGCAACTCCTTTATTGCATTGATTCCTAAATCTCCTAACGCTCAGACTGTTGATAATTACAGACCCATATCTCACATTATACAAAATCATCACAAAAGTCATGGCTACTAGGCTACAGCCAATTCTCCCTCATCTTGTCAGCGAGCATCAGGCTGCATTTATAAAAGGCAGAAATATTCATCACAACATCTTGCTAGCGCATGAAATGGTCAAGTATCTTAGTAGTCAGGGGAAGTCAAGGGCTTGTTTTAAAGTGGACCTTCGCAAGGCATTCGACAGTGTTAGGTGGGGCTTTCTTGAACGTGTCCTTAAGAGTCACAACCTCAACCATCACTGGATAACATTATGTATGGAATGTGTCTCCTCAGCCAGATATTCAATTCTGATTAATGGCTCTCCAGAAGGTTTCTTTTCATCTAACTGTGGCATCAGGCAGGGTGATCCACTATCTCCCTTGTTATTCACATTGGTCATTCAGGCTCTTTCCACTCAGCTCAACTGTTTGGTGAAGAATGGTTCCGTAGGTAAATTTATTCAGGGCAGGCTGAATATATCCCACTTGGATTTTGCTGACGTTCTTCTTGTTTTCACGGATACATCAACTAGTTCAGCTCAGTCTATTCATGATCTATTTCAGCACTTTGCGGATCAATCGAGCCTACATCTCAATGCCGCAAAGAGTCAAATTTTTTCCAATGGTGACTCCCCTCCTCATTGCTGTGCTCTCAAATTTTGAATATTGGGCTCTCCTCTTTGCCTGTTCGATATCTTGGACTATCTCTCTTTAATGGCTCACTTTCTCATCGATTGTGCTATCCAATCTTGGACAAGGTTCGAAAAAGACTTTCCTCTTGGATAGGTCATTCACTATCGAAGGCCGAAAGGCTTGAATTGATCAAATCGATCTTATCTTCCTTTCATATCTTTTGGACATCTGCATTTCGACTACCTCGTCGAACTCAGCAAGACATTGAAAGAATGTTCAGAAATTTTCTCTGGCAAGGCCATTCCTCTACTCCGAAATCACATCAAGTTAGCTGGGATACAATATGCAAGCCTTTTGATGAAGGTGGTCTAGGCATTAAATACATTAAGGATTGGTCCAATGGTGCTGCAGGGGTTCGGTTCTGGGAAATTGCAAAGAATCATCAATCCATGCAGGCTCAATGGATGCGGGATAGGTATCTCAGAAAAGAAAACTACAACATGGCTATCTATATTGCAGGCTAGAGACTGGATTGCTCCAAAGGTCAGGTATTTGATCTTTGAGGGCAAGTCCACTAATCTCTGGTATGACCCTTGGTTGAATGGTAAAGGATTGCAACAACTCTTGGGGAGGGTCACATATGACTGGGGCCCTCCATAGGACACTACTTTGGCAGTATTTGTCAGTAATGGGCAATGGAGGAAACCAATGCGGAGTCCACCTGAGCTAAACTCCCTTTGGGATGAAATTCAGCAAATTGAGGTGGGAGGTAATGGAGAAGATATTTTGATATGGCCTTCGAGCAAATCTGGAAGACTAAACCTTTCTGAAGCTTGGAAAGCTGTGCGAGCAAGGGGGGAGGACTGTCAGAGGTCCAAATGGATTTGGCACCCCATTCAAACCCCAAAACATTGTCTTTGTGTTTGGCAAGCTTTCCATGATAAACTTCCCACTCTCACTAGACTGCAAAAACGGGGTCTTATACAAGTGAACACCTGCCCATTATGTTCTTCAGGTATTGAGGATATTGACCACCTCCTCTTGGGTTGCTCCTTTTCCAGATATATATGGATTCATCTCTTTAGGGATCTTCACATCAAGTCCATCCTGCCTAGAAGCCTCGCTCTCTTCCCATCCTGGTTGAAGTCCCATGTATCTGACCCCTTTAGAAAGGACATGGTCTACATTATTCTCTCAACCACTACTTGGTATCTTTGGATCGAGAGGAACAATAGATTATTCTTGAAAAAGTCCCTACACAAATCTTTTGTGCTCAAAAGAATTAAGGACAGCATTAAGGTGCGGACTTTGCATAAGATATTTTTGGTGCCTTCTATTCTTGACTTTAGCAGTATTGCACAAGCTTTTGGGCTGACATTGAGAGAGAAAGAAAAGACTGCATCCATTGTTACATGGCTGGTCCCTCCTAGTGGCTGGTTCAAGCTAAACACAGATGGATCTTTGTCTGATGATCGGGGTGGTTATGTTGCCCTTCTAAGGAACAACAATGCTGATTTTATTGCTGGGTTGGCAGGGAGACTTGACCTTCATTCCATCAATCTTCTAGAGCTTAAGGCTATTGAGCGGGGGATACAATTGGGACTGTCCAATGCAGTCACGAACTTATGGATTGAATCAGATTCTATCACAGCAATTGCTTGGGTACATGGTAGGGGTTGTATACCCTGGACTGCCCTTCGATCTATTCGTCAAATCCATCAAGGACTGCACCATTTGAAATGTTGGAAGGCAACACACATTCATAGAGAGTGTAACTCTCCCGCTGACTTGCTCGCTGCTCATCGCTCCTCTCGAGGTGAAACGCTCCTTCGACCTCAGCAACTCTGGATTGAGATCAGAACAGCTATTGAGGAGGACAAGCTCCTGCGAGGTTATGAACGCATTAGTTGGTCACTGCAATGTTTAAAATTGAATATGGCGAGCTGAAACAGGGTGGCCAGAGCATCCTGCAATTCTTCTCTATCTATTGACCTGTTTTGTGGATGAGGGTGATTATGCACTGTCTGTCATGGATTTTGTGATCTTGGCATACTTGACAAAGGGGGTAGTTGATAGATTGTTATCTTTATTCCCATTTTGAAGCTCTTTTTATCTTTCTTTGGTTTTTGTAAAAGGGCTGTGTATATGTACAAAGTTTAAAGGTATAGTAATACAAAATTTTGATTACCAATCAAAAAAAAAAAAAAAAAAACCCTAACCATACCACCATAGATAGGTTTAATGGAAACAAAACAATCTAAACAAAATCTGAATCAGATAGAAAATTAAAACCCTAACCTAACTTGTGAGGAAGTGATGCCGCCGAGAGGGTCGCCTGAAGGGTGAGAGGAGGCGACGCCGATGCGTGAAAGATTGGTGAAGGATGTCTCTGTGAAAAGGCGCGGTTTTGCTTTCAAGAGAGAGAGAGAGATGGGGGGAAGGGACTTCTTTGGCGCCAAAAATTCACGGTTTTTTTTTTTGCACTGGTAGATCGAAATTTCATTGTGCCGAAAGGTTATAGGGACAAAGACAAGGGAAAGGAACAAAGATAAAGATAAAACGGTAAACATACCCGAGTAAACAAATCGGAATAGAAGAGAGATCTATTCCTCTTTGATCGAGATGCCATTATCGGTGATGTCCACTCTTGTCACTCTTTCGAGTAATCAGCCCCATTCGCATGCGCGCAATCGGAGAAGGAGTCCACAAGTCCTAAAAATACATTGTTAACGTCACAACCCAACATCATAAGATCCACAAATTGTTTGGCAATTACACATGACAGGGGTGCAACTCGGACATGTTTGGGGCAGGTTGAAGGCTTGTCCAAATCTACCTCATAATGCACAGAGTCAAGCACCAACCCGACCTCAACCCAAAGGGTGCAACCCGAGCCCGAATCTGACTTCAACCCATGGATTCGGTTCGGTTCAATTTCAAGTTGAACCCGGGCTCAGGTTTTACTTATCTAGGCTTATGCACAAAAAGAAAAGAGCGCTAAAACATGCAGTTTTTTTTACAGCCCGTTTTGTAGCCCCATACGCTATGATAACACAGTATATACTACACTATCATAGAACATGAGTCATATCATAGTATATGACCCAATTTTATTTTTTTATTTTTTCATCGTGAAAAAAAAAATATGCTAATGTATCTCAGTATATACTTCATTTCATATAACAGCATGCACTTTAAAATGTTAGCGTATAATTTTTTTAAAAAAAGAAAAACGGAATCGACTGCAATTGGGGCTGTAATAGGGACTGTGTGTATCTTTTATCAAAAGAAGAAAAAAATTACATCCATAAATCCGAAATAAATAACTTAACAAAGTAACAAATGTTGGTTTAATACAGCATTCACTGACATTTTATGAGTTAATAATCATGGTCATTTTCATAATCTACCTATTTGTGGATAATTTCATAAAAACCGCCACTCACTCTTTCCTGTTGATGAAGTGACACAAGCCCTGAGTCATTAGTTTTTAATATTTCTGTTAGGCTACTGTTACACCCAGATCCAATTTTTGCCCCATTTCTAACCTTATATGCGTCGATAGATTTTTATCGACTCATATGCTCACGTTAACAAGGCATATGCTTCGAAAGAATTTTTTTACATTTTTTATAAATGCATTCATGCAATTAATTGGAGTATATGTTTTATTATTTTTATAAAAGCATGTACTTCATTAGATGAAGTTTACTATTTTAAAAAAATTCAAAACACATATAGATTTGAATTGATGCTGAAAATGGGGCTGGATGTAACATTATCTTTTCTGTTATTACTTGTCGACTGTCGAGAGCCCACTATCGAGAGAAGTTCCATAAACCGACTCATTTGCCTATATATACATGCAACACAGGCCCTTTCACTCACTCTCCCTTTTCACTAACACAGTGGTTCTTTTATGTTTCTGAGTCTCTCTGTTCCATCTCTATTTGATTATACACCTAGAGTTTTCCATCATTAGCTCAAGATCATGAGGGGTGAATCATTTTAATATCTCACTTACGTGGAGGTTGGTGTCACGCCCCGGGCGTCTCCGGGACGCGACAAGTGTATATATGATATCAGCAGTCAATACAGGAAGTCAATAATATACCCATAACAACATTAACAATTTTCAACACATACAACAAAGGGGCTGACATGATATATACACAAATAGCGGAAGCTAAAAGACTGAATCTGTAACTCAAAAATATATTACAGACTCGATACATAATCAAGTGTCCTGTGAGAGCCAATATATACAAAGACGTCCAAATAACATACAAACGCGTGCCCAAGCACGGCATATAATACATACAATCAAAAGGGATGCTTGTAGCCTCTGATACTAGCGGGACGTGGCGCTACTCCGCTACTGATGAAGTCCCTCGGGGAGCTCCTCCTCTAGATCCGACTCAGATGACACTGGAGAATAATAATTATACGAGGGGTGAGCCACACGCTCAGTGAATAGCACAACCCATGCATCACAGCTATATTAACCACCAGATTTTATTAACCACAATTTTATTATTCAAGCCACAAAATGGCAGGAACTACACAAATCCAGTGGGTCGCTATCGCCAACCCACTACACCCTCACCCTCACCCTCACCCCTCAATAGGTGACATAGGATATTGGGACTTACAAACCAGTGGGTCGCTATCGCCAACCCACTACACCCTCACCCTCACCCCTCAATATGGTGACATAGGATATTGGGACTGACTAGGCTGATGGTCACCCTTGGTCCACCGATAGTCTCTCCCCACTCCGTAGGCCGTTTGGCCACCCCCACATTCAGCACAGTCCGTCCCAAATCAGGAGGTGCCTACTGATGGGAGCCCCTCCACGGGACAGCCTTTCTAACGCCGGGGTAGTCTCTACACGGATCCAACGAAGGGAACAGAACAGCCTATCCATCGCATATGATCCACTCGGATCCGCCGACAACACATCACAACAACTCTAATGCCATGAATTCTTCAGAATTCCTCCAGGGCGCATAACCAAGATGCGGGGAACATATATAATAATAATTAACGAGGGTTATAATATTATTGGGAAAAGAACCCTTGGGAGGGCAGCGTGAGGTCCCGATATAGGACATCCCGACAACCAAACAAGGAACACGGAGTACCCTAGCCCGGGTCTCAATGTTAACCTCGCAAGGCCCCTCCCTATAATATTATCTAAGGCATGCAATTAAACATATGCAAGCATTTAATTTAATCAATTAAACTAGTAGGACGCATGCATAAGCCAATGCTTCCTAGCATGAGAACAGGGTTACAGGATGCATCGCTCTTACACAACCTAAGGGTGCAAGTCCTTAACATACAAAGTCTAGGGTGGCATGCATACTACATTTTAATCATGCTCGCATGGATTACATACTACACAGGTTAATATCAACTACGGTGCCCCAGGGGAGGACGGTATACGCCCAAGTGCATATAACGCCTCCCTACTGGGTTGGATTGTCCCACTCACCAAAGACCGGGTCGTCGCGCGACCGTCCGTTGAGATCTGCAAGATAGGGTAACCAACTTGGTAAGTAAAATACACAAATACGACAAAAATACATTAAAATACCCAACACTCGGACAAGCGTACATACGGCCTGTACGCACGCGAGCCCGAGCATTCCGACTCACTCCCGAACCCCCGGGCAGCCGCACGCACGGCCACCCACCCCAGGCGCACAGCTGCGCCTCAGCCTGCGCGCCCAGTCGCACGGCAGAGCCCAGCCCGCACGCCCGGACACCCCGCCGAGCCCCCCACCGGTGCACCGCGCGCTCACTGCGCCCTAGCGCAGCAACCCACGCGCACCAGCGCCCCTTCGCCGCATCCCACGCGCACCCCGCGCACACCACCAGCTCGCATCGCTCGCTCACACCACCCGCTCGCCCAGCCCCGGGTGCACCCGCGCGCACTGCGCCCCAGCGCAGCGCCCCGCACGCGTACCCGCCCGCACTGCGCCCCAGCACAGTGCCCCGCACACACTCCCCGCTCGACACCCTGCGCGCAGCACCCGCAAGCGGCCCCGCGCGCACGGCACACACTGCGCCTCGCGCGCACGCCCCCGCACGGCGCCCAGCGCGCAGCACCCGAACACCCCTGCTCCACCCGCGCGCACGCCCTTGCGCATGTCCGACAGCGCCCAGCCCTGTGCCTGCCAGCCTGCCTGCGCTGCCAGCCGACCCGAGCCAACCTACCACCCTACCCGAGCCACTCTACCACCTCTCTCCGGCCACCAATGGCCTTCTACAGCCACCAACAACCACCCACAGCCACCAGCACCCAAAACACCTCCTAAACAAGCATCTAAGCAAGAAAGGAAGGAAAGAAGGCTTACCCTAGGAGAGGAAAGGAAGGGAAGGGGATTGGGAGCTCTTCGTGCACCGAAACACCTCCCCAAAGACCTCCACTACCAAGATCTCTACCTAGCCCAAGGGGGGATGAAATCAGAGAAGAAAAGAGGCTGTTAGAGGGGGTCAAACTCGTGGAAACTCGAATCCGAGACCACCGGTGGATAGATCGGGATGAGATCTAACCTTTCTCTTCTTTGTGCTTTTCATTTTAACCCCTCTAGCTAGGTCAAAACCAAGAAAAAGAGAGAGGGGGAGAGAGAAAATCAAATGGGGAAGATGATGAATAGTGGGGGAGATATTTTTAGATTCACTTATATATAATCTCCTCACTTAGATTAGGTTAAGCTAGGTTAATTAAGGTTTAAGCTAGCATTAGAGGGGATTAAGTGAGATTTGACTTAGGTCAACCCAACCACACAAAAAAAAAAGGGGTTGACAAAGTCATGGGCCCACTTTGACCAAGTCAACTCTCCCAATGACTTCTCGCTCGGTCAAAACCCGGATACGCTTCGGAACTGTGAAATTCTGAAACGTTACCGGAATTCGATGAAATTTTCGTGAGCGGCTTGGAATGGCACCAGGACACATAATATGCAGTTAGATTTTCAATCGGAGCCCTCAAACTCAGGGTGATAGCTAAAAGCCTGAAATTTTAGCGGTTTCGATCGAAAAACGAAAATAATCGAAAAACTGCCAGAATGTCCCAATGGTGACCAGAAGGTTAAAAGTGACACATATCTAACAGTTGGAGTGTGGGATATTCACTGTATATTCACCTTGATTGAGTGGTTAATTTGGATGTGAATTCAACTCCGGTTTGTGATCGATACTTCTGCCACAGTATATGTTTCTTTACAGTATATGTTTCTTTACTGCTATTCCCAACAGTGGTATCAGAGCTATTGTGAGTTGAATTTCGTCATTTGTGGAGTAAGCGAGGAAATCACGGTACTTTCCTTGCAACAATAGGTAATTTTTATTTTACCACTCCCAAATGAGATATGTAATAATTGTGAAATAAGGCTTATTTGATTTTAAGAAAATGAATTAATTTTATTAATTTCTACACAATGTTAATTTTGGTGCAGTTGTCTTGATGATGAATTTTAATTCAATTTACTATAAGTCATGTAGGTCATGTTGTGTGAAAATGATAATCACTATGAGATAAATGTAGAAATGAATCACATCATGCATGATTTGTTGATGGATGTGCATATTCATTCATTTGCAGTAAAACATGGCATCTAAAAATATTATCTCAGACTTAATTAATCAAGGGAGATAAATTAGATGGGACAAATTATGATCAATGGTAGAGAAAGATGACATATTTGTTACATGAACAAAATGTTGAATATACACTTCGAGAAGTTAAAACACAACCTGGTATTTGCTCTTCTAATGCACTTGTAGAAGCTTATAATAGTTGGGTGCATGATAACACAATTGTTAGATATACTTTACTGCGCAGTATGATTTATGATCTGATTGGCGAATATGAGGGTTATGAAACTGCAAAACAAATGTGGGATGCATTGAAAAAGACCTATTTAGGCTATATTACTGCAAGACTCAGAGTAATGAGTGTGTAGTTTGAGAACTATAGAATGCTTCATAGTCAGTCCATGCAAGATCATTTGAAGAAAATGTCCCAAATGATTCGTGACTTAGCTGCAGCTAGGAATAAACTGACTGAAGATCAGAAAATTTTAGTTGTTCTAAGGTCACTTCCTCCATCCTGGGAGCAGATGAAGCTCTTGATGGCCCATGATAAGTCTATTAGGAATTTTGAGGATATGAGGTGTGCTTTGGAGATTGAAGCTGAACAAAGAATGGGTAGCTCTTCTGAGATGGTTATGAATGTAGAAGAAAAGAGGCCTAAGAGGTCCAAGAAGAAAATAAAATTCAAAAGTAATAAGAAGTCTAATGAGAGGAGAACCGAACCTGGTAATAAATTTAAGAGGAAACAGCAGTTCACGTCAAGATCACATGCTTTGTGTGGGGTCAGTAGGGACATTTCTAGAGAATGCAAGGACAAAAAAAAAAAAATGTCCTCTAACTCTTCCTCCCATTCTGTTAATGTTTGTTCTGAAGTTCTCTTTACTGATGAGGCTTGCCCTAATTTGTTTTTAGATTCAAGGGCAACCAAACACGTGACAAAAGGAAGGGAAGATTCTATGGAGTTTCACCAGATTCTCGAAGGACAACACAAATTATATATATGGGGAACAATGCCACGGAGGATGTTTTGAGGGGTTGGCACGTACCATTTACACATGCAGACTCGACGTGTTATGGAGCTTTGTGACATTTTGTATTTTCCCAATAAAAAAGAATCTTGTGGTTGCCTCTCAATTATGGAAAAATAATTTTGACGTTCAACTTTCTGGTTAAAGGGTGTTCATAAGGCTAAATAATGTAATTTTTTCCTAGGGTAGAATGTATGATAACCTTTTTAAGATGGAAGTTGAATGCAAATCTTGTTCCTTTCCAATCTCATCATCAGTAGTGAATTATGAAAATTTCAGTGTTTCTGAATGTCTGAATTGGCATGCAAGGTTGTGCCATATTGGTAAAGACAGAATGAAACGCTTATGCAAAGATGATTTTCTGAGTTCCTTGAAAGATGTTGATTTTTCTACATGCGAATACTGCATAAGTGGAAAGGCAACCAAGAAATCATTCCCAAAAGCTACACGGTCAACTGAATTATTGAGTATTCTTCATTCTGATGTTTATGGGCCTATAAATGTGTGAGCTAGAAATAGTTCATGCTATTTTGTCACATTCATTGATGACTATTCTCGGTATGGATTTGTATATCTTCTCTCCTACAAGTCTATTGTGTTCGATTGCTTCATTAAATATAAAAATGAAGTTGATAATCAGGTGAGGAAAAAAATTAAAGTTCTCAGATCAGATAGAGGATGTGAATATATGTTTATCATGTTCAAAGAATTCTATGAGAAGCATGGAATAGGCAGACAGTTCACGATGCCGTACAATCCTAGCAGAATAATGTGGTAGAAAAAAAGAATTGTACACTCCTGTTTAGGGTTTAAACCAAATAACTGTAATCACAATCATAGCTTTCAAATTAGAAAAGAAAAACAAAAATAATAGAGTATGAACTGTACATTTGTCTTACAATATCCTAACCTCTTATAAAAATCCTAAATTTCAATGAAAAAACTAATCTCTCTTGTAATATAGATTTAAACCAAACAAATGCAATCATAATCATAGCTTTCAATCAGAATAAATAAATAGAACCTAAATCATACATTTCACTAAAAAAGTCCTAACTTCTTATCAAAACGCTAAATATGAATCACAAATCAATCTCACTTGTGATATAGGGTTTAAACCAAATAAATGCAATTACAATCATAGCTTTCATTAAAATAAATAAATAAGATTATATATGTATTAGTATTTGAACATTTTTTTTTTTGGAGGCTAGACTCAGGGTGTGTGTGTGTGAGTGGGGGAGAATTTTGAAAATACTAATTTGTTGGGGGTCTTTTTGAGAAGATAAGGAAGTTTAAAACTTTAGAGCGATGGACGGTTTGCTTTTTCCCTTTACAGGTGGCGACTGTTTGGTGGCTGCTATAGGGACAATCCTGTAGCTTCACCACGGACGATCCAAACCCCTTGTAAAGAGCGCATGATAACCCTTTTCGAGTTCTAATAGGGACTACATGTGGTGATGCTTGTGTGGGGGAAATGACCCACCCCACCTGATGGTCCACTTCATTGACAACATGGCCTACACCCCCATTCCCAGTTGTTCCCAAATAATTAAAAAAATTTATTTTGTTAAAAAAGAATCTAATGAATCAAAGTAGTAACACAATAAGACTTTGGGCCTATACCCACCAAAAAAAAAAAAAAAATTACCTTTTGTAGGTCCAGTTGGAGCATCTTCCCTTTTCGTCCTGCTCACCTTCCAACAAAAAAAAGGAACAAAAAAATAGTAACAAAAACCAACAAGTGCTGCTACATTCAGTTTTATTCTCAGTCCAAAACACAGACCTTATATACCTCGTTACAGATTTAATTAAACATATATCTCGTTAGATGATGTATATACCTAATTGAATTTTTTCTTACATTTACTAAAAAAAAGTTTATGCAATTTGATGTAGAGCAATATACACTTTTTATCAAAACATATACCTCATTAGATGATGTTTACTATTTAAAAAAAAATAAAAACATGTGAGGACTGGGTTTTTGTTGGTAAATATGAATGATTGTATCTTTTTCCAAAACCAACACATAAACAAACCCAAAAACAAAGAAGGGTCCAGAGAATCTCTGGCTCACAACATCTCGCCGTCCCAACACACTCGTGAAATTACTTTACTACCCCACTGTTTACATTCGAAATGACCATTTTAACTCATTGGTGAAATTTTGTAGTTTACATACCGCTTTATATATATATATATATATAGATAAATAAATAAATAAATAAAGTAAAAACTATACATTTGTCTAACAATACCATAACTTCCAATAAAACCCTAAATTCTAATCACAATTCATTCTCATTTAAAATATAGGGTTTAAATCAAATAAATTCAATCAAAATCATAATTTACAATCAAAAAATTAAAATTGAGCATTAACCATACATTTATTTAAAAATACGCAAACTTCCTATCAAAACCCTAAATTTCAATAACAAACTTCAATACTTATAATATAGGGTTTAAAACAAGCAAAATAAATTAAAATCATAGCTTGTAGAAAGAAAGAAAAAATTTAGCCTAACTCATACATTTATCCCAAAATACCCTATGAAAACCTTAGCTTTCTATAACAACCCAAAATAGATGTACCATATGAATGGATTAACCAATAAAACTCATGAATCAAAACCATATAATATAAATGATATTTGAAAAATCACAAACATTTATCTGTTTGTAGCGACTCTGACTTTTAGGCCGTAACTAACCTGCTTTTATGGTATGATTAGTATTAAAAAATTTCTAATGGTTTGGCATGGTTAGATTCCTCGTTTTGTTGGCTTTCCAACGTTTTTTACGGATCGTAAATCAGATGCATATAGATCAAGTTATGGACCAAACAATAACAGGGTGTCAGACAGTGTCTTACGGATCTTATAGTTGCCGTTGGGCACATGGGCAACGGACCGGGGAGAGCCGTCGGAAGCCTGGGCGATGGATGCTGTAGGAGCCGTCGATTTGGAAAACAGTATTTTTAAAAATAGGTTCCGTTTTTGGAAGGAAAAGGTGCATTAATCGGGATTATGCAAATTATTGGCTCTGTAATTGTTTCCTCACGTGTATGAGAGGATTATAAACCTCTTTTTCTCTTTCATTGCCTTGAAACCCTAGAAATTTCAAACCCTAAAAGATCTTCTTCTTCTTGTTTTCGGCACCATTGTTGAGGGGCTCGAGAATGGAACTCGAGCAAGGGTTTAGGTGAGTTTTCTAAAGAGTTTTTGGTTTATAATGATTCCCTTTAGATGTTCTTTTAATATGATCTCGTTTTCAAGGTTTTCTAAACAAAGAGGATAGTTTTCTTCTTGTTTCTTAGGTGTTTTCGCATGATTTCGAATTGCTATATTTTAACAATGATATAATGATGTTTTTGTAAGCTTTGATGATAGTATTATGTCTCACATGAATATATTGGAAGTTTATGCTTTCTTAGGTTTTCTTATTGGATTTTCATATGATTTTAAAGGGTGTGGGATCTTATGATATAGCCATGATGTTAAGTTTTTTTTTTAAAAAAAAGATGGTTTGTAAGTCTTTCATGTAAAAATAAATATGCTTATGTATATACCATGTTTAGGTTAATTCGTTTAAGGTAGAAATCATGTTTTTATGATCTTTAGGCCTTATTTTGAACCTTGTACGCATATATCTGAACCTATGCATATATTTATGATTTTTGGGGTTTAAACGTAGATCCACATTGGTTATTTATACCTATGATAGACCTGGGGTTTTCAAAGATATTTTCAAAGAGTTTTGATTGGTTTTAATCGGATTTTTGGTACGAATGATTTGATTTCGACAATCGATTCTTTTCTTATTAACAAACATTTTAGAAAAGACTCATGTCTTGTTTTCAATGGTAGAATGTTTTAAAGTATTTCTACAAGAAAATTTAGGGTTTCATGCTTCTGCCTTGGGATGGCTCCAATGAGAGCCGTCGGGTATGTTTCAGACGGCCCCAATGGGAGTCGTCGGGTTGGTCAGTGACGGTCCCTGTGGGAGCCGCCCATTTTTTTGCAAGTACGGGTACCATCAGGTTCCGTGCTGTATGTATATATTTTGATTGGTTCACATCGTTTTAGGTCTTACTAGAGTGCTTTAGGCCTTCTGGGGTTGTTTCTATGTCATTGGACCTAAGGTGAGTGGGTCTAGTCTCTACGTAGATTTTGAAACTAATTATATTTATACCATGACCGCATCATGCCTATTTTATGAATACAACTGTTATCTTGATTATGGAATACATGAGCATGACACCATGATTTTAAGGTATTATTTTACGTATAACCTATAGTGGAGATTATGTTATTCGTGCATGCAAATTATTGTTTGATAAATTGATCTTGCATGCATATCACCCGTTTGCGTGAAACCTGTCTGCGTGACATCGTCTGCATGACGACCGGTCTGCGTGACCCAGTCCAGTGGGACCTTGTCTGCGTGACGACCGGTCTGCGTGACCAAGCTCTAGATGGAGCATCTTTCGGCTGCGTGCCATACGGGCATGCGTGTCCGTTGCATCATACGCATCATGTAGTTAGTATGAGATTGTGGCTATTCCTCTAAAGAGATGCATTATGTTTTATCGTTACACTTGTGACAATTATATGTATATATTTATAATCTGTTAATTCGGATTTTTGGGATTATTTTTGTTGTTGTTATTATTATTATTGGGACACTATAGGTCCATTCACTGAGCGTGTGATAGCTCATCTATTTTTTCCCAATCTTTCAGGGTAGGTGTTGGTTATCGTTGTTCGTGGAGGGGCGTTGGCAATCTAGTTCACGTTTTACCTTCGTTGCATCGTAGATGTTGAATAAGCCTTCTTCTTGGCATGTAGTGGACGTCCTTAGCCTTATCAGCAAAACTGGAGGTATTATTATTAGAGTATTAAATAAAGAACGCGTGTATTCATTCAAACCTAAGAATGAATTATTGAGATCCTGTGGTTGGTTTATGTTTTAAATCCTGAGAGTATTTTATGAGTTTATTTATATTACTCGATATATTGTGCATTGTGCTGCAGTAACACACCGTATCACATGCCTTAATTAAGGATAATGGATATGGGGGCGTGACAATTTCTTTAACTTTGGGGTGTTGTGGGGGCCCGAAGGCGCAGATTGCTGTAGGCAATGACGATGAATGGCGGTAGGCACTCATGGCTTGTCAACGGGTACTCACGCAAGCTGGGTTGCAAACCAGATGGGGAGATGAAAAAAAAAACCTGCTAAGAGAGGGACATGACTTAGGTTGAAGTTGCAAATGGGGAGGGTGGTGGGGTTGGGGTTATGTTTAAACACTATATATTTTAATATGGGTTTGGCATATAAGAAAATGTGAGTTGGTTTACGAGGGTGGTGAGACTAGTAGATAGGGTGGTGGGAGTAACTAGAGTGACTAGTCCGACTGGGACTCCCAGAGGTCCGCCACGTTAACTTCCTCACCAAGACCAAGCCTCGCGTCCTCCTCGTCATTGGATCCTCCCTAAAACCCTACGAGAACCCCGTTGGCGACCAATACCTCCTGAAGTCGATCAAGAACAAGATCGACTACTGCTGCCTCCACTTGATCAAGATCTTCTACAACCTTGCCCTCCTCGACGCGGAGATGGTTGGGTTCTAGGACAAGCTCCCTCTGATTCAGAAGCTCCTCCTCTCCCACCTGGAGATCGAGTTCCTATGGTGGATGGACAACGAAGCCATGTTCACCGACATGGAGTTCGAGGTCCCCTGGGAGCAGGGGCAGATCTACAGAATCGAGTGGGGGCGATGGCACCCACTGTAATTTGAGGAATAATGGTGGGTTCCTTCTAACTAAAGATAAAAACAAAAAAAAAAATCAGAAAAGTTAAATGGGTGCTTTCATTGTTTCACATTTGGGTGAAAAGGTTAAAAGGCCTCCACAGACGAGACACCGAGTAGGAAAAAAATAAAGGGATTCAACCGTGCCCATATTTGGGGAAAATGTTATGAGGGCTCAACATTTCAATCTTTTTAAAGGTGTGTTACTTTAAACCAAATAAGTGTTCTTGTGGTGTGCTTTTGAATTTTTATATTATTTTTTTATTGAATCTCTCTCTTTATTTTCTAGGTCAACATATCCACTTGGAATTTTTTTTATTTTTCTCATTTTAATCTACCAACATTTGACAATCATTCACAATCAGGTTAGAACACTTATTTGGTTTTAAATTTTCTATTATTGAATGATATCTTTATCAATTATCAATTTATCATATACCTACTGTGTTTGTGTATGTATACTGTCTTGATTGTCTTGACCTATCCCCAATTTTGTGAGACATTTAAATGCATATATGGCTTTAAGCCTTCAAGATTCATAATTTAGTCTATACAAGTGTTATATATGTGTCACTTTTTAGCCTGCTGGTAACCGTTGGAGCATTTCTGGCAGTTTTAAAATTTTTAGGGTTTTTCGATCGGAACCGCATAATTTCAGACTGTTAGCTATCGTCTGAGCTAGAGGACTCCGATTGAAAATCTAACTGCATATTATGTGTCCTGGTGCCATTTTAAGCCACTCATGAAAATTTCATCGCATTCCGGCATCGTCTCCAAAAATTTCGCAGTTCCGGGGCGTATCCGGGTTTTTAAGTCGCACACTATATAAATGGAATCTAAAAATTTGAAATCACTATTCATCATCCCCGACCTTGAGCTTTCTCTCTCCTCTCCTCCGTTTTTCTTCCGTTTGAGCCCCCTACACCCCTCAAAATCAAAAACCTAAAGCACGGGAAGTGTAGATCGGGTCCCGATCTACGCTCCGGTGTCTTCAAATCCGAGTTCCGACGATCCTAGCCTCCCCGACCTCCTCTCTCTCTCCTCTGTTTCGAGCCAAATTGAGGGCCGTGATAGATCGGGGCGTGGGAGAGCCTTTGAGGAAGGTTTCGGCGCGCGAAGAGCTACCGAACACCTTCCCCTCCCCTCGGTAAGCCTCCTTTCCCTCTTTTTCTTGCATAGATGTATGCTAGGGAGGTGGGTTTGGTGTTTGGGGGTGGTCGGCGGCAGTGGGGGTCGTCGGAGGGTGGTCGGAGGTGGTTGGAGGTGGTCGGTGGTCAAGGGAGGGGTGGTGGTGGCGCTCGGGCAGTGGCAGGTCGTCCGGGCCAAACCGCAGCAGCAGCAGCAGCCCAGGCGGCGCGCAGGCCGGGCGCGCGCGGGCATGCGCGCGTGCGTGCGCGGGCGCGCGTACGCGCGGCGTGCGCGCGAGGTGCGCGCAGGTCTGGTGCGGGGCTACTCGGGCGGCTGTGCGCGGGGCTGTTGGTGCGGCTGAGGGCGAGGAGCTGCAGGCGCGAGGTGCTCGGGACGCGCGCGGGCTGCTGCGGCTGGGCGCAGGGGACGCGCGGAGCCCCGGGGGTGGTGCGGCGGCTGGTGCTGGGCGGACTGGTGCGCGTGGAGCAGGTCGCGCGGGTGCGAGGAGGTGGCTGAGCAGCGGTGGTGGTGCGCGCGGGGCGCGGCGAGGCCGTGGCGGTGCGCGGAGGGCGCGGCGAGGCCGTGGAGGTGCGTGCGAGGTGCGCGCGAGGTGCGCGCGAGGTGGCGGAGGTGCGCGCGGGGTGCGCGCGGGGCGAGGCGCTGCGCGCGGGGGCGCGCGGGGTGCTCGCGGGCCGGCGCGAAGCGTGCGGGGTGCGCGGGCTGAAGCGCGCGGTGCACCCGGGCGGTCGGGTGGCCGTGCGGGTGGTTGCCGGAGTGCTCGGGCTAACGTGCGTGCGGGTCGCGTGCACGTTTGCCCGAGTGTTAGGTGTTTGTTGTGGGTTTTGGGTATTTATTTGTGTATTTAATAATGTTTGCGGATTTATACTTACCCAGTTAATACCCTGTCTTGCAGATCCCGACGGACGGTCGCGCGTCGACCCGAGTTCCGGTGAGTGGGACAATCCAACCCAGTAGAGAGGTGCTATACGCACTTGTGCGTATACCGACCTCTCCTGGGGCACCTTGGATGAATATTGACCATGTGTAATATGTATATCATGCGAGCATGATTTAATTGTAGAATGCATGTTACCCTAGACCTTGCATGTTAGGGACTTGCACCCTTAGGATGTATATGAGCCATGCAGCATGTCCCCTGGTTCCATGTTAGGAAGCCCGGCCGATGCATGTGCCCTACTAGTTTATTTATTTGATTAAATGCTAGTATTTGTTTACAATGCATGTTATAGTGAATATTATAGGGGAGGGGCCTTGCGAGGACAGCGGTGAGACCCGGGTTAGGGTACACCGTGTTCCTTGTTTGGTTGTCGGGGTGTCCTATAGCGGGAACTCACGCTGCCCTCCCGAGTTTCTTTCCCCAACGATATTCCACATTGTTATAACCTTATGCATGTTCCCCGCATCGTAGTTATGCGCCCTGGTGGGTTCTGAGGAATTCAGAACATTAGTGTTGTTATAATGTGCCGTCTGCGGATCCAAGTGGATCATATGCGATGGTTAGGCTGTTCTGTTCCCTTCGTTGGATCCGGTAGAGACTACCCCAACGTTAGACAGGGCCTTCCTGACAGAGGGCTCCCATTAGTAGGCACCTCCTGATTTTGGACGGACTGTGCTGAATGTGGGAGTAGACCAGGCGGCCTACGGAGTGGAGGAGAGCCTATCGGTGGACCAAGGGTGACCAACAGCCTAGTCAGTCCCAAAATCCTGTGTCACCCATTGAAGGGTGAGGGTGAGGGTGTAGCGGGTTGGCGGAAGCGACCCGTTGGTTTTTGGTGCAGTTAGTCCCAATATCCTATGTCACCCATTGAAGGGTGAGGGTGAGGGTGTGGCGGGTTGGCGGAAGCGACCCGCTGGTTATGTGTAGTCAGTCCCAAAATCCTATGTCACCCGTGGTAGGGTGAGGGTGAGGGTGTAGTGGGTTGGCGATGAGCGACCTACTGGATTTGTGAATGGATTATTATCAGTCCCAATAACCTATGTCACCCATTGATGGGTGAGGGTGAGGGTGTGGTGGTTCGGCGAAGTACGAATCACTGGATCATGTTGTTATGTCTTAGAGGCTGGATAAATAATGGAATTGTGGTAAATATTGTCTGTGATGCATGGGTTGTGCCGTTCACTGAGCGTGTGGCTCACCCCTCGCACAATATTTTTTCTTCAGTGTCATCTGAGTCGGATCTGGAGGAGGAGCTCCCCGAGGGACTTCATCAGTAGCGGAGTAGCGCCACGTCCCGCGAGTTGCAGAGACTATCAGCATCCTTTGTACCAGTATGTATTATTTTCCGTGCTTGGGCACGCGTTTGTGTTGTATTTGGATCTCTTTGTATGTATATTGGCTCTCACAGGACATGTGATTATGTATGGAGTCTGTAGTGTATTTTGATTACAGATTCAGTCTTAGTTATCCGCATTTGGTGTATATATATCCTGTCAGCCTTGCTTTTGTTGTCTGTGTGTCATTTTGGCTGCTTGTGTATGATATTATTGACCTCCTGAGTAGATTCTGATATATATATACACTTGCCGCGTCCCGGGGACGCCTGGGGCGTGACAACAAGTATATAGGCAACTACAACTGAAAAACAATCAGTCTGATTTTTCAGACCATTTTGATGAATTTTCAAAATATGAACACTCGCATGGGAATGCTTTGATGATGACATGATGTTGTAGACTTTTTGAAAATGTCAATGTACTTAACTACTTATGAAGTTTTTTGTGATATTACAACCTTGAATACAACATATAGTACTTTCATTGTATTATTGATATTTTATTATATGAAGTATAAATTTAAATTTAATTGAATATTAGTGATGGCCTCCAGTAGAAAAAAATTCCTGGGTCCGCCACAGCTTGGGAGAGGTACAAGAACCATAACTTGGTCATGCATGGTTGGGACAAGATAGTGTACGATCAGAACAACTAGATCAGGCTCAACATGGGGAGATTCCTCTTGCGGAACTGCCAGTGGTCCGCTCAACCTCCTCAACGCGTGGGCACCGATGGGCCTAGGCGGTCTCAGCCTGCAACGCTTAGTGCCTAGCCGCTTTTTCAATTAATCCCCAGTTGACTAATAAGTTATTAAGTCATCTTATATATTATATATATTTAATTAATTTTTTATGCTATCCTTATTATGTTTATATTATTAATTTTATTTTGATGCTATTTTGTTATTATTTTGTAGTCTAAATCATTACATATATATCGTATATGTATATGTATTATATTTATTATTATCAAAAGTGATTGATTAATCACCCCCTAGCCGATTAATCCATAGTCCCTCCTCAACCGTCCGACTAGCGCCTAGCGCTTTTTACAACCTTGGTTAAATATATTTGAATAATGCATTAAGTACCATATCCATACATGTGATACTGTAATACTCAATCCAAAATTCACTTGAAATCACTTCAATTAGTCATGGACATTCAAAAGGAGCAACCCACGAAGATAACATGTCAACGATTAACACATGAATATTTTTTGTGATGTAGCAATACAATATAAACATTTGACCTCCTATCCATTAGAATGACCCGGTTGGTATTATCACATCCAAAGATCAAGATCTAGTCACATATAAATAATCTCCTTTACCAAAAAAAAAAGAAAAAAGAAGCAAATCTCATGTTATCAGTCATTAGTTGTTTGTTGTTTATCATACTTGGCTATATTCAATTAATTGTTTAATTTAAATGAAGAACACTCTTTTAACACATCCTCATTGCATGCCTTTGGTGGATTTAACATTAAAGAAATTTTTGTATTTATTCTTTAGGTCTCATTTGATGTATTTCATCCCTATATAATGATGATTTGACATTACAATAGCTTCTTCAAAGTTCCCTATTAAGAAAAAAAACCATGACAAAAAGATAGCAAAATTCCTAATAACTTGATGAGATAGAGGAAAGGAACAGACCTTCTCAGATGGAGAGCATAGCCTTTCCTTTAGCCATTTGAGAAGCATCTCAGTTTTCCTCAGTTACTTCAATAGACGGGTCACCCATCTGCAAGGAAGAATTGATGGATGAATTCCATCATTAGAAAAGATCACTGAATCTTGAGAACTGAAAAGTGGACTCAGGACATCAGATTTCAGGCTCTTCCGGGACACCTAGATCATCCTCATCGACGTCATTATGTCCTCACTTTCATCCACCACTGAAATTTTCTGAGAAAAGCGACATGCTATATGATTATATATCATATAAAATAAGATGAAATCACGCGTCATAAAGGTCACGTAAAGATATTTACATCTTATAATGAAATAACTTGATCTATAGGATTTCAACATGCTAAGAGTTGCTCTTACACTAATGTATTCAGAAATGAAAAGCAAACTACAAATCATATCAATGCTCAAACAAAAGCATATTGAGAGAAAAAAACATCTTCATCATTTCCAAAGAAGCAACTCAAACAAAAGCATACTAATGAATCCACTAATCAAATAACGCAAAAAAAAAAATTGGAAAAGACACTCTCCCATAGCTCAAACTAAAATAATTACCAAAATAAAATAAAATAAACAACACAGTCTTTACATCTCACATAACAAAGAAAATCAATGGACCCATCAAATAAAACACTCTCTACGGGACTACAGCTAAACCAAAATCATATCAATGCTCCAAGTAATTAAAAAATCAATCCTTACATCTCAAACCAATGAAAACATCCCTCTCTCTCGAATCTTCTGACTCAATTGAATCGGGGAGAGTAGACTAGACACGTGTGAAGTAAACATCTCATAAGGGTGAGAAAAAAGACGAAAGTGCCCTTCATCAGGTGAAATTATCAAAATGTGGTGTTTGACAAATTTGTCTCTATCGTGCCAATTTAAGACTTAGAGTATAGATAATAAGATGAAACTTGTTGGGTTTGCCACTGTTTTCTATTAGATAGAAAAGAAGTACATTCCCCAATAATAAAACAAACAACAATAAAGCAAAGATGAGGAGAATGAGAAAAAATAGAGCAGAGAAGCATTTAAGCCAAGGTAAGAGATTTCCCCAGGCATCCATAGCTCCCAAATAGAACCCATCAACTAAGGAGTGATACGAAGTGATCCCCTTTCCACCCTTATCAAGCCGCCTTGATGCAGAAACAACGCCAGGCTGAGATGAATCTACAAGCATCGTCCCAAATACTGTCCATCGAAATCAGAGAGCCACTAAAAATTCTGTCATTTCTCCCCAACCAAATAGCCCACATTGTGACCAGCACCTATAATTGCATGACTTTGCTACGAATGCTTCTGTCATCCTGTTTGGAAAGCTGTCTCCCCAAGACCCAAATCTGATCCAGAGATTGGGGATACCAACTACCATTTACAACAGCGGCAAGCCTTCTCCATACTTCTAAGGATATCAAACACTCACAGAATAGATGATGTGTAATTTCCACCCCATCCTCACATTAGGCAATATAGTGGACTCTCCTGGCCTCCAGACATCGCGATATGCTTGAGTCAACGATCGCTCGTCATAGGCCAACCACAGGAAGAACCGGACCTTAAGAGGAGCCTTACAGGTCCAAATCTGCCGAGATTTTTGAGCAACACATTCATTATAAGTTTTGTCCCTGCTCCACCATTGATACACTTAATTCAATGTGAAACTGCGAATGGGAGCATGGACCAAAACACCCTGTCCTCAACCTCTAAATTGAGGGAAAAGTTGGCCAACACACAAAAAAGCTGTGTGCACTGCAGAAACTCCTCCTCTCGTAGGCACCTGTTAAGATGGATCATCAATTCCCTTCCATGATTGGTAGGAGCCTAAAAGTCCTATATCAATCCATCCTTGAAGCGAGACACGATGTGAAGATATGGATAGATATGCTTCAATATACCTCAATTTTGACAGTTCAAAAGAAAGAAAATTACCTCAAATAATATTTAAAACAAAGCAATTTTGGACTACATAGAAAATTATATAGGGAATTTAGAGTGAGAAAAGAAGAAAAGATCTGGTCCAAGCACTTAGAAAATTAGGGGACTAGAAACCACATGCTAGTGCAAAGTAGCTGTCCCCCTCCAACGGCTAACCTCAACAACCCCCCCCCCCCAACTGCTTCCGAGAGATGGAATATAAAGTTGGCATTAATGCTGATCGTTGCGGCGGTTTTTAGCTGCCCCTCTTTGATGGCTCAAACCCAGTAAGCCCAATTCCACCGCCAGCCTGAGATGGGACATAAAGTGACAAATGATGAAGAACGTCTAGTTGAAACCAGTCGGCCCTGCCCGACGGCTGCATTAGGGTAGCCGGTCCTCACCTCGACACATCCATAAAGTATAAAGTAACTTTACATAATTGTGAAGTTACTTAGCCTCATCTTCTTGTCCAACCCATGCTATTACCCAATGGACCATTGAGTGCGTCTTTTTTGCAATCATGATTACTTAGCCACACCCTCTTACCCAATCCATTTTGTTGTCCAAGGGATAATATCCTATGCATCCCTTTCAACTATAAAAAGAGGGGTGGTGGTGAGAAATGGGGGGGGGGGGGGGGAGATTCATTTGGAAAGTGTGTGTTAGAATTTTTGAGAGAGAGAAAGAGAGAGAGAGCCTTAGTTGAGAAAGAAGGAAACTCATTTCCCACCAAAATCCACTCTCCAAAAACCGCCTCTAACCACTGTCATAAACCTCTCTTAGCCCTAGCCAAATAAATCCAAATTTCTACCTAGGTGCTACTCAAATTTAGAAGAAGGAGAGGATAGAATTGATCACCAATCCACCAACATCAAGCATCCATCAATTCCACTACTACACTCACTTGATTATTCCTCGACCACTTGAAATTTTGAGAGAGAGAGCCCTATTTGAGAGAGAAGAAAGCCTATTTCCCACCAAATTCTACTATCCATAAACCCTCTCTAAACCCTTGGTTAAACCCTTTTTTAACCCTAGCCAAGCCAAACCAACTCCCTACCTAGGTGCTACCCAAATTTAGAAAACCCAAAAGCATAGGTACCAGGTAGCTAGTTCAAACCAGCCGTCGAAATCAGATGGCTAGGTCCCAGTAACCGGCGCCCTCAAACCCCTTTTTCAAGTTCTTGTCTAGCAGAAAGGCCGTTTACACCTCTGTATGCTGCCGGCCGTAGCTCAAAGAGAAAAACCCACCCAACCTACCCCAGCGAGGCGATCAATGAAAACACCAACTTTTCCTGCTTTTTGAGAAAGCAGGTAGCTATCACAGCAACTCCGTCTTTCTGAGAAGCTGTCGGGCGGCTCAGAAACGACTCTCTAGGTGGTGATCTGATCAGTCGCAAGACAGACCAAAACCAAAACCCCCGAATTTTAATACCGACACCCGCATCAGGGAAGGTACAAAAGCGAATATGATCGCCCTTGCCCAGATGCCAATGTATTTTGGATGCGGATGGCCTTCCTTCCCTATCTATGTTCTTCCATACCGACGAGGAGCACGAACTTTGTTTGGGAAATGTTAAACTTCGTTGGCCCCGACCTTGAAGACTCCCAGCCACTACTCTCCTATAGAGTACCATGCGGTTCTTCAAAAATTTCCAAGCTCATTGGGAAAGGAGGGCTTTATTAAAGTCTCCTAGATGTATAACACCAAGCCCTCCCTTATTTTTGGCTGTGTAGTTGGTTTCCTAGTTTATCAGGTGTGCGCACCGTATTCCTAGACTTGAGCCACTCCACAAAAATCTTCGAAGAAGCACGTCCAACTGAGAAAGTACAGTTCATGGAATTTTGAATAGCGACAAGAGGAAAACAAGGAGATTGGAAAGTATGGCTTGAAGCAGAATTAGTCGGCCTCCCATGTTAAGAAATCTCCCCGCCCAGCCTTTGAGTCAGCTTTCAACCCGATGAATCAACGGGTCTAGTCACTTCGAGATAAAGCTCGAACACTAAGAGGGAGCCTGAGTATATTGTGAGGAAGGTCAGCACCGGGCAGGAGAAAATCGCCAATGCGTTATCTTGTCCCCCTACATTTGAATACCAAAGAACGTACTTTTGCTTCTGTTTATTGTGAGACCCGAGAGCCAACCAAACACTGAGATTACGAACATGAGTCCTTCAACAAATCTCTATTCTCCCTGGCGAAGTAACAAAGTGTCATCAGCATAGAGCACGTGAGAATGGGTATGCTCCGATCTTCCGCATCTGACGCCTTGGACCCAGCCATCTTCCTCCGCCCGTGCAAGCATACGACTCAATGCGTTGGACACCACAATGAAGAGAAATGGCGACATCGGATCTCCTTGTCGGAGACCATGTCTAATGGGGAAGAAACCACATGGAACTCCGTTGACTAGGACGAAAGCGGAAGCCGTCGAGAGGCAATCAAAGACCATACGAATCCACCGTTGTCCGAAACCATGATAGGCCAGAAGATGACGCAGGAAGGACCAGTCCACCTGGTCGTAGGCTCGCTGAAAATCAAGCTTGAAGATAATACCCTTCCGATGCAATAAATGAATCCTAGAGATGGCTTCCTGTACAGTTAAGAAGCCTTCATGAAGTGATCAGCTTGGTTCGAAAGCGGTTTGATTTTCTTCAATCAAGGATCCGATCATGCCCTTCATCCTGTTGGCCAAGACTTTGGCCACAATCTTGTAACATGCGTTGTTTAGGCTGATAGGATGATAATCAGATACCTCCTTTGCACCCGCCTTCTTAGGAATGAAAGCCAAGAAGATAGCATTCATGCAACCCACCCCTTGTGTTCCTGAGTGAAATTCGAAAAACATGACAAAGAAATCCTCCTTGACCTCTTGCCAAAAAGTCTAAAAAAAGAGAGTACTGACACCGTCGGGACCCAGAGCTTTATCCCCTTCCAACTCAAATAACGCCCGTCTAATTTCTATCTCAGTAAAAGGAGCATCCATCGACACTTGGGCTTCCTTGGATAGGGCAGGAAGCCCTTCATCGATCCATTCTACGGTATTATGTCGAACTGCCTTAGCCATTCCCCTGAAATTGGATACAAATGCTTCCTAAACTGTAGCAGATTGGTTAATCAAGATCCTCCAATGAGTAGGGAGTCAATGCGATTAGCACAACGCCTTTGATTCGCCGCCTTGTAGAAGAAAGCGATATTACCATCTCCTTCCTTAAGCCACGTAGCCCGTGAATGAAGATGCCACTCGACTTCCTTCATTCCAAGAATCTAGAGCATATCTGTCGGTATCGGTTTTCGGGGGTACTTGGGCCTTTGATTGGCATGTGTGGGGGTTTTTTGGAGGTTCGGATCCGAATGCGCCTCAAGGGCTTGGTCGGATCATCTCTCGGAAGGGGGAGGGGGCGTGGTTGGTTTGGTTCCTTGCTGAGGCGCCTGACAGCTCCTCAAGAGGATTCATGGGTGGTTGTGATCGTCACCTTCTTTCACAAAAAGCAGCGAAAGTCGGTGTTACTGTTGATCGCCTTCAGGAGGGGTAGATTGTGGATTCTTTGCTCTGAGACACGGCCAGTTGTTATATATGTGTCACTTTTAACCTGTTGGTAACCGTTAGAGCGTCCTGGCAGTTTTAAAAATTTTTTAGGGTTTTTCGATCGGAACCGCATAATTTCAGACTGTTAGCTATCGTCTGAGCTAGAGGACTCCGATTGGAAATCTGACTGCATATTTGGTGTCCTGGTGCCATTTCTGACCTCCCACGAAAATTTCATTGAATTCCGGCATCGTTTGCAAAAATTTTCCAGTTCCGGGGCGTATCCGGGTTTTTAAGTCGCGCTCTACTTAAAAGAAATCAAAAATCACCTCGTCACTATTCATCGTCTCTCCCGTCGAGATTTCTCTCTCCCCTCCTCCGTTTTTCTTCCGTTCAAGCCCCCTAGACCCCTCGAAATCGAAAACCCAAAGCACGGGAAGTGTAGATCGGGTCCCGATCTACACACCGGTGTCTTCAAATCCGAATTCCGACGACTTTAGCCTCCCCGACCTCCCCTCTCTCTCCTCTGTTTTGGCCCATTTTGGTGGTGGAGCTAGATCGGGGCGTGAGAAGGCTTTTGGGAAGGGTTTCGGCGCGTGGAGAGCGTCCGGACTTCGCTCCCTCCCCTCGGTAAGCCTTCTTTCCCTCCTTTTTCTTGCTTAGATGAATGGTAGGGAGGGGTTTTTGTGTTTGGGGGTGGTCGGAGGCTGTGGGGGTCGTCGGAGGGCGGTCGGGGGTGGTTGGAAGGTGGTTTGGGTGGTCTCGGGCAGTGGTGGTGGCGCTCGGGCTGCGGCAGGTCGTCCGGGCCAAGCAGCAGCAGCAGCAGCAGCCCCGGGCGGCGCCAGGTCGGGTGCGCGCGGGCAGGCGCGCGTGCGTGCGCGGGCGCGCGGCGTGCGCGCGAGGGCGCGCGGGCCTGGTGCAGGGCGCCGGTGCTGGGCGAGCAGAGGCGGGTGCTGGGCGGCTGGCGCGCGTGGAGCAGGTCGCGCGGGCGCGCGAGGTGGCTGAGGCAGCGGAGGCGTGCGTGCGCGAGGTGGCTGAGGCAGCGGAGGCGTGCGTGCGCGAGGTGGCGATGCGGCCGCGGCGAGTGCGTGGTGGTGCGCGGAGGGCGCGGAGAGGCGCGGTGGTGCGCGCGAAGCGCGGCGAGGTGCGCGAGGCGTGCGAGGTCCGTGCGAGGTGCGCGCGAGGTGCGGCGAGGTGGCGGAGGTGCGCGCGGGGTGCGCGCGAGGCGGGGCACTGCGTGCGGGGGCGCGCGGGGTGCTCGCGGACCGGCGCGAGGCGTGCGGGGCCCGCGGTGGCGCGTCCGGGCGGTGGCCGACCGTGCGGGTGGTTGCCGGGGGCCGTGCGGGTGGTTGCCGAGGCCGCGGGTAGTTGTTGGGGAAGTGTTGGATGTTTGGTTGTGTGTGTTATGTATTTAATGATAATTGTGGATTAATACTTACCAAATAATACCTGTCTTGCAGATCTCGACAGACGGTCGCGCGTCGACCCAGATACTGGTGAGTGGGACAATCCAACCCAGTCGAGAGGTGTTATACGCACTTGGGCGTATACCGACCTCTCCTGGGGCGTCTTGGATGAATATTAACCTGCAATAATATGTATCCATGATTGTATAATTTATGTGTAGAATGCATGCTTCCCTAGTCTTTGCATGTTAGGGACTTGCCCCTTAGGATATGCATATGAGCCTTGCAGCATGTCCCCTGTTTACATGCTAGGAAACCCGGCCTATGCATGTGTCCTACTAGTTTTATTTATTAAATTAAATACTAGTATCTGTTGAATTGCATGTTATAGTGATTATTTTAGGGGAGGGGCCTTGCGAGGACAGCGGTGAGACCCGGGTTAGGGTACACCGTGTTCCTTGTTTGGTTGTCGGAGCGTCCTATAACGGGAACTCACGCTGCCCTCCCGAGTTGCTTTCCCCCAAGAATATTTCACTATGATATAACCTTATGCATGTTCCCCGCATCGTAGTTATGCGCCCTGGTGGGTTCTGAGGAATTCAGAACGTTAGAGTTGTATGTTTGGTATGATTATTAGCATGAGTAGTGAATATTATAGGGGAGGGACCTTGCGAGGACAGCGGTGAGACCCGTGTTAGGGTACTCCGTGTTCCTTGTTTGGTTGTCGGGGTACCCTGTATCGGGAACTCACGCCGCCCTCCCGAGTTTCTTTCCCCCAGTGGTATTCCAACACTGCTTTTGATTGTACTGTTTCCCCGCATCTTGGTTATGCGCGCTGGAGGAACTCTGAAGAGTTCATGACATTTGAGTTGGAGAGATGCGTTGTCGGCGGATCCGAGTGGATCATATGCGATGGATAGGCTGTTCTGTTGCCCTGCGTTGGATCCTTTAGAGACTACCTCGGCGTTAGACAGGTTGTCCCGTGCAGGGGCTCCCACTAGTAGGCGCCTCCTGGTTTGATGAAGGACTGTGCTGAACATGGGAGTGGCCAAACAACCGCGGAGTGAGGAGAGACTATCGGTGGACCAAGGGTGACCAACAGCCTAGTCAGTCCCAAAATCCTATGTCACCCGTGGTAGGGTGAGGGTGAGGGTGTAGTGGGTTGTCGATGAGCGACCCACTGGTTTTGTTTATGAATGTTTATCAGTCCCAAAATCCTATGTCACCTTTGGAAAGGTGAGGGTGAGGGTGTAGTGGGTAGGCGATAAGCGACCCGCTGGTTTTGTTTATTGATGATAGTTAGTCCCAAAATCCTGAGTCCCCTGTTGAGGGGTAAGGGTGAGGGTATGATCTGGATTGGATAAATGGTTATGTTGTTCCTGCCCCTTTGAGGCGGGATGAATGGCTGGATTAATATGTTGTGGTCAATATTGTCTGTGATGCATGGGTTGTGCCATTCACTGAGCGTGTGGCTCACCCCTCGCATATGTTTTTCCCCAGTTGCCACTGAGCTGGAGCTGGAGCCGGAGCAGCAGTTGGAGCTTTCCGAGGGATTTCTTCAGTAGCGGAGCAGCGCTACGTCCGCGAGTACCAGAGGCTATCAGCATCCCTTTCCTTGGCTGTATGTATTGTATTTTCGTGCTGAGCACGTTTGTATATGTTCAGTTATATATTTGTGTATATTGGCTCTCACAGGACGTATGATTGTGTATCGAGTCTGTAGAATGTTTATTCACAGATTCAGTCTTTTGCTTCCGCATTAGGTGTATATATCATGTCAGCTTCTTGTCGTTGTGTGTCATTCTGTTTATTGTGTATGATATATATTGTTGACCTCCTGTGTAGGTTTCTGATATGATATATACATTTGCCGCGTTCCGGGGTTGGCCGCCCTGGGGCGTGACACCAGCCATACACAGAGGTGAAAACGGGGAATCCTTTTCTACTTCGGGGACTTGACAAAGGGAGGTTTAAAAGACAGGGTGGAAGTGGGGGGTCCGCTAGTAGGGTTTAGCCGTCTGAAGGAGGATGGCTAGTTAGGGTTAGCCGCCTGGGACCTGGCTCTATTTGGGCAGAGCCTGGGTAGGGTTTGGTTTGGGTTTTGGCTGAAGTTAAACTAGGTTTAACTAGGGTTTTGGAGAGGGTTTTCAGAGAGTGGATTTTTGGTAGGAGTGACTTTCCTTCTCTCTCAAATGGGGGTCTTTCTCTCCCTCAAAGGTTTCAAGTAGTGGGTGTGGTGTGTGAAGGATACTTGATTGAGCTTGTATGAATTGTGTGTGGGTGATTGTGGATTTCTTCATCTAGATTTTGGCAGCACCTAGGTAAGAATTTAGATTTATTTGGCTAGGGCTAAGAGAGGTTTAAGACAGTGGTTAGAGGGTTTTTGGAAAGTAGAATTTGGTGGGGAATGACTTTCCTTCTCTCTCAACTAAGGCTCTCTCTCCCTCTCTCTCTCTCTCTAACACACACTTTTCAAATGAAATTGTCCACCTTTCTCACCCCAACCCCCTTTTATAGTAGAAAGGGATGCATAGGATTATCCCTTGGACAAAAGAATGGGTTGGACAAGAGGGTGAAGCTAAGTAACCATGATTGCAAAAATATGCACTCAATGATCGATTGAGTAATAGCATGGGTTAGACAAGAGGGTAAGGCTAAGTAACTTCACATCTAAGTGAAGTTGTTTTATGCTTTATAGATGTGTCCAGGTGAGGGCAGGCTACCCTAATGCAACAGTCGGGCAAGGCCGACTAGTTTCTATCAGCCGTTCTTCATCATTTGCCACTTTATGTCACATCTCAGGCTAGCGGTGGAATTGGATGGTTACAGGCTTCCCTAGCATGATAACAAAGGGGACAAGATGCATGGCTCTTACACAACCTAAGGGTGCAAGTCCCTAATATAATCAGTCTAGGGTAGCATGCATACTACATATCAATCATTCTGCATGGATTACATATTAAACAAGTTAATATTACTCTATGGTGCCCCAGGGGAGGACGATATACGCCCAAGTGCGTATAGCGCCTCCCAACTGGGTTGGGTTGTCCCACTCACCGGAAGTCGGGTCGTCGCGCGACCGTCCGTCAAGATCTGCAAGACAGGGTATTAACTGGTGAGTAAAATCCACAAATACTACAAACATACACCAAAAGTACCCAACACTCGGGCAAACGTACATACGGCCCGTATGCACGCTAGCCCGAGCACCCCGACTCACTCCCGCACCCCCGGCAACCACCCGCACGGCCACCCGCCCCCGGATGCACCGCCGCGCCTCAGCCCGCGCACCCAGGCGCACCGCCGGGCCCCTGCCCGCACGCCTGGACATGCTTACGAGCCACCCGGGTGCACCGCGAGACCCCTGCGCCCCATCGCAGCAGCCCGCGCGCACACCGCACGCCCCGCGCGCCCAGCGTCTCGCCCCGCGCGCACCTCCGCTGCCCTTGCCTCGCTCCGCGTGCACCACCGGCTCGCGTCATCCGCTCGACCAGCCGCTCGCCCAGCCCCGGGTGCACCCGTGCTCACTGCGCCCCAGCGCAGCGCCCCGCACGCGCACCCGCCCACTCGTACCCACTGCTCTCCTCACGCGCGCGCACACCTGCGCCTCTGCCCAGCGCCCCGCGCGCATGCTCCAACACGGTGCTCAGCGCCCAGCGCCCAGCACCCTCGCCCAGCACACCCAACACCCAACACAGCTAGCACGCCCAGCGTCCAGCACACCCGCGCCTGCGCCACCCGTGCGCACGTCCGGGCGTATGCGCGCGCGCGGCCTGCCGCTGCACGCCAGCTGCGCCTGCCTGCTGCGCCTGCCTGCTGCCATCCTGCCCGGGACAGACCACCACCCTGTCCGAGCACCTCTACCACCCACCACCGGCCACCATTGGCCTCCGACCGCCCCCAACCACCACCGACAGCCACCCACAGCCGCCGACCACCACCCAACCTCAAAACCACCCTCCTAAAGAGCTTACCAAGGGAAGGAAGGGAAGTTCGGTTGCTCTCCGCGCACTGAAACGCCTCTCCAAGGGTCTCCACCACCAAGACCTCTTCCCACCTCCGAAATGGCTCAGATCTGAGGAGAAGAGAGGGCGGAAGAAAGGGCTAGACACGCCGGAATTCGAATCCGAAAACACCGGGGTGTAGATCGGGACCGGATCTAACCTTTCTATGCTTTGAGTTTTTTTATTTGGGCACCCTAGCTAGGTCAAATGGAGGTTGTAAGGGGAGGGGAGAGAGAGGGATTGCTCGGAGAAGAAGATGAATAGGGGGGGTTTAAAGTCGTGGGATTTCTTTATAACCACCCCCACCCCACACATACTCACACCCCTAATTAGTTTAGCCCTAATTAGGTTTAGGGGGGTTTAAGGGGGTTTTAAGTGAGTTTGACCTAAGTCAACTCAACCACACAAAAGGACAAAAGAGGTTGACCAAGTCATGGGCCCACTTTGACCGAGTCAACTCTCCCAATGACTTCTCGCTCGGTCAAAACCCGGATACGCCCCGGAACTGTGAAATTTCAGAAACGTTACCGGAATTCGATGAAATTTTCATGAGTGGCTTAGAATGGCACCAGGACACATAATATGCAGTTAGATTTTCAATCGGAGTCCTCAAACACAGGACGATAGCTAACAGTCCAAAATTTTGCGATTCCGATCGAAAAACGAAAATAACTCAAAACTGCCAAAATGCTCCAATGGTTACCAAAAGGCAAAAAGTGACACATATATAACATTCTCCCCCCCTTAGGAAATTTTGTCCTCAAAATAAATACAAGAACATCTAAGAAGGGAAAAGATGCGGATACGCGTCACGCATGGCGTCCTCGAGCTCCCAAGTGGCCTCGGCACCGGAACGGTGCTGCCATCGCACCTTGACCAGCTGGACGGTCTTGGTGCGGAGCCTCTTCTCGCGGCGGTCCAGGATCTCAATCGACTGCTCAACGAAAGACAAGTCCGGCTCGAAGACGAGCGGCTCGAACGGGATGACGTGAGCAGGATCGTGGACATAGCGCCTCAGCTGCGAGACATGGAAGACGTCATGGGCCTGAGCCAACTGTGGGGGCAGAGCTATGCGATAGGCCACCTCTCCAACTCGCTCGAGGATGAGGAACGGCCCAATGAAATGCGGACTCAGCTTGCCCCGCACACCGAAACAGAAGATGCCCTTCATCGGGGACACCTTCAAGAACACATGGTCACCAACCTCAAAGGTGAGCTCACGGCGACGACGGTCGGCGTAGCACTTCTGACGACTCTGAGCGACTCGGATACGCTCGTGAATCGTCTTCACCATCTCGGAGGTCTGGTGAACGATCTCTGGTCCCTCTAACTGGCGCTCTCCAACCTCATCCCAACACAGGGGGGACCTGCAGCTGCGGCCATAAAGTGCCTCGTAAGGAGCCATCCGGATACTCGAGTGGTAGCTGTTGTTGTAGGCAAACTCCACCAACGGAAGGTGCCTCTCCCAACTGCCCCCAAAATCGAGAACACAGGCCCGCAGCATGTCCTCAAGAGTCTGGATCGTCCTCTCTGACTGGCCGTCCGTCTGCGGATGAAACGCTGTACTGAAATGGAGGTTCGTACCAAGGGCGTGCTGGAGGCTACGCTAGAACCTCGAAGTAAAACGCGCGTCTCGATCGGAAATGATGCTGACTGGAGTGCCATGGAGACGGACAATCTCAGAGACAAATAACTGCGCCAGGGTGTCCAGAGAATCGGTGAGTCGGATGGGGAGGAAATGAGCAGACTTCATCAGCCGGTCGACGATCACCCAGATGGCATCGCGACCCGAACGTGACCTCGACAAACCCGAGACGAAGTCCATGGTGATCTGCTCCCACTTCCACTGAGGGATCTCAATGGACTGCAGCTTCCCCGCAGGGCGCTGATGCTCTGACTTCACCTGCTGGCATACTAGGCATCGGGCAACGAAACGGGCGATATCCGTCTTCATCCCGCGCCACCAGTAGCCGCGACGAAGGCCCCTGTACATCTTCGTGCCACCAGGGTGCACTGTGTACCTCGAGCGATGGGCCTCGTCCAGAATCTTTCGCTTCAGCTCTGCGTCGTCGGGAATGCACACTCGGCCTCTGAATCGCAGGATCCCGTCCGCGCGAATCTGGTAGTCCGGACGCTCGCCCCGGGCGACGCCTTCCGAGAGGACTATAAAATGCGGATCCTGAGCCTGAGCCGTGCGGATATCGTCGAGAAGGACTGGCTGCACCACCAGCCTGGCCAAAAAGCCACCAGCAGGAGTCTCTCGAACACTAATCCAGCAAGCGGCCTCCTCCAGAAGCCTCCAACGACGGACAGCCATATGGGCGGCCATGCCCAAGGGCTGCCTACTGAGCGCATCTGCAACGACATTCGCCTTACCCGGATGGTAAGCGATGTCACAATCGTAGTCCGTCAGGAACTCAACCCAACGTCTCTGACGCATGTTGAGCTCCGGCTGGGACTGCAGATATGTCAAGCTCTTATGATCAGTAAAGAGCTCGAACTCCTCTCCATAGAGGTAATGCCTCCACATCTTCAGCGCAAAGATGATCGCAGCCAACTCGAGGTCATGGGTGGGGTAATTCTGCTCATGGGGCTTCAACTGACGAGACGCGTAAGCCACAACCTTACCGTGCTGCATCAGGACGCAACCCACACCCAACTGCGATGCATCTGTGTAAACTGTGAACCCACCACTCCCAGACGGAAGGGTAAGAACTGGCGCTGAGGTGAGCCTTCGCTTCAGCTCCTGGAAGCTCTCCTCGCAAGCAGGGGACCACTCGAACCGAACATCCTTCCGAGTGAGGCGGGTAAGAGGAACGGCTATCTTCGAGAAACCCTCGACAAACCTCCTGTAATAACCCGCCAAGCCCAAGAAGCTCCGAATCTCTGTGGGGTTCGACGGTCGACGCCAATTCGACACGGCGAGCGTCTTCTCCGGGTCCACAGATATGCCCTCACCGGAAATCACATGGCCCAGAAAGGCCATACGCTCCAACCAGAACTCGCACTTGCTGAACTTGGCGAACAACTGATGTCTGGCCAAAGTCTCCAAGACAGTGCGAAGATGGTGAGCGTGCTCCTCAAGACTCCTCGAGTACACCAATATCATCGATGAATACTACCACAAAGGAGTCGAGGAAGGGTCGAAATACCCGGTTCATCAGATCCATGAAGGCCGCCGGCGCGTTCGTCAACCCGAATGGCAGTACTCTGAACTCGTAGTGCCCATACCGGGTGCGAAAGGCCGTCTTCGGAATGTCTGACTCCCGGATCTTCAGCTGGTAGTACCCCGAGCGGAGATCGATCTTGGAAAAGACGCGCTCCGTGGAGCTGGTCAAACAGATCGTCGATCCGCGGCAACGGGTACTTGTTCTTCACTGTCCGTTTATTCAGCTGCCTGTAATCAATACACAGCCGCAGCGAACCGTCCTTCTTCCGGACGAACAGGACAGGGGCTCCCCACGGAGAAACACTCGGACGTGCGAAGCCCTTCTCCAGCAACTCCTCCAACTGCTCCTTGAGCACCCTCAGCTCTGCAGGGGCCATCCGGTACGGAGCCCTCGAAACCGGCTCGGTCCCCGGAACCAGATTGATCTCAAACTCGATCGCGCGATCCGGCGGTAACCCCGGAAGATCATCGGAGAAAACCTCGGGATACTCTGCCACGACCGAAGTCTGACTGATATCTGCCTGTAGCGGTGCATCCTCCTGAGCAATATAAGCTAGAAAGCCCTCGAAGGAGTCTCCACGCCTGCATGGACGACACGAACCCCAAAGGGGCCACGTCGCGATCGCCCACGAACTGGAAGGACCTCCGACCCGGAAGGTGGAAAGACACCGACTTGGCAAAACAGTCGATGCTGGCATGACTAGCTGCAAGCCAATCCATCCCCAGGATGGCATCAAAGTCCTTCATCTCGAGCTCCACCAACTCCACTGGAAACTCATGCTCTGCGACCTCTACCGTACACCCTCGGTACACTGAACTGAGGAGAATACGGTCTCCCACGGGCAATGATATCTCCAAGATAGCATCCAAAGGGGCGGACACCACGCCCGTCCGTCTCGCGGGAGACACGAACGAGTGGTGGCTCCGGAATCAAACAATACATAAGCAGGAAGCTGGGAGATCTGAACAGTACCTCTGACCACGCTGCCTGATGCCTGAGCCTCCTCTGCCGAAAGCGCTGCCACTCGGCCCTGCACGAACTGCGGCTGAGGAGCAGGGGCACGCCTCGCCGGCTGCGCTGGCTGCCTCCTCTGGTCAACCTGGCCACCCCGTGGCTGCTGCTGACGCTGAGGCTGCTGCTGCGGCTGGCGCTGAGGCTGCTGCTGGCGCTGCTGCTGAAACGGCTGCTGCTGCAACTGCTGCTGCTGAGGCATCACTCTGGGTCGGCCAGCATCAGGGCAATTATACAAGATATGCCCGATGCGCTGACAGTGATAACAGCGCCGCAACTCTGGTCGCCTCGCCTGGACCGGCACTGCTGCGATGGGTGCTGGACCTCGCGCTGGCACCACATCTGCTGGAGGAGGGGCAGCCGCTGACCGATCAAAGCGGGCCCTCTTCTTCCTGCGCTGTCCCTGGTCCTGGCTCCTGGGTGGCCTCTGATCTGCCGAAGGGGTCGGAACCGTCACGAGGATCCCGAGGTCTCGCTCGACTGTCTTCGCTCTAGACACCAAGTCGGAGTACCTCGTGAATGCCTGGGAGGTAACATGCACCCGAATGGCGCTGCTGAGGCCAAGCTCGAATCGACGGCACCTCGTCTCCTCGTCCATCACCAGGCTGGAGCAAATCTGGATAGCCTCGTGAAGCGCGTGGAGTAGTCAGCGACGGACATAGAGCCCTGCGTCAGCTGCTCAAACTCCCGCATCACGATCTGCCTCCTCCAAGAAATACCTCCGGAACTCCGCCCATGTAAGCTGCTCCACTCCCTCCGGGATGTCCACTGATCTAGTAGCCCACCAGTCGGCGGCGCTACCCTTCAGCATAAAAGTGGCCAGGGAGACTCGCTGGCGGTCGGTGCAAAGCATGGTCGAGAAGATAGCATCCACCTCCATCAGCCATCGCTCTGGGGCAAGGGGATCCGCCGTCTGACCGTGGAACTCGGGAGGGTGGAGCTTCAGAAAGGCTGCGAGGCCACTCTGCTACACTCGCGCTGCAGCATCTAGCACCACCTCCCTCTCCTGGGATCCTGAACCCTCGCCGCTGGAACAACCACAGGGACTGGGGGTACATCGGGTACCACAGGTGGATCTGCCACCAGAGGAACCTGCGGAACTGCCTCGCGGGCCGCCCGCAGCTCCTGAATATCCCGTGCCTGCTCTGCCAACATCCTCGTCTGGGCCTCCAATGCCCTGGTCTGCGTCTCCACCAAATCTGCTAACCGCGCAAACGCGCGCTCCCAGGCAGGAGGCTCCACTGCCGATCCTGGCCTCACGGCTGAGGACTCTCCAATAGCATCCTCGCCTCTGGCAGGTCTGGAAACCTCCAAAGGTCGAGAGGGACCTCGTCCGCGCCGTCCTCCACGAGGAGCCATATCAGCAACCTAAGAAAACCAGACACTAGGATCAGAATACTCATATAGAAATCCTAGGACTCATCTCTACGAAAAAGAAGACAATTGGCTCTGACAGGACCAGGCTCTGATACCAACTTTTGTCACGCCCCAGGGCGGCCGTCCCCGGGTCGCGGCAAGTGTATATAGGATATCAGCAGTCTAAACAGGGAATCAATAAACCACTCTAACAACAACTAAAATGACAACAACACAGATCAAGCAAGGCTGACATAATATATACACAGATGCGGAAGCTAAAAGACTGAGTCTGTAATCCAAAACATACTACAGACTCGATACAAATCAAATGTCCTGTGAGAGCCAATATACACACATACATCCAAAATACACAACTGGGTGCCCAAGCACAGAAATATATACATACAATAAAAGGAAGGATGCTGATGGCCTCAACTCGCGGGACGTAGCGCTACTCCGCTACTGGTGCAGTCGCTCAGGGAGCTCCTCCTTCAAGTCCTCCTCAGTAATCACTGGAAAAACAATTATGCGAGGGGTGAGCCACACGCTCAGTGAACAGCACAACCCATGCATCACAGCTATATTAACCACAATTAATCAACAACCAGCCTCAAAGTGGCATAACAACATAAATCCAGTAGTTCGTACATCGCCGAACCACCACACCCTCACCCTCACCCCTCAATAGGTGACATAGGATATTGGGACTTATAATCATCCATACACATCCATACACCCTCACCCTCACCCTCACCCCTCAACAGGTGACATAGGATATTGGGACTGACTAGGCTGTTAATCACCCTTGGTCCACCGATAGCCTCTCCTCCACACCGTAGCTTACCTGGTCTACTCCCACATTAGCACAGTCCGAGTCCAAGATCAGGAGGTGCCTACTGATGGGAGCCCTCTGTCAGGATAGCCTGCTAGTGCCTGGTCTACTCCCACATTCAGCACAGTCCGAGTCCAAGATCAGGAGGTGCCTACTGATGGGAGCCCTCTGTCAGGATAGTCTGTCTATGCTGAGGAGTCCCTACACGGATCCAACGAAGGGGAGAGAAACAGCCTACCCACACGCATATGATCCACTCGGATCCGCTGACAACACACCTCTACAACTCTAGTGTCTTGAATTCATCAGAATTCCTCCAGGGCGCATAACCAAGATGCGGGGAACATGCATTAATATAGACGGGAAAAGAAACCTTGGGAGGGCAACAGGAGGTCCCGATATAGGACGTCCCGACAACCAAACAAGGAACACGGAGCACCCTAGCCCGGGTCTCAATGTTGACCTCGCAAGGCCCCTTAATATTCCCTAAGGCATGCAATAATATTACCAGTTGCATTTAATTTAACAAATTAAACTAATAGGAGCATACAAAGGCCGAGGCTTTCCTAGCATGATAACAAAGGGGACAAGATGCGTGGCTCTTACACATCCTAAGGGTGCAAGTCCCTAACATAATCAGTCTAAGATAGCATGCATACTACATATCAATCTTGCTGCAAGGATTACATATTAAACAGGTTAATATTATTCTATGGTGCCCCAGGGGAGGACGATATATGCCCAAGTGCGTATAGCGCCTCCCAACTGGGTTGGGTTGTCCCACTCACCGGAAGTCGGGTCGTCGCGCGACCGTCCGTCAAGATCTGCAAGACAGGGTATCAACTGGTGAGTAAAATCCACAAATACCACAAAAATACACTAAAAGTACCCAACACTCGGGCAAACGTACATACGGCCCGTATGCACGCTAGCCCGAGCACCCCGACTCACTCCCGCACCCCCGGCAACCACCCGCACGGCCACCCGCCCCCGGATGCACCGCCGCGCCATAGCCCGCGCACCCAGGCGCCCGCGGCCCCTGCCCGCACGCCTGGACATGCCGCCGAGCCACCCGGGTGCACCGCGCGCCCTGCGCCCCAGCGCAGCAGCCCGCGCGCACACCGCACGCCCCGCGCGCCCAGGCTCGCCCCGCGCGCACCTCCGCTGCCCTTGCCTCGCTCCGCGCGCACCCCGCGCGCACCACCACTCGCATCATCCGCTCGACCAGCCCCGGGTGCACCAGTGCGCACTGCGCCCCAGCGCAGCGCCCCGCACGCGCACCCGCCCGCTCGTACCCACTGCTCTCCTCACGCTCGCGCACGCCTGCGCCTCTGCCCAGCACCCCGCGCGCATGCACCTGCACGTGCTCAGCGCCCAGAGCCCCAGCGCCCAGCGCCCAGCACACCCAGCACCCAACACAGCCAGCACGCCCAGCGTCCAGCACACCCGCGCCTGCGCCACCCGAGCGCACACCCGCGCGCACGTCCGCGCGTCAGCTGCGCCTGCCTGCTGCGCCTGTGCTGCCATCCTGCCCGGGACAGACCACCACCCTGTCCGAGCACCTCTACCACCAACCACCGGCCACCATTGGCCTCCGACCGCCCCCAACCACCACCGACAGCCACCCACAGCCGCCGACCACCACCCAACCTCAAAACCACCCTCCTAACAAGCATCTAAGCCAAAAAAAAAGAAGGAAAAGAGCTTACCAAGGGAAGGAAGGGAAGTTCGGTTGCTCTCCGCGCACCGAAACGCCTCTCCAAGGGTCTCCACCACCAAGACCTCTTCCCACCTCCGAAAGGGCTCAGATCTGAGGAGAAGAGAGGGCGGGAGAAAGGGCAAGACACGCCGGAATTCGAATCCGAAAACACCGGGGTGTAGATCGGGACCGGATCTAACCTTTCTATGCTTTGAGTTTTTTTATTTGGGCACCCTAGCTAGGTCAAATGGAGGTTGTAAGGGGAGGGGAGAGAGAGGGATTGCTCGGAGAAGAAGATGAATAGGGGGGGTTTAAAGTCGTGGGATTTCTTTATAACCACCCCCACCCCACACATACTCACACCCCTAATTAGTTTAGCCCTAATTAGGTTTAGGGGGGCTTAAGGGGGGTTTTAAGTGGGTTTGACCTAAGTCAACTCAACCACACAAAAGGACAAAAGAGGTTGACCAAGTCATGGGCCCACTTTGACCGAGTCAACTCTCCCAATGACTTCTCGCTCGGTCAAAACCCGGATACGCCCCGAAACTGTGAAATTTCGGAAACGTTACCGGAATTCGATGAAATTTTCATGAGTGGCTTAGAATGGCACCAGGACACATAATATGCAGTTAGATTTTCAATCGGAGTCCTCAAACATAGGACGATAGCTAATAGTCCAAAATTTTAGCGGTTCCGATCGAAAAACGAAAAAAACTCAAAAACTGCCAAAATGCTCCAATGGTTACCAACAGGCAAAAAGTGACACATATATAACATTGACAATGCATCTAACCACCTCTTCCGTCCTCCAAGCTAGAGGAGCACTGATACAGACATCATAGTCACACATTATATAAACAGTCGAGATCAGATTAATAGAAAAAGAGAAGACATTTTGATCGTTTGAAAACACCGTAACTTGAAACAGCCATAACTTTCAGTCTGTAAATCAGAATCCGCTATTATAATATGTCCACACGTTCGTATCGACGAGCCCTACAGGAGTAGTTGCTACACCAAAGTAGTCGCTACGCCACTATGCCAATTTTCGGAGTATTCTGATATCGTCCTGGGGGTCAAATTGACGGTTGAAAGTTATTTTTACTATTTTTGGCAGTTTTGAGTTTGTTAGGATTTTATGCATTTGTTAGGATTTACTATATTTAGATTTGAATTTCAAATATTAGTTTGAATTCGAATTTGAATATTAGTTAGGATTAAATAAGGATGTATTAGTTATTTTTACAAATTTAGATAATCTATTAGGATAAATAAGGATGTATTAGTTAAATAGGCATGTAAACCAATACCAATTGATTATGGAGAAATTGATTATTAAATTTTTTTATTTTCTCTATTGTACTTTGTTATCCTAGGAGGATCAACAACTACATAGGATTCCATTGTTTCTGATATTCTTAGGAATCAACAGATGTGTTGAAGCCCTTCGTCCTGGTATTCCTCGCGAATCAACAGCGTCATAGGAGCCTGCAGATCCCGTATCCCTGAAGGTTGATCGGGTCAACCGACGAGGGTGATCATAACGCTGCATCACCGATTAGGGAAATACGTCGAAACGCACCATGGGTGGTAGACGGCCTAGTAGGCACGTCACATGATGAGAAGGTGAAAGTTCCACCTTTAGTCTCTATAGATCCTTCGTTTAGTACTATGTCCCTCATAGACAACAAAGGTAACTTGATGATGGCTCTGTAATGGTAGAGCTATCCTGTAATACTAAAGTTTACTCCCCTCCACTTCGCCTCCATAGAGCTCCCAATTTCATGACAAGTGATCAACTCATGGCCTGACCAGGTAGCTAGTACACAAAGATGAAAGTTTGCAGCACGATCTACTACTGCTTTGGACCAGTTCACCGTTACACTCGTTGAAGGTGTTGTTGATGAGGTTTGGGATGGAACTGGTCGGTGTTGATGAGGCCTTTGACCTGTGTACTTGACTGTTACATTAATAAATGTAACAAATATAAATTACTATTTGCATTGAAAGAAATGCAATACACGAATAAAATGTTATATTTCAGACTGTTACATTAATAAATGTAACAAATATAAATTACTACTTGCATTGAAAGAAATGCAATACACGAATGAATGTTACATTTCAGACTGTTACATTTATGAATGTTACATTTCAGACTGTTACATTTCGATGTCAGAAATGTGACATTAACATCATATATAAATTAAATGTAACTAACCTTATAAACAGTAGAAAAAAGAAAAAGATGATTTTGAAACGTTTTGCAGCATCCTCCACCATTGTCATCATCTCGTCCTTTAAAGCAGTGAATGTCATTCCCATCCCATGTTAAATATACACTTTGAGAAAATAATGATGATTTTGCTTTAATTTTTCGTACCTAATGATTCCTTACGAAACCTTCTTTCTTTTTTATCGGTAGTCTATATTGAAAAAATCTTCTTTGTATTTTTTGTCCATGGGAGAAATGGAGAGGATGATAAGTGAAGATTTACAAGATGATGTGGATTATGGAAAAAAAGTAAAACTTAATTGTCTCCTTGTTTTGTAGGGATCAGTTACCAAAAAACAAAATAATCATACAAGGGTATAATAGATATTAGACATATGCCGCCTCATGAGGCCTGTGATGGGACCTGTGATGTTGGGGTTAGAAAACATTATTCAATAATTTTTTAGTGTTCGTGTTTACACATCCGAAATAGTGTTGTCAGTTTTTTGTGTCTGAGAAACCTTGAAAACAGCATTTCTCTAACGCGCCGCTTTTTTTAATTTAAAGTTATCTGCCACAATCCAAACAGGCCGTAATAGTTTGAATTGTTCAGCAACAAAGATCATTTTTTTTAGGTAAGAGGATTATACACTTATACTAATCTTTATGGCAAACAAGTATTCTTATACTTGACAAATAAGTGATAAGTAATTTTTTTATACACCACATATGTTATTATTTAAAATAGATACAGTGGAAACAGGCGTTGATAAGGGAAGCAAATAGTCTCATCCTCAATGCTGAACGCCCCAAAGTCGTCCAATGAGTACTCTGATGAACTCTACTGATTCGTTTCATCATTTTATCCCGTTTCATTGTTTTTTTTTTTTTTTCTCTGTTGATGTTAATTTTCATTGGGTTGAGGTTGATATGTTTCTGTGTGATGAGCCAGACTTTGTTCACAAACCTTTTTCATTATCTAATCTTTTACTTCTGTAAGTGGCCAATGAGAAAAAGGGTGCAACTTCAAATTTATGTTAGCAAACGAAGATATATCACCAATAAAGGCCCCCCATCAGACCTGGACAGTCAAATCCAACCTTTGACAAGTCATAAATCCAACATTTCACACACCACTTTGAGACTTATAAGAATGACTGATGAGAGAGAACAAACTCAAGCAGCAGTAGCAGAATGAAGCTAGCATTACAAATTTTCAAAGAACATGATAATTCAACCTTATTAGCCAAAAAATAAAATACAAACACAAATACAAACATCCCAATTTCTGCATATATGAACAAACCAAGAACTCACTCATCTTCATTTCCTTTTGCCTTCCAAATTTCAAAATAAAACACATGTATATAGATGGTGAACCGAATGTGTGATCAACAGCCATCATCTAAGACAATATAATTCAAGTGTAAGTACATGAATTATGTAATATCTTTACGGGCTTAGTCTTCCTGGTATCGATGATGAGGGGGCAAGATACGTGTTTGTAGTGAGTCGTCCTCACCAGCTTCCCAATCACCTCACCCCGAGCTTTAATGGTGAAGTCCAGGGTCAATGGAACTGGGCCGCCATTGCTGGTCACAGACATACCTGCACCAGCCCCGTAAAGGGGGACCTTCTCTCCTTGTAGGATCACAGACACGACTCGATGACTCTTTCTGGGCTGATAGTATTTCTGTACCTGCAACCATGTACGTATTCTCAGTTCATGTTATGCATACAAACTACACGTTAAAATGAAGGGGAGCACTTGAATGCCTTTAAACAGTAATTGATTAGGACAAACGAAATGAAGTTACACTAGTAATGAATTTATATAGTAACATATGCTTAAAAAGGATCCAGGATGCCAATTTCCAAATATTACAAGCAAACATTACCCAAGACCGGGGAAAATGCGTCTTGATGGAGACAATGACAAATAAAATTTGGTAATCTGTAGATGAATCCATATCTTATTCATTCTATATGAATCAAGCACAATATATATTTTAAACTATGCAACTTTCATTAATTGTTTTTCTTCAAACAATGTGCTATTTGGCCATTTGGGTGACAGTTAGTTCTGCTTAAAAGGAGTGTATTTCATGGAAATCAAAGTGACGACGTGAAAGCAATAAAATTGAACTATCAAGTGGGTTCCCTCTAATGCTCTCCCACAAAAGCCAATCCATAAGTTGAAAGAGAGAAGGAGACTTACTTGTCCAGTTGCAAGTGCAATCTCCGAGAAGACAAGATTGACTGCCGATGAGCTCACATGAATGCCGAACAATGAGGCAGGGTTGTAGACACTTATCTTCAAAGTAGAGTTCATTGTTACCATCTTAGTTGGGACACCAGTGTTGTCTGTCCCTTCCCCAGAAAAGAAATTTTCCACACTTATGCTCTGTGACAATATTGTAGCTAGTGAGATGAAATATGCCTTTCATTGTGAAAAGTAGGCACTAAAGGCTCAAGAAATGAGTCTAAAAAATACAAGGAAACAATACTACATTATAGATATTTAAACTTGAAATAATGCAAGTCCAGTGACCCTTTAGAACAATGCATTATGTAACTAAAGTTGACCAACTTCAGCACAAAATCGAGGTATCGAGTTCTACACTACAATTCTCTAATGGATTAATCCAATTTATTTTCAACAATTGGTAACTCGTACAAGCTTATCAAATTATAGGTTGTAGGGGGAAAAGTATAGAGAGCTAGATTGAAATTATTCAAACTAAACTAATATTGTGTGTTTGCGCATAATGGAAGAGCAATGGGAAAAAAATCATTTCTCCTTTGCCCAAATCTATGCGCGCAATGAAAAGTGATAAAAAAAAATGATTATCACTCACCTTTACCTTCACTCTAGAGGAAGGTGAAAAAATTTACTCTCTTCTTATTAGACAAAAGAGACAAAGAAAAATAAAGGAATAAATTTTCTCCCTTTGCCATAAACACCAGTTTTTTTAGTGGTAAAAAATCTTTAGCTTTCCCACATTTTTTTTTCAAAAATTGGTGCCCCACGTGCACATTTGGCACGGTGGGGTTTGATTTTTCTGATCTCCTTTCAGAGATAGGGGTTGCTAACTGGCAAACTCAAGCTCAGCTTGTCTTTAGCTTTCCCACATTATCCTTCAGTTTCCACCAAGCACAAACACACCCTAAAATATAACAAACCCCTTCCACCCAAAGAAAATGAAATGAAAACAAGTACATAATATCATAAGGAATGGACTTGTAAGACCAATAAATAGGTTATCTTCCCAGACAGTGACATTTATAAAGCAACATTGGAAACATTTACTATATTTCTACTACAAACATTAGCATTAATTTTAAGGCATTACCTTCACCACAATATCTGGTTTGTAAGGCCTGCTCGCACCCCATATGATGAGCGAGAAGACGGTGAACAGAAGCACAAAACTCAAGAATGCGATCACAAACTGGCATCGGCGCGACAAACCCTATCATCATCAAGATCATCGTACGACCCCTCCTCCTGGATCACGTTGCACTCAGGCCACCCCTTGTCATTCCTCTTTCGGTTCGCCTTGCGCCCCGACGACGACCTGAACGTCCCGGAGAAGCGGCTTGCGGAGGAGGCCCTCGAGTGCCTCCCGTACGATGGGTGGGAGGGGGACTCCATCGGGCTGTTGTAGACGGGTGTTGCCTGCATGGAGGACGACTTGTCCCCATCGTGGGAATCCCGAGACGGGCTCTGCACATAGTAGGCCTGCCGCTTCGGGGACCGTGATGGAGACGACGGGGCGAGGCTGGTCACATCGGATTCGGACTTTGTGTGCATCATTGTGAAAATTATTTTGGTGGGTGATGCTCAAATTGTGGGATTTCGGAGATTTCTACATGAAAGAAAGGAAATTCTTCGAATGGTGAATGAGAAGACTTCAAATTCAGCACTTCAGCTAAGAAAAGATTGGCATCTGTGAAGACTAACCGTTCTCACAAAAATGAAGAAGCCTGTTTTGTACAAGATGCAATTTTTAAGGGGAGAATCATAGAATCTGAAACATGGGATTCTGAGATTCCTAAAAGGGTGACCAACAATTACAACAAAATGCCTTCAGAGACGAGAAAATCACCAAAAATCATGCAAGTAGAGCTACAGAAAATCAAATCCTGAATTTGAACAGAATACGTACAGAGAAACATTTAAAAAAGGTTGACTTTCTGGAAATATTAGCTAAATGGGTGCCTGATAATCTGAAAAATCAGTCTTCAAAGATAACAAAATCACTGCAAATTGAGCTGCAAAAACGAATGCGAATTTGAACAGAAAATGTTAAGACAAACTTCCCAAAAAAAAAAAAGAAAAAAAAAGGACTTCATGAAACAAATTTTAAATGGGTGTTAGTCTACCAAGACAATAAAATCACCAAAAAAAAATTTACAAACTTGAGAGACAAAAGAGTATATCAAAAATCAGTGATTCACCTCTCTAAACAGAGATTTCTTCAGAACGTCTTCGTTTTCCTTCCATTCAAAAGAAGCTCAAGCTCTCTCGAAACCCAATTGGGTCTCCCTCCTCTCTCTCTCTCTCTCACTCACACACAGAGACACTATGAGTGAACGAAAACAAAGAGAGTGGTTTTCGAATATGCTCGAAAGCAGAGTAAAAGCAGCGACGCAGAGAGCGACGTACGACCCGACGGAGAGAGCTGGAGATTCGGGATTTAGGTTCGGATCCGAACCTGGACTTGATTCGGAGTGTCGGTCGAAGAAGATTTGTACGACCTGACATGCTTTTGTTTTGTTTCTTATTTTTCTTTGGTTTCATTAATTAAAACTAATCATTATTTATTAATCAAACCAAGCAAATCATTGAAAGTAAATCTTGACCGTCCGTTTCTATTGGTCCTCGCATTTGGTAGACCTTCGGTTGCCCGGTCAATATCAGAGGAAAACTGGAAATATTGGAAAGGACATGCAATTTTTCACAAGTTACATTGATATAATTTATATTAAGGACACAAATCAATCATTTATATACTTTAAATAATCGGTTGATCGCATGTTTAGATTATCAAGTGTTTTTTATTCTCTAATTTTTTTTTTGTTTTGTTTTTTTTATGATACACATGACCGGACACAAAACATTAATTGTATGTATAGATTTAAATATTTTATTTTAATTATGTCACTCGTCTATGTGATTTTCGTTTGTAGTAATGTACTAATGTGTATACATTAAAAAAAAAAAAAAAAAGTGTTTGTGTATAAGCATGTCAATTATCCAAAATCTAAATCTGATCCGTATCTATCTAAAAAATCAGAAATATCCGATATTTGAATATCCAGAGTACGGATATGGATATCAGTCTATCCGATCCGAAAAATACCGTATCCGACATATATATATATAGAGAGAGAGAGAGAGAAGTGATGGGGTGCGGTGGTGCACCCCATCGTGCGGCCTAAAGAAAGAGCCGTCCGATCTGTGTTCCTCTGATCGAACAGCTTAGATATAATTTTTTTTTGAAAAGGTAAAACCTGTTCACCAGGTCACTAGGTAAATCAATGACACCCCTATTGTCCCCCACTTGTCCTCTCTCTCCTCTCATTTTTTATCTCCGAATCAGGAAAAAAAAAAAACACACACACCGTCTCTTTCCCTCTCTCTGCGCACAACCCCTCTTTCATTTTTTTTTTCAGCTCTCTCTCTCTCTCTTTCTCTCTGCACAATCCCTCTTTCAATTGTTTTTTATGGTTAATTTGTAACAAACCATCTTTCTCCCAGATCGACCACCACCCTTTGCAGCCTCTCTTCGACGCCCTTTCCCGCGCGACCACCCTCCGCCACCTCCTCCATGTGCCACCACCACCCCCACCAGACCGCACCCCCTTCCATGCGACCACCCCATCTATCACAGATTCAAAAAAATTGTAAGTGTTTTTTTATTATTATCTTCAGAACTAGGGTTTTCAGGTTTTTCAGATTTTTCTTTTTAATGTATGAACTTGTAAGTATTTTTATTTTCAGATCTAAGGATTTTCAGGTTTTTCAGATTTTTTTTCTGTTTGATGTATGAATTTGTCCTTTACATGTCCCCCTCCCCCCCTCTCTCCCTCAGCCCTTCCTCACCGCGATAACTTGGCCCTCCCCAATGACATTTTAAGTAACATTGATTCTACTTTGATGTTTAAAATGTTAGATGTTAAAATGTGTAAAATGTTTGATGTTGAAATGTGTGTGATGTTAAAACCAGTCACCTTGCATCCCTATCATCCAAAGTCTATTTTAGATTAAGGTCAAATGTCAATACTTTTCTGATGTAAACAATCCCCTTTTATTATTTTTCATTTCCTTCAATAATTTTGGACAAATTGTCAGATTTCCCTAATGTTTTTAATATAAGTATTAAGGTTTGTGAAACTTTATTTATGAAATGTAATAAACAAGGCATGATGAATGCCCAAATCAAACTGAGCAAGAATTTTTCAACGCCCTGTATATTATTCTTGGTTAGATGTTCATTTTTGAATTTTTTTTATATAAATTTGATGTTGTATACAGTTTTAAGGTTTTTTTTTGACATATTGGAATCTTAATCAGGTGGAGGTTTCCTCAGCGAAGTGATTTTAAGAAGTGTTCGAGTCGATTAACACAATCGGATCCAAGTTGTGGTGAAGAAAAAATTGAGGACATAAGAAGCATGATAAAGCTTTTTCTTCTTGCTTATTGTTATTTGCACTAATTTATTTAGTAGCAATATCTTCATGTAATTTATCTTTATCTTTAGTTGATAATGTAACAAGTTTTTATCAAAATTTTCAATATGTATCTTTTAACATGGCTTGTATAGTTGTAATGGTTGAGGTCTAATGTTGTTATAAAGCATTGTAGTGTTTTTTTTTAAGGGTCCGTTTAGAAACCCAGATTGAAAAATAGCTTTTGGAACAAAGCTGCCTTTTAAGATGATTTTAGACTTTGATTTTTTTAGAATGCTTTTTTTTTTAATTCAGGAATCAATATTTGAAAGGAGTTTAATGTTTGGCAGAGAAAGTTGTTTTTCAATTCAAAAAATCGATTCTGACCAAAAGCGTTGTTTTTGAGCTTTTCAAAACACAGATTTCGAGGGAAAAATTAAAAGGAATCTAGCTTCCGATTCTGTAAAAAACTGTTCCGTTTGACTGCACGATTTTAACTTTTCAGCTTTTCAAAAAATAAAAACGCGCCCAAACGGGGACTAAGTTGTATTGGTTTTCCCTGTTTGTCTATTCAGGTATGTTGGGTTGGTCTTTGGACAGGTGCCTTTTAATGGTTGAAATATTTGGTCTTCAAACAGGTTGAAATGTTGTTTTTTTATTCTGTTTTAGATTTTGTTGTTAATTGTTATTGTTGGATGTGTATATTCAGTCCTATGGATTTTAATTTTTGTTTGTTAATTGTTAATTGGATGTTTGCAGAATTCAGGCCAGTAGTATCTGCCTTGTATATTCTCATTTTATGTTTACTAATAATTTTGATTACATGCTCAACAAAGCAGCAATACTTGTTTTGTAAAAACAATTTCTATAACAACAATGGAAGAATGCATAGCATCAGATCAGATGTCATCTGCCATATTCTACAAAGCAACAATGGAAGTGTTCCAGTCCAGGTCCAGGTTGCCGAATATATTGCAATGAGTGAATTTTTGTGGAACTAATTCAGTGTATCCATTTGTGAATTTGAATTCAAGGTGTAAGAATGCATAAATCCAAATCCAAAATCCTAAATTCAATTGGTGTCAATTTCATAAACAACATTCATTTAAAGTAAACAACATTCAAATCCAAACCTGAAAAACCTTAGATCTGAATATACCTCAAAAGAAAAACCCTACATCTGAAATAAAATCTGAAAAGAAAAACCTTAGATCTGAAAATAAACACCACCCTAGAACTAAAAAAATTCTTAAAATAAAAAAATAAATCGAAACACAAAAATCCTAGATCTGAAAATAAATAAAAAATAAAACCCCTAAATCTGAAAAAACATTCTAAAAAAATACATAATTTTTCAACAAGGAGAAGAGGGAGTAGGAGGGGTGGTCTCATGGAAGGGAGTGTGGCCTCGTGGGGGTGGTGGTCGCACGTGGAGGAGGTGGCGGAGGGTGGTCGCGTAGGAAGGGGAATCGGAGAGAGGTCGCAGAGGGTGGTGGCCGATTTGGGAGAAAGAAGGGTTGTTACAATTTACCCATAAAAAAAAAAAATGAAAGAGGGGTTGCGCAGAGAGAGAGATAGAGATGGGGTGTGTGTGTGTGTGTGTTTTTTTTTTTTTTTTCTGATTCGGAGAGCACAAATGAGAGGAGAGAGGGGACAAGTGGGGGACAATGGGGTGTCATTGAATTACCTAGTGACCTGGTGAACAAGTTTCACCTTTTCAAAAATAAAATTAAATCTGGGCTGTTCGATCAGAGGAATACAGATCGGACGACCCTTGCTTTAGGCCGCACGATGGGGTCAAGTTTGCACGGACGCACGTCCGCACCCCATCACTTCCCTATATATATATATATATATATATATATATATATATATATATATATACCGATCTGTGTTCCTCTGCCAAACATTAAACTCCTTTTAAATATTGATTCCTGAATTAAAAAAAAGCATTCTAAAAAAGTCAAGGTCTAAAATCATCTTAAAAAACAACTTTATTCCAAAAACCATTTTTCAATCTGTGTTTCCAAACGGACCCTTAAAAAAAACACTACAATGCTTTACAACAACATTAGACCTCAACCATTACAACTATACAAGCCATGTTAAAAGATACATATTGAAAATTTTGATAAAAACTTGTTACATTATCAACTAAAGATAAAGATAAATTACATGAAGATATTGCTACTAAATAAATTAGTGCAAATAACAATAAGCAAGAAGAAAAAGCTTTATCATGCTTCTTATGTCCTCAATTTTTTCTTCACCACAACTTGGATCCGATTGTGTTAATCGACTCGAACACTTCTTAAAATCACTTCGCTAAGAAAACCTCCACCTGAATAAGATTCCAATATGTAAAAAAAATTCCCCTAAAACTGTATACAACATCAAATTTATATAAAAAAAATTCAAAAATGAACATCTAACCAAGAATAATATACAGGGCGTTGAAAAATTCTTGCTCAGTTTGATTTGGGCATTCATCATGCCTTGTTTATTACATTTCATAAATAAAGTTTCACAAACCTTAATACTTATATTAAAAACATTAGGGAAATCTGACAATTTGTCCAAAATAATTAAAGGAAATGAAAAATAATAAAAGGGGATTGTTTACATCAGAAAAGTATTGACATTTGATTTTAATCTAAAATAGACTTTGGATGATAGGGATGCAAGGTGACTGGTTTTAACATCACACACATTTCAACATCAAACATTTTACACATTTTAACATCTAACATTTTAAACATCAAAGTAGAATCAATGTTACTTAAAATGTCATTGGGGAGGGTCGAGTTATCGCGGTGAGGGAGGGCTGAGAGAGAGAGGGGGGGGGGGGGAGGGGGGGGGGGACATGTAAGGGACAAATTCATACATCAAACAGAAAAAAATCTGAAAAACCTGAAAATCCTTAGATCTGAAAATAAAAATACTTACAAGTTCATACATTAAAAAGAAAAATCTGAAAAACCTGAAAACCCTAGTTCTGAAGATAATAATAAAAAAACACTTACAATTTTTTTGAATCTGTGATAGATGGGGTGGTCGCATGGAAGGGGGTGCGGTCTGGTGGGGGTGATGGTGGCACATGGAGGAGGTGGCGGAGGGTGGTCGCGCGGGAAAGGGCGTCGAAGAGAGGCTGCAAAGGGTGGTGGTCGATCTGGGAGAAAGATGGTTTGTTACAAGTTACCCATCAAAAACAATTGAAAGAGGGATTGTGCAGAGAGAGAGAGAGAGAGAGAGTAGAAAAAAAAAATGAAAGAGGGGTTGTGCGCAGAGAGAGGGAAAGAGACGGTGTGTGTGTTTTTTTTTCTGATTGGGAGAACACAAATGAGAGGAGAGAGAACAAGTGGGGGACAATGGGGTGTCATTGAATTCCCTAATGACCTGGTAAACAGGTTTCACCTTTTCAAAAACAAATTATATCTAGGCTGTTCGATGAGAGGAACACAGATCGGACGGCCCTTTCTTTAGGCCGCACGATGGGGTGCACGGCCGCACCCCATCACTTCTATATATATATATATATATATATATATATATATATATATTGATATCTTGTATGATTAATCACAATGATAATATATTATATTATTATTAAATTTTTAATGTATGATTTGTGAAAGAAATAATAAGGCTTAAAATCTTAATTTTAATTTTGATGTCTCTCTAAAATATCATTTGATTATCCAAATTAATGTTAATATTTAAACATGTCAATTATCCAAAAAATATCCGTATCTGATCCGTATCCGAAGGGATCCGAATTCGAAAATTAATATCCGTATCCGAATCCGAAAGTTAGGATATGGATATTGACATATCCGATCCGTATCTGTCCAATTGACAGGCTTGTGTGTGTGTGTGTGTGGGGGGGGGGGGGGGGGGGGGCGGGGGGGGGGGGGGGGGGGGGGGGGGGGGGGGGGGGCCATATAAAAACTCCTATAAAAATCCAGATAACCCCATGACTTTTCTCAAAATCCAAATAAACCCCCACAAACATAACTCAAATCCAAATCAGCTCTTGTGTTAGTTATGTTAACTATGGATTATTTAAAACTAACTCAACTGCATAAATTTACCTTTGTACCCTCATATAAAAACTCCTATAAAAATCCAGATAACCCCATGACTTTTCTCAAAATCCAAATAAACCCCCACAAACATAACTAAAATCCAAATCAGCTCTTGTATTAGTTATGTTAACTATGAATTATTTAAAACTAACTCAACTGTATAAATTTACCTTTGTACCCTCATCTAAACAAACATAAACCTAAAATCCTCTTCTTCTCCTTCATCTAAATAAGCTTAAACCTAACACTCTCTTCTTCTTCTTTCACTTCCTCTTCCTCTTCCACTTCTTATTTCTTCTACTTCTTCTTCACCTGAACAAACCTAAACTTAACATCTCATTTTTCTTCTTCTTCGTCACCTATACAAACATAATTATAACACCCCCTTTTTCTTCTTTTTCTCCACCTCAACAAACCTAGACCTAACATCCCCTTCTACTTCTCCTCCTTTTCTTCTTCTTGAAGTTCAGAGTTTTTAATATGGGTCATTTAGAGGGGTAAAAATATAATTGTTAGGGGGTCATTTGTGTTTTTCCTAGTTTATAGGGGGTTATTTGAATGATTGTATTTTGCCTAGGTTAGGATAATAGAATATTTCAAGCGTATTCTAATTTTGTCAATGGTTAATCAACATGGGGGGGGGGGGGGGGCGGTTATTTATATGGATTTTTTTTTCCCTTAATTTTACAATGATAAATATGTTTTAAAAGCGTATCATAAACTATGTCTTTTAAGATTAAAGCTCATTTCAGGGCCTGTTTGAAATTGAGTTTCAAACCCTCATTAAAAAACTGGATTGTTTATGGGAAGTGTAAAACTTTTGGGCCTAATTTGAAAAAAAGATAAATATTTAGGACAACTTAGTTTAATATAAGAGGATAATTTTATCCACATTTACATTTAGTAAGGTTTTTTTATTATCTTCATTTTTTTGTGTTCTTATCCTGAATTTTGTATTTGGATCGCATTGTCTAAATATGGAAAAACTTAAAAAAAAATGCCAAATCTACCCTTACTATTAATTAAACATTAATATTGTTGGTTTCAGAGAGTTATTTTTATTTTTGTTTTGTTTTTATGGGAAATGGCAGTCATAAAAGTTATCACTGTATTACAAAATAAGGTTAAAAAATGAAGATAATTTTGTTTCACCTTTTATCCAGAACAAAATATCTTCATTTTTTTTTTTTAAATGTGGATAATTATCCACATTATATATATTTTTTTTCTTATATCATATGAGATAACATGTAATTTAACCTAATTATTTCCTTATCTCAACCCTTTATCTCATGCCAAACTAAACCTTAAAGCTAGTTTGGCAAGGGATTAATATTTTAATGATAAATTATCCTAATTTTAAAAGATAAAAAGTTCATCAATCTTGTCATTATTCACATTTGTCAAAATTAAGACAACAGGTGTGGATAAATGTTATTCCAACCTTCTAGATGAAACAAAAATTCTTCATTTTCATTTCAAAATTGAACTTTCCGCATTTTATCCATATTATTTTTTTATACCAAACGGAATAAATTATCATCTCCTCCCACTTATTCATACAATTACCCTTTATCTCATCACTTGCTCCCTTACCAAACCAGCCCTTCAAGGTTTGCCTACGTGGAATTCAAAATTCATTCATTGTTCGGCGAACATGCAGGACTTTAATGAATAAAACACGAAAACATGGAAAATGACACGTTTATCATTGTGACATTAGAATTTGTGCCTAGTATTTACACCGCAGAATCTACACAAACGCGGATCTAAACAAAGCCGGCCTTAAAACTCCGTGAGTTTTACAAAAGCTAACTAAATGCAAAATTGCAAATCCAAACGCTGCTATAACTTCATAGTGGATATATACTCATATACATAGGGTATGTAAATAAAATTATGCAAACCAAATCACATGAGTGGACTTGTGGCTGGAACAACAATGCTACTTATTTTATGCCTCAACCCATACTCAAACCCATCGTATGCTAAGCAGATAATTTGCATAAAATATTCATGTTACAAACAACTTGCAACATCCTTTTTAAAAAAAAAAAAAAAATCCAATGCAAGGGAAGAGTAGGTTAAGGGATATTTATTTCTCTCCAACCATAATAATACTCCACACATACCAACCACCCTAACCCAATAATGTATGCCAAAAACAATTATAAATCAAAGAAGGATTTTTTTTTTTTTTTAATATTTCATCATGGCTTTACAGGAAAGACGAATGCGACATTTTCATCCCCAATCAAAACAACTGGTTAAGATGGTTGGAACATCAACTGTCACAACTGGTTGTTACACTAACCTTTCCATTGATTCTATATAGTACAGTAACTAAACCTTTTTATAGGTCTGTATTGACTGATATAACCACATTTAACATGCAAGAACTGCATTAACATATTATAAAGAAGATCAAGGCAAGAATGTTACAAGGCATCGGAATCCAGCCAATCAAAGTCTTAAGATCTTTTCAAGGCGTGAAAATCAGAAGAAGCAAGTGTATATGTGGATTCTGATAGATGATGATGCTATAAGAAATACAGTATTTCTGTGAAATACAGTACTTCCGCATGAGTATTCAATTCAATGTAAAGCTAACCGGTCATGTCTGGGCTGTTTTTCAGCTTCTGCTACCCCTACTTCGGTCCACTTGTATCGTGTGTGTATCCAATGTCGACAAGATTTGAGGCATCGACATGCCCCCAGAGACGACAATCTCTGCATTCAATAGACATTATGTTAGATAAAAAAAATTACAACATCATAAGCTACTTTAAAATCCAATTGAGTTAAATATATGTGGTAATGGCTCAAGAGAGGCCTATAGTTAGCCAGAAAAAAAAATAATAATGGACAGACCATTGATAAAATGCACATTCCCTCAACACAATTACAAAGGAAAATGTTACGCTCAAAAAACTTTTTGCAGCTCGCACAAGTTTTGATTTATTTTTGAAGTATATACTTGACAAAATACATTCTTTTATAATAAAAAAAAAAAAAATTGAAGTACATACTTGTATGAATTGAATGCACATATTTTCATGTCTTTTTCATAATAGAGTATATACCGCTAGAAAATTTCATATAATGCACTAGTGACATGGCAACTACAAATGGTTCATAAAATGGACGTGTATCAGCACCCATTAACAAATTTAACATCAACAGTGACAATGGGAAGATATGACATATACCGATTCCTTCACGAACTGATAAGTTCGGTCGTATGACATCTTTGGAATTGATCAGGAAGATATCACCAATGTAGAGGTGGTTGGTGGGGACATAAACACAGAACAGTTCCTCCTCACCTGAGTAATTCTGTATGGAAAAAGTTCAGAATAATAGAAAACCAAGGGCATCTCTTTCTATGGAACTTCACAAAACATATGCATGTGCACCAAGGAATAATTTGTGTTTATCCACCTGGAGAACGACTGTAGATGTGATGAATCCGAAAGCATATTCACCGATCCGAGGATGTCTTATGATGGCCACTTCCTTGAAAGCTTGTGTATTCTGATCTGTATCAGGCAGAGAAATCAATATCCCAGTCTCAAATATTAATAGATGAAAAAAAAAGAGAACTGTTAGGGAAAATACCAGGTGATATAGCGGAACTAATTTGCTTGGATGCATTGTAAATATGGCGTACAAATGGCATCCTTTTAATGAACCACTCCCCGAGGCTAAGCACAGAAGCCCCCAGCCATGATGACATGAATACTCCAACCAAGAAAATGAATGTAATGGAAGTTATGAAACCAAGACCTAAACAATAAAAAAAAATGGAGTTCATCTCTGAAAAATGGCACAGATAACTTGAAAGAAACATTTAGAAAACACACAGGCTCAGTTTGCAAGTAGCCCTCGCATTCTGCATTTGACCTCATATTCTCATAACCCATGAAACATAAAAGGAGAAACACAACAATAAAAATATTAACCAAACACGTCTATATTTGGCACAACAACTACACAAAAGAATGTACAGTGCAGACAATGGTCACTCTTCCAACCATTTTTCAAGACTTGGATCATCTTTTGGAATCATTTTGGGTACAACTTTTCCAATAGACGCAGATAACCAATTCAGCAATAAAGCGATTAAGACTCAGGTCGACTCAACAAAACATAGCCTGTTTCCAACAGGTTTGGCTTTATGATCCAAGTATAATATTTGTCATAGGCCATTCTCGTGGTTTAACGGACAGTTTTGATGTAATAATAAGGCAAATGGAGTACAGATAACATGGTCTCATGGGGGCTCCACAACAGACTGAATGATGATCGACAGAAATTATCACAAGTCCATCAGATTAAAATAGGTGATACAAATAATTCAATGAGGCTGAGGTTTCCTTACAAAAAAAGAATATAGATTCATTCACCATATATGATGTCCACACTTCATAGAGATTAGGCCACAACTTATTTGACAAATGATGCATAAAGTATTTCATTCCAGATATCACAACAGTAGTTATCAGGGATATATTGCATTCTATATAAAAAAAAAAATAGCTATAATGACAGAAACCACCACACCGAATATGTTGATTCCCAGATGAACATAGATTGGAGAGAAAAAGCCATCAACGAAATGAATGAACCACCAGGTGATATAAAAGGTGATTGCTATAGGAAGCAGGATGACACTGCAAAAACAAAACCATTAGAAAAACTAACAAGTAGCAACAAATTTTTTTAGCACACCAGGAATCCACATAACTAAACATTGTTTACGAGGGGATGGAACCTCATTTTCATAAGGAAGAATAGAAAAACCCTTAGTGCAATTATTAAAGAAACAATCACCAAGTTAATAAACATCCATGTAGTTCTACAGATGCGTCCATACAGTAAGCGTTATTGAATTGATTCCACGCATACTCATGAAAATAAAGTATGAGAGAAAATGGAATTTACATAAATCTCAGGTCATCTTATATTTGGCTGAATAATTAGTATCTATTCCAAAACTACATTAAACCAGTTAATGGCATTGAAATTAGATAGCTATCTAGCAATTTATTGCAGGCAGATGCTACCCTCTCAACTACTGGTTAAGTCTTCAGAATTCTGACAAACTGAACGTTCAGTAGCTGAATTATTTTGTGTTAATGCTTTAAATTCATGTTTGCATACATCGAAGGCAATTATGGACACTTAATCGAAAATCCGGGATTTGTACATTGTCCTCATGAATAGTGCAATATGAAAATATAACTAATACAAGAGCAGGATCTTTCATCCACTGTATTTTTAGCCAACTATCCACATGAGTGTCTTCTTAAAAATATGTACTTCTTTTACCTATTTCAGGAGGTGTGGGATTTTCATAAAAACTTAACAAGAAAAGTGTGGACAGTTTATTGGATGCTCATTGTGGTTTGTGGATATCTAGAAACCCAGACAAAGCTAGGTATCCAAAGGATTATCCATAATCACATCTTATGTAGTTATGGTCAAGGGAAAGAAGATTCAAATCACATGTATATCAGGGAGCGATTGTGAAACACAGATCCTACTAACCACAGTTAGATACTGCAAGCAAATTTCATATACACTTGGCATACTTTTATAAATATAGGGAAGATTAATGGAGCTCACCATCCAGTCATAAACTTTTTTGAAGCCCAACTGCGAACAACCTTATAGAATGCCTGTGAAGTAGAAACTAAATTCCGTTAACTACAGTATAACTTCTTTGGGAAAAGATGAGACAAAGCATCATTTTAAAATTCTTAGATTTCATTAGTAAAAGACAGAACTTGGTAATGGGTGCATGCTCAAGTTAATGCAAGTTACTGTATGATATCATTCAAGAATGAATTTGAAGCAATAAAAGTAGATTATAGACCAAACTAAGTCATGAGGCATCAAAACAACGTTAGTATAAAAATATCATCGCAATCAAGTTATAAGCATGCATTATCTAAGATTAAGGTGCTTTTACAGAACCATTGCCAAACACCAGACCACCATTCAACAACACTAAGCACTACCTTTTTTTTTTTTAAATAAAAGACATTATACCACTGGTTGTAAGCAATATAGTACAATCTCAGCGGGAAAAAAAAATGAAAACACTAAGAGAAACACTAAATGCTGCCATAGATGCCTATGCTGACCAATGGTGTATATTCTAACCAATGGAACCACATTTCACCATGCTCATGCCCTTAAACTCAATGAAAAACATGGAAGAAGAAGAACCCCAGTTACTCTAATGAACGGTGGAAATTACTCCACGGATGATAATCAATCAATTAGCACTTTAACAGTCTTTGGGGATAATCTTTACATAATCATGGTGATGGCATGACTATGAAGCATCCTAATTGTGTATATTTATAAGTGTAAATGGAATGTGTCTCATATCCAACGCTCATATTTCTCACACAACAGAAACGACAATTCCGTCTTCTGTTAAACATCCTAATATTACACACCCTAAAATACATGGATGACCAGATTGTTCAATAATCAAACTCAACAAATAAGAAAATAAAGCAAGAAAGACAAAACCCCAATAAAAAAAACAACTTTGAATGGACATAACACCCCGCCCCCCCCTAAAAAAAAAAAAACAAACAAAAATCAAAATTTGTCGCCCAAAAAAATTAAATAATTAATTTTTTTTCTCTCCTCAATAAACCACAACAGAACTAAATCATGTTCTAGCTCTTCTCCGAACGAATTCGACCGAAATTACACAATCTAACGCTCAAGCACGCACAAAATAATAGTCGCAGAACGCTTAGAACAACAAATCGAGATCGCCAATGAAGACGGCGTGAATTGAGAATCTGTGTGTGTGTGTGTGTGTGTGTGAGAGAGAGAGAGAGAGAGAGACCTCTCTGCCGGAGTGGTGGTGGTGGTGGGAGGAGGAGGCGGCGGAGGAGGAGGCCTTGTCGTCATCGTCGACGGCGGCGGCGGTGGCGGCGTCAGACACTGGTATCAATAGCTCTCGATCCCTCTCTCTGTTCCCCATCGCCATCGGCGACTTTTCGTCTCCCATAACCAATCGACTCTTTTCTCTGTCTTCTATTCTGGAAAGATAAAAATCCAAAATCTTCCGCACATAGAGAGGCTCGAAACAGAGAGTCAGAGATTTTCGAGCCCGTCCAACGAGTAACGTTGATGCGTCCGTTTTAGATTCCCTTCTGGATCATATGTCAGTACTGACTTCATATATTTTCCAAAAACCGTAGTAGACGGCGGATTAATAGATGTAAAAACACTGGCCGGCCCGGGCCAACTTATAAAAGGAAAAATGATACACGCAGTCATTTTTATAATCTGTTTTACAGTCTTATATGTTATGATAATGTAATATATACTGCATGTGTATGGATCCTATCATAATATATGATCCAATTTTCTTTTTTTCTTTTTTTATCATGAAAAAAAATACACTAATGTATCTTAGTATATACTTCATTTCATATAATAGTATGCACTTAAAATGATGAGTGTGTGAATTTTTTTAAAAAAAAGAAAAACGGGATGGACTGTAATTGGGGCTGTAATGGGGCTGCGTGTATCTTTTTCAAATACATCTCCTATGGATTTATGCTAAAGTATTTGAGTGAAATTTTTTAAGAAAAATTAATTAGGGTCTATGTGATCATCCGTTTATTACTTTTAGATCTCTGAAATTTTTCAAGTTTTTTTTTAGGTTCACAAAGCATTGAAAAATTATCTTTAATTCCCTTCGATCGGATGTTTTTCAAAAATACTAAAAATACCCCTGTACAATTATTTTAGTATACTGTTAACACTCCTCGGTACATTGTGAAGTATCTCTAGTACACTGTTAATACTCCCCAGTGTATTGTTAACCTTCGCATAGAATGCCCCCTTGCCCAATTATTTCAGTACACTGTAAACACACTTCAGTACATTGTTAAGTATCTCAAGTACACTGTTAGCACTCCCTTGTATATTGTTAAACTTCGTATAATTGGGTGAGGGTATTTTTGATATTTTTAAACAACATCCGGCTGGAGGGACCTAAAGATAATTTTTCAATGCCTTAGGGAACTAAAAAAAACTTAAAAATAATAGATGATCATTCAGCTTTGCGTAGAGTTGATGCTCATTCAGCTTCTTGAGTACCAAACAGAGATGTTCAACATGTTCTTCCTTGTTCTTCGAGTATATCAGAATGTCATCAATGAAGACAACAACGAACTCGTCAAGAGAAGGCTTGAAGACCCTATTCATCATGTCCATCAATGCTGCAGGGGCATTTGTCAAACCAAACGGCATGACTAGAAACTCATAATGCCCATATCGAGTGCGAAAGGCCGTCTTCGGAATGTCCTTCTTCTTGATCTTCAACTGGTATTAGCCTGACCTTAAGTCCATCTTGGAGAAAACCGTAGCTCCCTGAAGTTGATGAACAAGTCATTTATTCTCAGAAGAGGATATCGGTTCTTGATTGTCTTTTATCAGCTGACGGTAATCGATGTATAGACGCAACGAACCGTTCTTCTTTCTGACGAACAATACTGGTGCACTCCAAGGAGACACACTTGGTCATGCAAATTCTTTCTCTAGCAGTTCTTCCAATTGAGCCTTCAAATCTGTCAATTCTGCAGTTGCCATTCGATAAGAAGCTTTCGATATCAGTTCAGTACCAGGGATTAGATCGATAGAAAATTCAATTTCACGATTGAGCGGCAATCCCGGTAGGTCGTCTGGAAAAACTTCAGGAAATTTTGCGACCACTGATGTACCTTCGATACTTGCCTTTTCCGCCTTCGTGTCCACAATACTTGCTATCGCTATAAGAAAAAGCAGTTTTTGAGACAAATTTTTTGCGACGGATCATAAAATCCGTCGCAAATACTCAAAATTTTGACGTTGATTTTTGACGGTCACAAATGATTCCATGCTTTTGCTGCGATCGAGTAGAGCCGCCGTTAAAAGATGCATTTACTGCGGGTATTTAGTGCCGTCGCAAATAACGTATAAGTTACAAGGGTTTTTACTTCCGTCCCAAATACTTAATTATAAATCTCATCCATCCCACCGTTCATTTTTTTTCCATTTTAAAGCCCAGTTGTGGTCACCGTCCGATCTCCATATATATTAACATCAACATAAAACACAAATCATAGATACCAAAAATCAAATCCAAATCACAGAAATCCAAAATCAATCGCTTCTTGGTCTCCAATCCGATCTAATCGCTTCATCGTCTCCGTCGCTTCATCATCTGCGATTCTCCACCGATCTGGTGGTTTCGTTGTCTCTGATCGCTTCAACGTCTCCAATCGCTTCATCGTCTGCGATCTCTCCCTCTCTCGCCCCATCGGTCTCATCGAAGCACTTCTCTTCGTGGAGGATCCTGATTGTCCTATCCATCACCGCCGATCCGAGATCCAATGGAGACGACTCCATCTCTTCCTCCTCGTCTTCCTCCGCCATCGATTTCCTCACTCTCTGTCACTGTCTCAAGGTACATTCACCATCCGATCTTTCATGTATGAATGCAATTTTTAGCTTTTTATGTTTTGGATTTCTTTATTCATGTTGGTTGATCGTGTGTTTGGGACGACGAAGAGGAGGCGGTGGTTGAACCATGGAATAATAGGAGGGTAGTCAATTAGGACTTTTATGGACAAAATGTCCATGTCCATGGATTTATAAATCTGATGTTTTTCAATCAGGAGGTTCATAGACAAAAAGTCCAGCGTTATTCAATTAAGACATTATTTCGTAGACAAAAAGTCCAGCGTTATGTCGTTATTCGATTGAGACATTATTTTATGGATAAAAAGTCTAGCATTATTCGATGGAGACATTATTTCATGGACAAAAAGTCCAGCGTTATTCGATTGAAACATTAATTCGTGGACATAAAGTCTAGTGTTATTCGATTGAGACATTATTTCGTGGACATAAAGTCAAGTGTTATTCAATTGAGACATTATTTCGTGGACAAAAAATCCAGCGTTATTCGATTAAGACTTCTCATAATAGACATTTTGTTACATGTTATTCAATATAAACAGGATTTGTGAAGACTTTTATAAGTGATGGATTCTTGTGGACTTTTGTGGACTTTTGGGAGAGAAATATAAAGGAAAAAGTCATTTCAAAATCCCACCCAAATTGGTGGGATTCTCATGGATTTTTATTCCAACATTGTGAATATTTCTTTTTTTTTCTTTTAACAAATCTCCTTTATGATTTTTATCCATGCCTTTCATATTTTTATTCACATTTTTTTCTTTATTTATCATCTTTTTTTATGAATATCCATATGTATGATATATTCCTATCACCTCATATGTTTGATGAATATATGAGAATAGTATATTATTTTATATAATATATGCTTAGATTATCCACAATTATTTTCTAAAATATAGATTTATCATATATTTGATTATACGTATGATGTTTGATTTGATTTTCCTTGAAAATGTTTCTATTATTGTACAATATAGATGCATATATATTTTTTTTAAATGTTCTAACTGAGGAGCAACAACGAGAAGACAATGAAGACTCTCCAGAAGCTTAAACTCAAGAGCAACAACGTCGAGATACCAATAATTGGCGATTAAATATAGCTAAACGTATATGGGATGACCGTGACATCAATATTCATGGTGAATTAATGTAATATTATCTAGTTAAAAATAGTATCTTTATCATGACATTCTAGCAATATGCATTTCAGATATATGAATATTGATATTTACTGTTATATATGTGTCACTTTTTGGCCTGTTGGTAACCATTGGAGCATTTTGGCAGTTTTTGAGTTTTTTTCGTTTTCGATCGGAACCGCAAAATTTTGGACTGTTAGCTATCGTCCTGAGTTAGAGGACTCCGATTGAAAATCTAACTGCATATTATGTGTCCTGGTACCATTTTAAGCCACTCATGAAAATTTCATCGAATTCCGGCAACGTTTCTGAAATTTCGCAGTTCCGGGGCGTATCTGGGTTTTTAAGTCGCTCACTATATATATGTGGGATCTAATTTCAAAATCACTATTCATCATCCCTACCAACTCATTCTCTCTCTCCTCTCTCTCATTTTCTCCCTTTTGAAGCCCTTAGACCCCTCAAACCCAAAAACCTAAAGCACAAGAAGTGTAGATCGGGTCCCGATCTACACCCCGGTGCCTTCAAATCCCGTTTCCGGCGATCCTAGCCCCCCCATCCTCCCTCCTTTCTCCTCTGATTTGGGCCGTTTCGAAGGCCGAGCGAGATCCGGGCATAAGAGGGCGTTTGGGAAGGGTTTCGGTGCGCGGAGAGCACCCGGTCACCTCTTCCTCCCCCTTGGTAAGCTTTCTTTCCCTCTTTTTCATGCTTAGATGCTTGATAGGAGGGGGTTTTTGTGTTTGGGAGGTGGTCGGCGGCTGTGGGAGGCCGTCGGAGGTGGTTGGGGGCGGTCGGAGGCCGTCGGAGGCCATTGGGTGGGTGGTGGAGGTACTCGGGCGGTGGGGGGTTCTGTTCCGGGCAGCAGGCAGCAGCGGCAGTAGCACAGGCAGCGCGCAGGCTGGGCGCGCGGGCATGTGCGCGGGCGTGCGCTCGGGGGAGCTGGTGGCCAGCAGAGCGGGCGTGCAGGACGTGCGTGCTGGTCGTGCAGGGCGTGAGTGCTGGTCGCGCGGGTGCCATGTGCGAGGAGCTGATCGCGCGGGTCTGTGTGCGAGGAGCTGGTCGTGCGGGTGCCGTGTGCGAGGAGCTGATCGCGCGGGTCTGGTGTGGGGAGATGTGTGAGCGGGCGATGCGCGCGGAGGGCGGTGTTGGGCGTGCGGGTGCTGGGGGTGATGGCCGAGGGCAGTGCGTGCGGGAGGTCGTGCAGGGTGCGCGCGGGGGCACGGCGAGGCAGTGGTGGCGCGTGCGGGGCGCGGCGAGGCGGCTGTGGCGCGCGCGTGGCGCAGCGAGGTGGCGGAGGTGCGTGCGGGGTGCGCGCGGGGCGAGGCGCTGCGCGCGGGGGCGTGCGTGGTGCTCGCGGGCCGGCGCGAGGCGTGCGGGGCGCACGCGGGCTGCTGCGGCTGGGCGTAGTGGACGCGCGGTGCCCCGGGTGGTGCGGCGGCGTGTTCAGGCGGCGGGCAGGGGCCCGGCGCGGTGCGGGGTGCGTGGGCTGAGGCGCGGCGGTGCACCCGGGCGGTCGGGTGGCCGTGCGGGTGGTTGCCGGCCGTGCGGGTGGTTGCCGGGGTGCTCGGGCTAGCGTGCGTGCGGGTCGTATGCACGTTTGCCCGAGTGTTGGGTGTTTGGTTGTGGGTTTTGTGTATTTTAAGTCTTCTTGTTGTGTTTGTGGATTTATACTCACCAGTTAATACCTTGTCTTGCAGATCTCGACGGACGGTCGCGCGTCGACCCGATTTTCGGTGAGTGGGACAACCCAACCCAGTTTGGGAGGCGCTACATGCCTTTGAGCGTGTACCGTCCTCCCCTGGGGCACATAGTTAGTATTAACTGTTATTTTGAATCCATGTAAGCATGATGTGTGTGTGTAGAATGCATGCCACCCTAGACTTGTATGTTAGGGACTTGCACCCTTAGGATTTGTGCATGAGCCGTGTATCATGTCACCCCGTTATCATGCTAGGAAAGCCCCGACCTGTGCATGCGTCCTATTAGTTTGATTTATTTAATTAAATGCAAGCTTGAATATTGATAGCATGTTTAGGGAATATAAGGGGGCCTTGCGAGGTTAACATTGAGACCCGGGTTAGGGCACTCTGTGTTCCTCGTTTGGTTGTCGGATGTCCTGCATCGGGACCTCAGGTTACCCTCCCAAGGTCTCTTTTCCCCATGTATGTCTTATTTATTTCCCCGCATCCTGGTTATGCACGCTGGTGGAATTCAGAGGAATTCAAGACATTAGAGTTGTAGAGATGTGCTGTCAGCGGATCCGAGTGGATCATATGCGATGGATAGGCTGTTTTGTTCCCTCCGTTGGACCCGTGTAGAGACTACCCCGGCGTTGGAAAGGTTGTCCCGTGCAGGGGCTTCCATCAGTAGGCGCCTCCTGATTTGGTAGAAGGACTGCGCCAAACATGGGAGTGGCCAAACGACCTACGGAGTGGGGAGAGACTATCGGTGGACCGAGGGTGACCAACAGCCTAGTCAGTCCCAAGAGCCTAGGTCACCTGTTAAAAGGTGAGGGTGAGGGTATGGTGGGCCGGCGATGCGACGACCCACAGGATTGTGTATGGATGATTATCCGCCCATTAAGTCCCAACATCCTTGGTCACCTATTGAGGGTGAGGGTATGGCGGTTCGGCGATGTGACGAACCCCCGGATTTGTGTTGTTTATGCCGCTTTGGGGCTATTGGCTTGATTTAAATGTGGTTAATATGAACTGTATGCATGGGTTGTGCTATTCACTGAGCGTGTGGCTCACCCCTCGCATAAAATCTTTTTCAGTGATCACTTAGGAGGACTTGAAGGAGGAGCTTCCCGAGCGACTACACCAGTAGCGGAGTAGCGCCACGTCCCTCGAGTTTTGAGCCATCAGCACCCTTCTCTTGTTGTATGTATATATCTCTGTGCTTGGGCACCTAGTTGGATTTTGTATGGATTGTATTTGTGTATATATGGACATGTTGGCTCTCACAGGACTTATGATTATGTATCGAGTCTGTAGTATATTTTGATTACAGATTCAGTCTTTTTAGCTTCCCACTTGGTGTATATATTATGTCAGCCCTGCTTTATCTGTGTTGTCATTTTAGTTGTTGTGTGAGTATGTTATTGATTCCTGTTTACTGATATCATATATACACTTGCCGCGTCACGGGGACGGCCGCCCTGGGGCGTGATATTTACTATATTAAATTACATTTTATGTTGGGTATCAATAATTCATGTTGAATTTGAATATTTGAGTTCTTTATTTGTTATTTTAAAATTTTAAAAACATTATTGTGTTTATTAATAGAAATCCACATGTGAAAAGATGTGAAAATCCATGAGAGTGATTTGTGAAAGTCTGCAAATGTCTATGAAAGTCTGTGAAAGTCCATGAGAGTCAATCTGTGAAAGTCTGCAAATGTCTGTAAAAGTCTGTGAAAGTCTATGAGAGTCAATATGTGAAAGTCTGCAAAAGTCTATGAAAGTCTGCAAAAGTCTGTGAAAGCCTATGAGAGTCAATTTGTGAAAGTCTGCAAAAGTCTGTGAAAGTCTGAAAAGTCTACAAAAGTCCATCACTTAAATAATGTCCACAAAAATCCATCAAAGTCCGTATCGACTACCCCCCCCCTAAAGGGGGCCAAGTCCATCGTGGATCACATGTATCGCTTTGATTGTTAGTGATTTGCCCAACGTCAACAGAGAAAGGTAGTTCATGATTTTCTTTGATTGATTGATTTTCATTTTCGCGTTGGTGTCGCAGCTGTTCTTATTGGCCTGTGTCATTTGAAAAATTCATGACAGATCAATTTATATACATTGCATGACCAGCTCGGTCTACACTGACATTACTTGATAATATGTGGATGGTTTGGTCATCCATTAGCCTTAGGAAAGACATTGCCTTGAAAGTTAGCTGATGGAGTTGCTCTGTTCTGTCTGCGAGAAGAGCTACAATACAAGCTGGTTGAGGAGGAGGAACCAGGACTTCCACACCCAAGGAGAACATGGAGTTGAAAAAGGAGAAAATGGGATCAGGGGAACCTTATGCTTGGTCTGATTATACGTCCCTGGAGTTCACTTAGAATGTAAGTACTCTTTGTGAAAGAAAAAAAAACAATAACCAATATATAATATAATAGATCTTTGACTAATGCTTTGTTCTTCAGGTAATTAGTGAGACTCTTAGGATGGGAAACACCATTAATGCTGTGTGGCGGAAAGCTCTCAAGGATGTCGATATCAAAGGTGATAAGCTACTGAACAGTCTTGCTTTGTATAACAATAATTTTCTTTTATATCTCAATGTGCTCTATTGAATAAACCAATGAACCTGAAGTATTGTGACGCCATGGATTTTAAGATCTGTAGGCTAATCTGATAGCATTGAATTTCCATATTATGATTTTTTTTACAAGCAATCCAATTTGATTTTTTCCCTTTCTTTTTCTTGTTTAAATTATTTTTTTTCACTTCTTTCTATCATTGATATTGCAGGTTATGTGATCCCTAAAGGCTGGGGCATCTTGACTAGCTTCAGTTCTATTCATTTGGATGAAGAAAGTTATGAAAAATCATATATATTCGATCCATGGAGATGGAAAGTAAGTGATTAAAGGATTAATTAAATATGATATATAAATTCAATAGAACCATTCCTCCGGTTCATGTTCTAGATGCAATCAGTATATTAGTGAAATTCAGCAAGATATTCTTATTGACATGAAATGATGCTTTGTTTTGCTTTTGACATATCTTTTGAGGAAATATTAACTTAAATATTTTTCCTGCATATGATTACTTATTAACACAGAAAAGAAGATAACTCTATAAATTTCACTCCTTTTGGTGGGGGACAGAGGCTTTGTCCCGGAGGAGATTTCTCAAGGCTTGAAGTTGCCATTTTTCTGCATCATTTGGTTACCTGTTACAGGTACGTGATCCACTATTCAATGATACCTTTCTCTCAGCAAAACCATCATAAACCTGACATCAATAGCCTACCATATTGTTGTTAAACCTTTGATTAATACTCACACATGGTTGCAAGCATGAAATAGGACCTGCCTGATCTTCACCTTCAATTGTGATAGGGAGGCATGGCCTGATCTACGCCTTCAATCATGATGTAATGTGGCATTTAGGGTTTGTGTTTAGATAATTGTTTCTGTTGATTTGGTTACATAAATTTGAGTTGGTTTTTTGGTAATGCAGAGAGTTGTTGAAGAAGTGATTGATTAACAAGCTGGAATTGAATAACAAATCAGAGGTAATCATATTCTCTGAATATATAATATTTTATTGATTTTGTTTTGTTTTGTTCTTATTAAGTGATTCATGCAAACATTTGTGTTTTCTGAGGATGACCATTTTGACTTTTGAGTATTTCAAATCCTAAGTCCCTAAAGAACTCCTTGATCAAGTCACTTTAATGGTCCTTCCCTTTTTTTGGAGTTGATTTAGCCTTCTCGCCACTAGGTGTTTGCTTATTCTTTGTTCCTCCCTTTTCACTGATCTCATACTGAGTGAAGACTTTGGGCTAATTACCTCCTGCTGCTAGGACTGGGGGAGCTTGGATAATGGAAGTTAGTTATTGTGAATTGAGGCTTTATTAGATAATTGTATATTTTGTAGCACAATCTTAGCTTTTCTGGTCAGATGTGAACAACAATAAAATACCCCTGTTGGTGGGGGATTGGGGGAATTTTATTTTTTCTTACAGAGTCAACCCAAGCTGAAAGACTCACAGATCTCTTTCAATTCCTTGGTTACCCTCTGCCACTCTTTAACCCATATATATGGCAAATGATCAAGAAACACCCACAATAAAAATATGGTGATAGAGAGAGTGGCAGACTGTCATGGAGAGATCATAAAAAAAAATACGAAAGGAAAATAGAAAAAAGAAACAGTGGAAGAGGAGGGGAAACAAAAGAGAATTTTTTTTGGGGTGTACGAAGTCCATATGATGCTCTGTATCTTGAATTTATATAACTAGCAGTCTAGTATTCCTTTCAATTTTACCTATGTTATTTATATATAGTCAAAAGATGGGCATTTGATTGTTAATATATGACCCCCCTCCCCCCCCCCCCCCATCACTATCATATATGATCAAGCAACTCATGTAACTTGTTAAATTTCTTTCATTTCTTTCAAGTTGTCTTTTGTTGTGTTATAAGATGCAGCCTAATGTCTTATGTTGCTCTGTAATACACATTCATGTATTTTTTGAAGTCCTCATTATCAAGACCCTAACATTTCCATATCCTCTTTTTTAAGGAATGCAAAACATGTTCATGCTACAGTGGCTCTTCATTTGATCCAGTTAATGATTCCCGGCCTTGCATGGAGAAGAAGCACTCCATTTTGTATTTTTTTTTTTTACTTGTCATCATGATGTAACTTGTTAAATTTCTTTCATTTCTTTCAAGTTGTCTTTTGTTGTGTTATAAGATGCAGCCTAATGTCTTATGTTGCTCTGTAATACACATTCATGTATTTTTTGAAGTCCTCATTATCAAGACCCTAACATTTCCATATCCTCTTTTTTAAGGAATGCAAAACATGTTCATGCTACAGTGGCTCTTCATTTTATCCAGTTAATGATTCCCGGCCTTGCATGGAGAAGAAGCACTCCATTTTGTATTTTTTTTTTTTTACTTGTCATCATGATGTAACTTGTTAAATTTCTTTCATTTCTTTCAAGTTGTCTTTTGTTGTGTTATAAGATGCAGCCTAATGTCTTATGTTGCTCTGTAATACACATTCATGTATTTTTTGAAGTCCTCATTATCAAGACCCTAACATTTCCATATCCTCTTTTTTAAGGAATGCAAAACATGTTCATGCTACAGTGGCTCTTCATTTGATCCAGTTAATGATTCCCGGCCTTGCATGGAGAAGAAGCACTCCATTTTGTATTTTTTTTTTTTTACTTGTCATCATGAATCAGATGGTTCTTGTCATGAATGAGGTGAATGGAATTGGCATATATGGGATCATATTTTACTCTTTAAGTAATTTTTACTATCATCTCTCTAAGTTATATAAGAAAATTTTCTAAAATCTAAATCATACAGCAAAAGATTACATGGAGCTCTTTCTTTCTTGGTCTATTTTAGTCTAAAATCTAAGCTAAGGAGGCTTGTTTGTTTTGTTTTTTCCAATCTCTTATCATACAGCAAAAGATTACATGGAGCTCTTTCTTTCTTGGTCTATTTTAGTCTAAAATCTAAGCTAGCGAGGTTTGTTTTGTTTTTTCCAATCCAAATCATTTTGTTTTGTTTTGCTATTTTAGCAAAAGAAGTCACGCAGGGGGAAGAAAGAAGCCTTCCATTTGTTTGTTTTGTTTTTTCCAATCTCTTATGTGCTGCAATTTGAGTATGTATGTTTGGTCTTATAATTGTGAAACTGAAGCCTTCCATTTGTTCATATAGTAATAAAGTTATTGAAGTTTTTCATTTTTTTTTAATCATGAATTAAGTAGTTTTTGTAAATCAGGTGGATGGAATTGGCATGGTTAAATATTACTCTTTAAGTATTTTTCATATATATTATTTTTACAGGTTACATAAGAAAGTTTTCTAAAATCTAAATGAAGCAACAATGAAACGATGGAAAAAATTTATTTGCGGTGGTTTAGGCACATGTCGCAAAAAACAAAAACTCCCAAAACAAATTTTTTGTGACAGCAAACTTATCCGTCGCAAAATATGTAGCTTACACATAGTGAAAAGTAAGCTTTTGCAACGGATTTTTTGCGACGGTAGAAAAACCGCTATAAAAGATATATGCCACGGTTAAAAACCGATGCTAATCTTTTCCGACGCCGTTTGATACGATGAAACCAAAACCGCAGTAGAACCGTCACAAATACCCTTTTGCGACGGTTACAAATACTATTTGTGACGGTTTGAAACCATCGCAAATGTATGCTTTTCTTGTAGTGTATGTGCCCCATACATCTGCTCTCTAGAAGGTGATGTGCTTGCAATGTTGAAATAAGGCCTAATGGTCCGACGCCTCCATCGCCGACAAAGTGCAAAATCTGCAACCACATAATTGTTATGCTTGTGTCATTTGAAGCCTCATTTTTTCGATCGGAGTCGTTAAAATTTTAGCTTTTAGCTATCTGCGAGAGTTGGAGTACTCTGATTAAAAACCTAACTGTATATTATGGGTCCTGGTACTGTTTGGTCCTACCCATAAAAATTTCATCGAATTCCGATAACGTTTTAAAAAATATGCAGTTCTGAATTGCATCCAGGTTTGGTTGCATCTGCGTTTTGGTGGGTGAGATATTTCGAGTGATGTGACGATGAGCTTCACGCTTCCCAATAAAGGTGGAAAAAGTGGGTGTGAGAGGGTGAACCTAACCCTAACCTCACCACCCCTTTGTCCCCCTTAAACTCTCCCCCTAGTCACTATTTGGAAGTGAAAAATGCATTTTCTCTCTCCCTCTCTCTCCATCCGAAAATCTTCATTTAAGCCTCTCTTCGCCTCTCCTTCACTCCCCATGTGTTTGTTAAAATGCCACAAAGAAGATGGAGAAGGAGAACATGAAGGAGAAGAAGTAGTGCAAGAAGAGGAGATCTTGAGGTGGGTTTTGTGTGCTAGTGTTCTTAAGTGGTTGTCCCTCTCTCTTTTCCCTCTGGTCCAGCCCTTTTTGAGGTGTGTTTTGGGCATGTAGTGATGGAGAAAGTGAAGGTATGTGTTGGTGTGTGAAGATGTGTGTGTGCCTTTGTTCTTTGGCCACCCTTACCTTCTAACACCATTTCCCTTCCTTTCTTTTGCTCTCTTGGTGCTTGGACAGCAAGCTTAGGAGCTGAAGTGTTGATGGAGGTGGTTGGAAGAGATGGAGGGCTTGGATGGTGAGGGTGTGTGCACTTGGGAGTGATGGTGCCCCCTCCCTTGACCCTCTCTCTTTCTAGGCGAGCTTCCCTCTCTCCCTCCTTGCATTTTGTTGGTAATTGCTGTCCCTTGAGGGTTTGGGTAGTCTATGCATGCCATGTGTTTGTGTTTTATGTTTGTATGGTGTGCGTGTGCATGGTTGTTTGGGTATATGGGTGTCGCCATGCCCTCGTGCGTGCTGCTCTATGTGTGATGCCTGTGCCCAGCATGCTCTGTCTGCTGCCCTGCTAGCACCAGCACCCATGCCCAGCGTGCCCAACGGCTACGCCCAGCATGCCCTGCCAGCACCAACGTATGTGCCCAGCGTTCTCTGTGGTGTGCCCAGCGCCTGTGCCCCGCGTGCCCTGTGGTGTGCCCAGTGCCTGTGCCCTGCGTGCCCTGTTTCGCATGCGTGCCATCTCACATGCATGCTGTCCTACCTGCCTCGCATGCGTGCTGTTCCGCGTGTGTGCTTCCCCACTTGCCCTGCTCGCGTGCTGCCTCGCGATGCGTGACGACCCGGGTATCGGTGAGTGGTTCGATCCAACCCTTCGGGATGCGCTCGATGCACGTAGTCGAGCATCGCGCATCCATGGGGCTTCTTTGCACCCTTAATATGCTAGATATTTGTATGCTAGGTTTGTATAGCTCGTATATTGCGTAGAACCCCCTTTTCTACCATATATTTGCCTATGTATTGTATTCATGTTTGAATAATCGTGTTTTGCATGCGCCCTTCTTGTATGGGCATGTGTTCTGTGTGGTTATATGGAGGTATATAATATGGCATGACTTAGGTAGTCCTTGTTTGAAACACTACCCCCTATATTAGTAATATCTAGCATGATTAATCCTGGGTTAATAACTGGGTGCATATTTAATATTCCCTGGTCATAAGACTTGAGGGCGTGGTGTAGTTGTTGCGCCCATGCTAATGGGGCAAAGCTATGACCAACCTATAGAGATGATGAGCTCTCTCTCGCCCTCTCTCTTTGTTTGAACTGAGTAAGTAGATGTGGTTCCTACTTGACTCAAGTTTGTTTGGGAATATTGGCATGCACCTGTTAGTGCTCGAGATCGCGCTTGACCCTCTCCTTTTAAGTTGGTGATATCCAACGCATGTTAGGTTGTATATTGTGTGCTTGAATGATTAATGCCCTTGTGTATGCATGTGTAGATAGGCCATGCTCTGTATGTGTGTTGCATGATATGTTGTTTATTCATGTTAGGAGGACCCCTATAGTCAATTATTATGTTATCGTGCATATGATTCATGTACATAACTATGATATAACTCTCCTGTAATATATATGCGCATGTTAAAACTGATTAGGCTTATCTGAAATAGGCGTGGTTATGACCCGCTATCGGGTTGTACCTTATTAGTTAAAGCGCCAGCGATGTAATCGCCCCCCTGCATTCGAGTGATGCGCTTGATTGGAATTCAGAAGAATTCATTATCATATCGGTTTTGTTAAGCCAGTAGTTATGGGATTGAGCTAGGCCTACCCATGTTAGGCGAGTGTACGAACTGCCTGTTGGGTTATGCATTAGGGCATATCTCTGTGCGAGAGCAGAGGTGACTCTCTGCATCTGAACGACACATCTCTATTGGAGTTCAGGCGTATTTCAATAGCATCGGTATGGGATTATCGAGGATAGTTTATTTTCCATAGGGGTTTGCATTGCGAATGCGAAGTCTTCCTCCCAATATCGTCGTGCACCGAAGCCCCAGCGTCGAAGCTGTCCTGTGTAGTGCCACCACTTGTAAGTGCTACCGATGCGTACTGCTGTACCCATCTGGCTTATGTACCGATCGTGGAAGGCCAATAGGTAGAAGCTATGCGGGAGAGGGCTATCGGACGATATTGCAAGCGTGTAATCTTTCTCCCCTTCATCAGATCCGCGTTGAAGCTGCCCGATGTTGAAGCTGTCCTGACAAATGGCTTCCACCTATAGGTACTACCGATGCGTTCGTGTCACGCCCCAGGGCGGCCGTCCCCGAGACGCGGCAATATATATAGTATCAGCTATCAATACCTGAGGTCAACAAAGACTCCAACAACAACACACAAGGTGGCAAGGCAAAGATAAATGATAACTGACTGAAAAGCGGAAGCATAAGATATCAACAATGTCTGTAAACCAAAAACATTATTACAGACTCGAATACACAATCACTGTCCTGTAAGAGCCAAGTCTAGTCCAAATAAAATACAACCTGTGCCACATGCACGATTTACAATACATAAAATGACTATAGGACTCACCCGCCGGACAGAACGCTCCACGCACATAAGACCACGCCACAGGGAAGCTCCAGCTCCACACCCAACACTGCCCCTGAAAAGAAACAGTATGCGAGGGGTGAGCTACAAGCTCAGTGAGTGGCTGGAAACCAATCACCATTACAACAATTCAATGTTAAGGTAATTTCCTTTCAAGGAAAACATGGGTGGAAACCCAATGGATAACAAGGTCACGCGGCGGCGCGACCAACCTCACCCTCACCCTCACTCCCGGAGGATGACTCTTGGGACTTTTGGGGAGAGACCATACCGTTGGTCGAAGAGACGCGGAATTACTGGTCTACACAACACTACTGGATCATCTACATCGAGATAACTGCCCAACAATGTCTCTAAACATCGATACGTAACCGGACCCAACAACTATGAGAACGGATGAAAAACGAATGGGTCACGTGGCGACGTGACTTCACTTCATCCTCACCCTCACCCCTAAGGGTGACACAGGACTGTTGGAAGAAAACCTTTTGTTCTACACCCTTCGTCATCCGGTAGCCCTCTCCCGAGTAGCCTCTACCTGGTATACTCCCATGATCAGTACATCTGCCGAACGCATCGGTAGTACCTACAGGTGGGAGCCCTCTGTCAGGACAGCTTTAACGTCGGGTAGCTTCAACGTGGATCCGAAGAAGGGGAGAACGATTCCACGCTCGCAAAAATCATCCGGTAGCCCTCTCCCGCGTAGCCTCTACCTGTCGGCCTTCCACGATCGGTACATCAGCCAGATGCGTACCGCGATACGCATCAGTAGTAGCACTTACAAGTGGTGGCACCCAAACAGGACAACTTCGACGCTGGGGTGTTCGACGCACGACGATGTCGGGAGGAAGCACCCCACGTTCACAAAGCGAACCCTATGGGAAAGTCAACTATGCTCGATAATCACATATCGATGATAACGAATACTCTTGGACTCCCACACGAGTGCATCGCTCAGACGCGAGGGGTTACCTCTGCTCTCACGCAGAAATAAGCCCAAGGCAAATAACCCAAGAGGCGGTTCATACACACGCCTAGCACGGGTAGGCCTAGCTTAATGCCAAAGCTACATGTTTAACAAAACCGATACAACAAATGAATTCTCCTGAATTTCATTCAAGTGCATCACACGGATGCAAGGGCGATTACATCGCTCACGCACTAACTAATGAGGTACATCCCGACAGCGGGTCGTACCCATGCCTATTTCAGATAGGCCTAATTAGTTTTAACATGTGCATATATATAACAGGAGAATCATATCATAGCTATGTGCATGAACCATATGAACAATCATCTAATAATTGACTATAAGAGTAACCCCTAACATCGATTTACATCATAAACAACAAATCATACAACATGCATACATGGTATGGCCCACTTAAACATGCATACATGGCCATTAATCATATAAGCACACAAGACATAACTTAAGCATGCGTGGATATCACCAACTTAAAAAAGAAGGGTCAAGCGCGATCTCGCGCACTAACAGGTGCATGCCAATATTCCAAATGAACCTGAGTCGAGTAGGAAATCGCATCTACTTACTCAGTTCGTGCAGAGGGAGAGGGCGAGAGAGATCATCATCTCTTGAAGTTGGTCTATGCTTTGCCTCATTAGCATGGGCGCAACAACTACACCACACCCTCGAGTCTTATCGCAAAGAAATATCAGGCATGTGCTCGTTATTAACCCAGACTTAATCTGTTAAGTTTGTGTCATTTTGGAATTTATAATATGGGTGTTATTATTATTATTATTATTTTGGTGATTGTTCCCCCTAGTTGAATGATTTATCAGTGTTTTCTTTGGTTTGATAACTGCCTTGGCGTAATTGGAAATGTTTATTTTTTTTTGGGTTTTCAGTTCCGATTGGTATCCAGATTTTCATTTGTTACTGGTTGGTGGTGGATTAGCTATGGATAATTATAACCCTTTTGGTGTGATAGGGACACCTTGGGTGAGCTTAAGAAGTCTCACCTCCCCATTGGTTATTTTTTTTTTTTATTGAATAGTTGGGTAAGCTTAGCTTAAGTTCACCTCCCTTATTAGCTTCACCACTATATAAACCCCCCTTCAAGTGACTTTATCTCACTAAAACCCTCATTTTCTACTACTCTTTCTCTCTCTTTTGTGGCTGTCTCAGCTGGTCCTTGTTGAGAGGGTTTGATAGGGGTGTTTGTGAAATCATTTTTTGGTGGATCATTGTTGGGGGAAATGTGTGGGTTGTTCAGGTATGTTGAATAGCTTGTGTATGCTTGTATTAAGTTACTCTCCCTTCCTAACCCTTCCTTCCCATCTCTGTTTGCTCTGTTTTTGTGTTGATCAGCTGTGGTTAGTTGTGGAGAAAGTGATTATGGTGATGGGAGACTTGTTTAATGCTTAAAGAGGTATGGCAGATCTTCGTCTTCTTGAAATCCTTGTAATACTAGTACCTAGAGTCATATTCTAAGGTTCAAGTCTTCATGTTCCATGATCATGCTGATGTCTAGATTCTATGTATGAAATTTGGGGTTAAAATGTTATCTGTGTTGGAAGTTATGAGTCAATCTCTAAGGACTGTCTAGATTAGCGTGTGAAATGATCAGCTTCTGAAACTAATTTATTTCTAGCAGTTAGAGGATTAATTAGACTCCGATGCCTTCATGGATTATGATCCTCACATGTGAATGAATGTGTGTAAATTATTTCAGAATTATTGGACGTGTACTTGGTGCTGGAGTGAAGAAAGTTCATGGATGTTTGGGGCTAGACGAGCCAGTTCTGGCATGTGTGAGTTTTTATGCTATTATGCATGCTGTGATCTATATATGGAGTTGGTGCCTTGATGATATATGCTTGTTTATGTGTCAGGAGTTATCATATTCAATTTTAGCACCATTGGTTGTAGGAACTAGAAGTTATCGATTTTCTTGCAAGTTTGTGCTGTGGTGGGAGTGCGTCGTGCTCTTCCCACTCCCGCCCTGCTCGCTATGCACATCAACTCCTCGTGGATTGAGCGAGTGACGATTTGGTATTGGTGAGTGGTCCGACCCATGCAATAGAAGTAATAATAGCATGCTTGTTAGGCACTATAGTGTATTTTATGCAATGGGATGATACTATAGAGAACTTTTGGGTTGTATTGCTTGTATATGATGATGGATGTGCTATGTAGGATTAAATACCATGTTCTAGGATCATTTGCATATACTTATTGATATGCTCCTTCGAGTTAGCTATAATTCTTGCCTCTACTTGTCCTTACACCCTGTTTGCACGTTTGGTGGGTGCTTAATTACCTCATGCTCATAGTAATAACTTTATACCCTGTTTTTTTTAAGATAGATGTGTGTATGACTAGTTTATAAGGTCATAATTAACATTAGTAAGTGTGGATAAGAAATAGCTTTCCCCCGCATCCTCGTGATGCACCTGTTGGGAATTCTATGGATTTCAACTAGCTAGTTATCGAGTTTGGTATACGTTGATCAATGTGATCCCCGCGAGTGTGGAGTGTATCACCCCGACATCATCGTGCGTTGAAGCTACCCAGCGTCGGAACTACCCTGTGAGGTGCCTCCCCGTGACTGGTACCATCGTGGGCAGGCTGCCAGGGAGAGGGCTACCTGGGAGAGGGCTACCGGATGACGTGGAGTGATTGTGGAGTATTTGTTGACAACTTGTTGTGTATTCGTTTAAGTGTTGACTATGTATTATCTTCATTGTGTGGTGGTTGACTATTCACTGAGCTTTTAGCTCATCCCTTGTTTTCCTTTGTTTCTCTCTAGTGGAGGCAGAGCAGGTCACGAAGGCGGAGCTCCCATGAGGTGTTTCTTGGCTGCCTGTGTTACGTCCGTCTTTTGAGATTAGCGAGCGAGGTCGTCAGCTGTCTTGTTGTTTTTGTATGTATTTCTTTTTGGTGGATGGGCACATGATGTATGTATTCTCTTCGTTGATCAAACTTGGCTCACACAGTACAGTGATTGTATACCCTCTGTCTGTAATGATATTTTTGGTTACAGACTTGTTTATATTATGTTTCTACTTCCCAGTCTAGTCTTGCTCTACCAGTCCTTATATATGGTTATCTTGTTAGCCTCCTGTATGATATTCTGATATGACTATTATTGTTACAAACCGGGGACGGCCGCTCCGGGGCGTAACATAATCATGCTGGATATTCCAATTAATATGTTGGGAGTAGTATTACAATACTACCTAAGGCATGCCCTATACTATACATCTATACACATTACAGAAATACATGCCCATACTAGAGGGGCGCATGCGATACAGTCATTCATACATGGATACAATACATGCAATATAAGCCTAGCATGCAAGATATCTAACATATTATAGTTTAAGCATGGCCATACTACTTATCTACACAAGTAGTATAGCTAGGGTGCCCCATCAATGCGCGACGCACTACTACACGTGTCGAGCGTATCTTGAGGGGTTGGATCAAACCACTCACCGCAACCCGGGACCTCGCGCATCCCATCCGACGAGATCGGCAAGGTAAGGACATCAGAATGGTGAGTATAACCACATTAAAACACTTAGAATTTACTAGAAATACCAAAGACTTAGACATGCACGCATACGGGCTCGCACGCATGCGAGCACGCACGTACGCACGCATGTTCGAGCGCCCCGGCACCTACCTGAGCCCTCAGGCAGCCACACGCGTGGCCCCGCACGCGTACGCATGCGCGCACGCACCCCCGAGCCTGCTGGCGCCCCGCTGCGCGCCCAGCCGCAAGCCAAGACGCGCTGCCCTGCGCGCGCGCCCAGACATCTTTAACCCCTCCCCAACCCCTCACACACACCCTAACCCATTCATCTACCGTGCATGACCCCCCTAACACCTAACCATTCATAAAAACCCAAATAAAGAAGAGGGAAAACTCACCAAAGAGAGGGGGAAGGGAAGGGGGATGTCACGCCCCAAGGCGGCCGTCCCCGAGATGTGGCAATAATGAAATATCAGCTATCAAGTACAAGAGGTCAACAATGACTCCAATAAATAACACACAAGCTGGTAAAGCAATGATAACTGATAACTCAACTGAAAAGGCGAAAGCATAAAATATCAATAAGTCTGTAAATCAAAAATATCATTACAGACTTGAATATACAATCAATGTCCTGTGAGAGCCAAGTCTAGTCCAAATAAAATACACCATGTGCCACATGCACAATTTACAATACATAAAATGACTCTAGGACTGCTGACAGCCTCGCACTCGCCACCCGCCGGACAGAACGCTCCACGCACATAAGACCACGCCACAGAGAAGCTCCAGCTCTACGCCCAACACTGCCCCTGAAAAGAAACAGTATGCGAGGGGTGAGCTACAAGCTCAGTGAGTGGCTGGAAACCAATCACCAATACAACAGTTCAATACTAAAACAATTTCCTTTCAAGGAAAAACATGGGTGGAAACCCAATGGATAACAAGGTCACGCGGCGGCGTGACCAACCTCGCCCTCACCCTCACTCCCGGAGGAAGACTCTTGGAACTTTTGGGGAGAGACCATACCGTTGGTCGAAGAGACGCAGAATTACTGGTCTACACAACTCTACTGGATCATCTACATCAAGATAACTATCCAACGATGTCTTTGAACATCGATACGCAACCGGACCCAACAACTATAGGAACGGACGAACAACGAATAGGCCTCACGGTGACGTGTCTTCACCTCATCCTCACCCTCACCCTTTAGAGGTGACATAGGACTTTTGGAGAGATTAGACTCCTCTACACCCTTGGTCCACCGGTAGCCCTTTCCCCGGGTAGTCTCTACCTGGTATACTCCCACGATCAGTACGCTCCCGAACGCATCGGTAGTACCTACGGATGGGAGCCCTTTGTCAGGAAAGCTTTTCCAACGCCAGGGAGTTCCTACACTGATCCAATGCAAGGGAGAACGATTCCACGCTCGCAATATCATTCGTTAGCCCTCTCCCGGGTAGCCTCTACCTGGTATACCCCCACGATTAGTACATCTTGTCACATGCATCGATAGCACCTACAAGTGGGGGCCCTCTGTCAGGACAGCTACAACCCGGGCCGCTTCAACACGGACGACATTGGGAGGAAACACTCCATGTTCGCAAAGCAAACCCAATGGAAAAACAACTACTCTCGATAATCACATATCGATGATATCGAATACTATTGTACTCCCACATGGTTGCGTCGCTCGGACACAAGGGGGTTGCCTCTGCTCTCACGCAGAAATAATCCCATGGCACATAACCCAACAGGGCGGTTCATATACACACCTAGCACGGGTAGGCCTAGCTTAGTGCCACAACTACCGGCTTAACAAAACCGATAAGATAATGAATTCTCCTGAATTCCAAACGAGTGTATCGCTCGGATGCACGGGGGCGATTACATCGCTAGCGCTCTAACTAATAAGGTACAACCCGACAACGGGTCATACCCACGCCTATTTTAGATAGGCCTAATCAGTTTTAACATACGCATATATATATCCAGGAGAATTATATCTTAGTTATGAACATGAACTACATGCACGATAACCTATCAAATAATTATAGGGATACTCCCTAACATGGATTTACATCATAAACAATAAATCATACAACCTGCATACATGGCCATTAATCACATAGGCACACAAGGCATAACTTAAGCTTGCGTTGGATATCACCAACTTAAATGGGAAGGTCAAGCGCGATCTCGCGCACTAACAGGTGCATGCCAATATTCCAAACGAACCTGAGTCGAGTAGGAAATCGCATCTACTTACTCAGTTCGTACAAAGGGAGAGGGCGAGAGAGAGCTCATCATCTCTTGAAGTTGGTCATAGCTTTGCCCCACTATCATGGGCGCAAAACTACACCACGTCCTCGAGTCTTATCGCAAGGGAATATTAGGCATGTGCCTGTTATTAACCCAGACTTAATCGTGCTGGATATCCCAATTAATATGGTGGGAATAGTATTACAATACTACCTAAGGCATGCCATATTCTATACATCCATACACATTACATAATACATGCCCATACTAGAGGGGCGCATGCGATACAGTCATTCATACATGGATACAATACATGCAATATAAGTCTAGCATGTAGATATCTAACATATTATGAGTTAGACATGACCATACTACTTATCTAATTAAGTAGTATAGTCATGGTGCCCAATGGATGCACGACGCACGACTATGTGCATCCAACGCTTCTCGAAGGGTTGGATCAAACCACTCACTGATACCCGGATCGCCGCGCGTCCGGTCTACGAGATCTGCAAAACACAACCAATGATCCATAATTAAATTATGGAACCTCCTATCACACATATAAGCCTACTTCATGAAGACCCTAACCCCTGATACTTCCATATTATCACACAAGACACATGCAAACAACTCCTTGACACTCAACCAAACAAAACTGCCAAACCTGCTGCAACCAGCCCTACTAATTGATCTCCACAGCACCCAATACACTTCCAAAAATTATGAAATAAAACGTGCACATTCTCTGATATGCTGGGATCATAATCCATGAAGACATTAGAACCTAATTTTGCCTCTACAAGCCCGAAATAAATTATTTCCAGAAGCAGGTCAATTCCTACGCGAATCTAGACAGGCCATGCAAAACAGGTTCTAACTTACACCACAGATATCATAATGACCCCAATTTTCATATATAACACCTAGACACATAGCGGATCATATTATATGAAGACATAATCCTAAAAATGTTCCTCTAAATACTAGATTCACTGAGATCTTTAAAATACAGAGTGTTGCCTTACCAAAACAGGGGGAGGGAAATGGGGAGATGCGGGGTTCTCGACAAACCCATGACCACCTCAACCACCACCACTACCACCACCTCATCAGAATCTCCTCAAACCCTTCATGGCAGAAAACAGGGGTGCAAAGGGGCGTGAGAAGGGGATAGAGAGAAGAGAAACAACAACAACAACACATCCTCACCCTTTCTCACTGTTTCTTGTGCTTCTTCATCTTTTCCTTCAATTGGTTCTTCCTCCTCCTTCTTCACACACAAAGAGGAGAAAAAAAAGAGACCAAGAGAGGGAGAGAAATTGTTCCACGAAATGGGAGAGAGGGGGAGAGAGAGAGAGGGCAAAAATATCATTTTCATGCCCAAATAGTGTCTAGGGTGACCATAAGGGGGTGGTGAGGTTAGGGCTAGGCTCACCCACTCACATACCAAAAGACCAATGGTTTCCTCATCACTAAGCAAGGTGGGGGTAAGGCTACCAGAGGTCACCACATCCTCAAAATATCTCACACTATTCGACCAACCAGGAACTCTCAAAACCCGGATACGGTTCAGAACTACAATTTTTTAAAAACGTTACCGGAATTCGATGAAATTTTTATGGGTAGTACGAAACAGTACCAGGACCCATAATATGCAGTTAGCTTTTCAATCATAGTAAAGCCAAAATTTTAGCGACTTCGATCAAAAAATAAAAAGGCTCTGAATGACCCAGATGTGACAAGGCTTACTGAAATGGCTCCAAATGACACATGCATAACAAGGGAGATGTAGGGGCTCACAAGCGTGTTGACCACCTCGACCACCACCACCACTACCACCACCTCCATCCTTGGGTGCTCTTCTTGATGGCTGAAACCAGGGGGGATCATGAGAGGAAGCATGAGAAAGCTAGGGGATCAACTGTTATATATGTGTCACTTTTAGCCTGCTGGTAACCGTTAGAGCGTTCTGGCAGTTTTTCAGTTTTTACCGGTTTTTGATCGGAACCGCTTATTTTTGGGACTGTTAGCTATTGTCCTGAGTTAGAGGACTCCGATTAGAAATCTAACTGCATATTTGGTGTCCTAGTGCCATTTTAGGCCTCTCACGAAAATTTCATCGAATTCCGGCATCGTTTGCAAAAATTTCACAGTTCCGGGGCGTATCCGGGTTTTTAAGTCGCGCACTATAAATAAGTGGGATCTAAAACCCGAGTTGCTGTTCATCATCCCCGACCTTGAGCTCTCTCTCTCCCCTTCTCCGTTTTTCTTCCGTTTGAGCCCCCTACACCCCTCAAAACTAAAAACCTAAAGCACGAGAAGTGTAGATCGGGTCCCGATCTACACTCCGGTGTCTTCAAAACCCGATTCCGACGACTCTAGCCACTCCGTCCCCCTCTCTTTGTCCTCTGATTCGGGCCATTTTGAGGGCCGTGGTAGATCGGGGTGAAAGAGAGCCTTTGAGAAAGGTTTCGGCGCGTGGAGAGCGCCCGGACTTCGCTTCCTCCCCTCGGTAAGGTCCTTTTCTTCACTTTTCTTGCATAGATGTATGCTAGGAGTGTGGATCTGTGTATGGGAGGAGGTTGGCGGCTGTGGGTGGCCGTCGGAGGGCGGTGGAGGTGGTCGGAGGTCGGTAGGTGGTGGTTTGGGTGCTCGGGAATGGTGGGAGATGTCCTCGGGCGCAGGCAGCAGCGGCAGCGGCCCAGGCAGCGCACATGCTGGGCGCGCGCGGGCGTGCGCGCGTGCGTGCGCGGGTGTGCGTGCGCGCGGCGTGCGCGCGGGTGTGCGCGGGTCTGGTGCGAGGGGCTGGTCGTGCTGGGCGTGCGGGACGGGCTGGCAGTGCTGGCGTGCTCGGGCTGGAGGTCTCAAGCAGCACAGCAGCGCAGCAGGCCGGGCGCGCGCGGGCGTGCGCGCGTGCGTGCGCATGGGCGTGCGCGCGGGCGTGCGGGGCGCGTGCTGGTCGTGCTGGGCGGCTGGTGCTGGGCGGGCTGGTGCGCGTGGAGCAGGTCGCGCGGGTGCGAGGTGGTGGCTGAGGCAGCGGTGGTGTGGGCGCGAGGTGGTGGCCGAGTGCAGGGTGCGCGCGGAGGGCGCGGCGAGGCCGTGGTGGTGCGCGCGGGGCGCGGCGAGGTGGCGGAGGTGCGCGCGGGGTGTGCGCGAGGCGAGGCGCTGCGCGCGGGGGAGCGCGGGGTGCTCGGGCGGAGGCGCGGCGGTGCACCCGGGCGGTCGGGTGGCCGTGCGGGTGGTTGCCGGCCGTGCGGGTAGTTGCCGGAGTGCTCGGGCTAGCGTGCGTGCGGGTCGTGTGCACGTTTGCCCGAGTGTTAGGTGTTTGTTGTGGGTTTTGGGTATTTATTTGTGTATTTAATAATATTTGTGGATTTATACTTACCAAGTAATACCCTGTCTTGCAGATCTCGACGGGCGGTCGCGCGACGACCCAGATACTGGTGAGTGGGACAATCCAACCCAGTAGAGAGGTGTTATACGCACTTGGGCGTATACCGACCTCTCCTGGGGCACCGTGGATTATATTAACCTGTAATAATATGTATTGCATGTGAGCATGATGAAAATGTAGAAATGCATGCTACCCTAGGCTTTTATGTTAGGGACTTGCACCCATAGGATAGGTGTAAGAGCCATGCACCATGCCTCCTGTTCTTGTTAGGAAACCTCGACCTGTGTATGCGTCCTACTAGTTTATTTATTCAATTAAATGCTAGTGTATGTTAAATCGCATGCCTTAGGTAATATTATCGGGAGGAGCCTTGCGAGGACAGCGGTGAGACCCGTGTTAGGGTACTCCGTGTTCCTTGTTTGGTTGTCGGGATGTCCTGTATCGGGACCTCATGCTGCTCTCCCAAGGTTTCTAGTCCCAATAATATTATAAGTAATGTTGTATGTTTGGTATGATTATTAGCATGTGTAGTGAATATTATAGGGGAGGGGCCTTGCGAGGACAGCGGTGAGACCCGTGTTAGGGTACTCCGTGTTCCTTGTTTGGTTGTCGGGGTATCCTGTATCGGGAACTCACGCCGCCCTCCCGAGTTTCTTTCCCCCAATGATATTCCAACATTACTTTTGATTGTACTTATTCCCCGCATCTTGGATATGCGCCCTGGAGGAACTCTGAAGAGTTCATGACATTTGAGTGGTAGAGATGTATTGTCGGCGGATCCGAGTGGATCATATGCGTATGGATAGGCTGTTCTGTTCCCTGCGTTGGATCCGGTAGAGGCTACCCCCAGCGCTAGAAAGGCCGTCCTTCGGAGGACCCACATCATTAGGCACCTCCTGATTTTGTTTCGGACTGTGCTGAAGTTGTGGGTGGAGACCAAGCGGCCTACGGAGTGGAGGGAGAGACTATCGGTGGACCAAGGGTGACCAACAGCCTAGTCAGTCCCAAAATCCTATGTCACCCGTTGAGGGTGAGGGTGAGGGTGTAGTGGGTTGGCGATGAGCGACCTACTGGATTTGTGAATAGATGATTATCAGTCCCAATAGCCTATGTCACCCATTGATGGGTGAGGGTGAGGGTGTGGTGGTTCGGCGAAGTACGAACCACTGGATTATGTTGTTATGTCTTGGAGACTAGATAAATAATGGAATTGAGGTAAATATTGTCTGTGATGCATGGGTTGTGCTGTTCACTGAGCGTGTGGCTCACCCCTCGCACATGTTTTTCCCCAGTGGTCACTGAGCCTGAGCTAGAGCCGGAGCAGCAGTTGGAGCTTTCCGAGGGATTTCTTCAGTAGCGGAGCAGCGCCACGTTCCACGAGTGCCAGAGGTTATCAGCATCCCTTCTTGACTGTATGTATTTGATTTCCGTGCTTGGCACGTGTTTGTATATGTTCAGTTGTATTTGTGTATATTGGCTCTCACAGGACAGATGATTGAGTATCGAGTCTGTAGAATGTTTATTCACAGATTCAGTCTTTTGCTTCCGCATTTGGTGTATATATCATGTCATCCCCTTTTGTTGCATGTGTGTCATTCTAGTTGTCTGTGTATGATATATATTATTGACCTCCTGTGTAGATTCTGATATTATATATACACTTGCCGCGTCCCTGGGTTGGCCGCCCTGGGGCGTGACACACACAAACACCAACCTTTCTTGCACTTCCTTCTTCACCTTCTCCTTCAATTGCTTCTTCCTCCTCCTTCTTCACACACAAAGAGGGGAAAAAGAGACCAAGAGAGGGAGAGAAAGAGTTCCACGAAATGGGAGAGAGGGGGAGAGAGAGAGAGGGTAAAAATGTCTTTTTCAAGCCCAAATAGTGTCTAGGGGTGACCATAAGGGGGTGGTGAGGTTAGGGTTAGGCTCACCCTCACTCAACCACTCATTTTTTCTTTATTGGGAAGCGTGCGGAGAAGTACCACACACTCGAAAATATCTCACCCACCGAAACCTAGTAACGGCCAAACCCGGATGCGATTCAGAACTGCATATTTTTCAAAACGTTATCGGAATTCGATGAAATTTTTATAGGTAGTACAAAACGGTCCCACAGGTGGTTAAAAGCCAAAATTTTAGCGACTCCGATCGAAAAAGAAAAAGGCCCTGAATGACCCAGATGTGACCAAGGCTTAACCGAAATGGCTCCAAATGACACAGGCATAACAGTTCGGCAGATGAACTGATCATGGGAGTATACCAGGTAGAGGCTACTCGGGAGAGGGCTACCGGATGACGAAGGGTGTAGAGCAAAAGGATTCTCCCAATAGTCCTGTGTCACCCTTAGGGGTGAGGGTGAGGGTGCGTTGAAGTCACGTCGTCACGTGACTCTTATACCCATCCAGTATACTCTGGGTATGCAGCTCCTAACGCTTGAGGTATCGAAGTATATCTCTACCTCGTATCAGATGGACTCATTGTAACTGTTATCCAGTAACAACAAGTGTTATGGTTAACAGTTGTTCCTCCCCAAGTGTCCCAAAAGCCTCCCTCCGGGGAGTGAGGGCGAGGGCGAGGTATGGTCGCGCCGTCGCGTGACCTTGTTATCCTTTGGGTTTCTACCCATGTTTTTCCTTGAAAGGAAATTGCCTTAGTATTGAATTGTTGTAATGGTGTTTGGTTTCCAGCCGCTCACTGAGCTTGTAGCTCTACCCTCGCATACTGTTTCTTTTCCAGGGACAGTGTTGGGCGTGGAGCTGGAGCTTCCCTGTGGCGAGATTCGAGTGCGTGGAGTGTCCCGTCCGGCGGTTGGCGAGTGCGAGGATGTCAGCAGTCCTAGTGTCATTTATGTATTTGAAATCGTGCGTGTTGCACTGGTTGTACTTTATTTGGACTAGACTTGGCTCTCACAGGACAGTGATTGTGTATTCAAGTCTGTAATAATATTTTTGGTTTACAGACTTATTGATATTTTTATGTTTTCGCATCTTAGTTGAACTATTGGTAATCATTGTTTTGCCAGCTTTGTGTGTTATTTATTGGAGTCATTGTTGACTTCTTGTAATTGATAGCTGATACTTTATATATTGTCACGTCTCGGGGACGGCCGCTCTGGGGCGTGACAGAAATCTTGAATGATACGGTCTTTGAAAAGCAGTCCACGCTGGCATGGTAAGCAGAGAGCCAATCCATGCCAAGGATGACTTCAAACTTCTGAATTTCCAACAACAGCAGATTTGGGACCAGATATTGATCTTCTATCTGGACCATACATCCGCGATACACAGATCGAATGGCGATCAACTCGCCGATAGGGGTTGCAACAATAAATGGTGTTTCTAGAGGATTTGCAATTAAGCATGCTCTTTTTACATATTCAGCAGCAGATACGAATGAATGCGAAGCTCCAAAGTCAAACAGTACGAAAGCATTATGTCCGGCGATCGAAACCGTACCTTGGACAACTTCATCAATCACGCGAACATCCCCTACAGATAAGGCGTGGATTTGTCCATGTTGCTGAGGCTGAGGTGGCTGACCATGCGAACTCGACGCTTTTTGTCCACCTCCAGCAGACTCGCCATTGTGTGTTTTGGATTTCTAGCTCGCGGTTTCTTCGATTCAGGGCACTCAGCTATGCAATGACCCAGCTTCCCGTAATTGTAGCATGCACAAGGATCAGTCTGTTTCTTTGGACACACATTGTATTTGTGTCCCGCTTCTCTGCAGAAATAGCAAATGACCTTGCTAGGAACTCCACGATCCGGACTTGTGTTGCCTTGGTTCCTCTTCCAATTGTCGAACCTTTGACCACCACCGGGACGAGCATCATTCATGTTCTTCGCACAGGCTTCATTCTCCTTCTTCCACTCTAAGCAGTCTTGTTCCGTAACTAGTGCACAATTCTTCAGCTCCTCATAGACACAAATTCAGATATTATGTAGCCTATGATGAATGTCACTCCTCAAACCTTCTTGGAAGTGACAACACTTCTCGCTCTCCACTTGAATGTACTGCGGCGCAAAGACCGACAGCTCTTGGAACTTCTCTTCATACTGGGCCACCGTCATGTCATGAGTTTGACGAAGGTCCAAGAATGCTTGAACGATGCAGTCGCGCTCCGCAAGAGGAAAGTACTTCTTGTAGAATATCTCCACGAACTCCTCCTAGGTGATCTGCTCGATTCCACGGTTCAAAGATTGTTGATGGACGTTGCACCATTGAATGGTAGTCCCTCTCAGTTGATGAGCTGCTAAGAGAATACGCCAGCTGTCAGTCAGCAACATGGTCTTGAAGATCCCTTCAAGCTCAATGATCCAATGCTTCGGAGCCAGTTGATCGGTGCCGACGCCTTGGAATATTAGCGGACCCATCTTCTTAAATCTCATCACCAAATGCTCGAGTTGGTTCTGATTCTCCCCTAGTCGACGCAACACCATGTCATTTTGGTGCTAAATTGTCTGGTCAGGGTTTGGAGATCCTGACGCAAAGTGTTGCTGCTACTCGCCATTTCAAGTTTTCTCCTAGATGCGGTAACACCTGGTTAGAACGTGATCTATATGAATGCAGACCTAATAATTCTATCCTAAGTCCTTAGCCCTAACAGGAAAGACGTAGGCTTTGATACCACATCTGTAACGCCCTCTTACCCAAGACTCTATTTTGAAGTTTGAATACGGTCCGTTACCCAAATTTCTCGATAAAACAAGGGTCATATTTTTTTTTTTTTTGAAAACATAAGAGTTTTATTTAATCATACTGAACGATAAAAGCATATCCAGGATCTAAACTTAACTCATCTTAAATGCCGATGAATACACAAAATAATTTTAAATTTTGAAGTTTGAATACGCTCCGTTACCCAAATTTCTCGATAAAACAAGGGTCATATTTTTTATTTTTTTTTGAAAACATAAGAGTTTTATTTAGTCATACTGAACGATAAAAGCATATCCAGGATCTAAACTTAACTCATCCTAAACGCGGATGAATACACAAAATAATTTTAACACAAGCATCCATCAGTTTTAGCTGAAAGGGACTAAGGAAACTACATGCCAAGGAAAGGCTTATACAACCACCTAGATGCAATTAGTTGAAATAGGGAACCAACTAGGGATTTCGTTACGATGAATTAATGATGGTATAAGTAGTTCAAACCAATTTTTAAAAACCTCTGAAAGGTAGTAATGTCATTGTCTTTTTTATTGTTTGAAAAACTCAAATACGGAACCAATAGGAGAATGCCATCTATTGGGGCTCATCAATGGGGCCTAATTTCTGGGGCCCAGGTAGCAGCACAGAAAAAATAATAAATCCTATAAAATAGGGATAGGCTAAAAATGTAATAAATAAAATAAAAAAGAAAAAAAAATATTGAAAAGAATTTTTAAAATCTTAAGAAAAAAAATTAGACCGTGTTGTTATGAGCTTGTCAGTGCAAGTGTTTGTATGTCAGGTTGTGGTCTTGCCTCTACTGCATCCAATTGTGATCAAGTGCCCGTTTGGATAGGTGTTTTACTTGCTACTGTAATGCCCCCGTACCCAAGACTCCATTTTGAAGCTCGAATACGGTCCGTTACTCAAATTTCTTGATAAAACACGGGTAATTTTTTTTTTTTTTTAACATACAAGAGATTTATTTAATCATACTGAACAATAAAAGCATATCTAGGATCTAAACAATATGAATCTATGTCTAAACTCAGAGAAATCATAAAAACATGTAGAGGTTCGGATCTTTGCATATAAGGGTCAAAACAAGACTTAAACTATCATAAAACACGATTTCTACCCTGAGCAAATAAACCTAGACATGATATATAGATAAACATATTCATTTTTACATGAAAGACTCATAACTATCCTAAAATCCTTAGAACATTGATGTTATAACATTAAATCTGAAAGTTTTCTAAATCTCGTTGAGGTCATGGAAAAAATCCAACAAGAAAACCTAAGAAATCATAACTTCAATTTTTATTCATTGGGATTCAATATCATCATCAAGAACTTGTAAAACTTCACAAAACAGCGACAATCATTGATATATATAACAAGACCCGAAATCGTATAAAGACTTTCTAGAAAAACCAAGAAGAAAACATATTATTTTGTTCGAAAAAAACCTTAAAAAGAGATCATGTCATAAAGACTTCTGAAAGGGATTACTATCAATCAAAACTCTTTAGAAAACTCACCAAAACCTCGTTTGAGCTCTCCTTCCTGAGCTCCCAACAATGGTGCCGAACCAAGGGAAGAAGAAGACATTTTTAGGGTTTTAGTTTTTAGGGTTTCAATGCAAGGAGAGAGAGAGAGAAAAAGAGAGGTTCATAAACCTCACACACGCATGGGGACAAAAATACGACACCATCAAATCAGAATAATCACAATCAATGCCTTTGTTCTTTCTAAGAACGAACTGAATTTAAATTCAAAAATCGCCCAGATCGACGACTCTTGTTGAGTCCGTCACCCAGAGCTTGACGGCACCTCAAGGAGCCATCAGAACCCGACGGCTCTTCCTCGAGCCGTTAGAAACCATAGTTGTTACAGCTATTGCGGTGTCGACGCATACAAATGTGCAAACCCACTTCCAAACAACATTTCGCGTCGACAACATTAGCTACCATGTCCTGTGTTCGTTGTGTAAAAAATATGTGTTGTTCTTGCTCCAAAACAACGCTTCTCGCGCAAGTGACTTATTGGGTGGTCTTTGTGAGTATGTTACAAGTATATTCTTGCAGGTTTGGTGGTTGGGTCTAAAGGGGTAAATATGAGTGAGGATATTTTTGTAATGTTGTAATCCAGCTCCCAAAACTCTATTATAGTCTCCAAACAAGATGCACATTGTGTTGGCATGCTTGCTTATAACATGCCCACAAGAGGGTTTCATCCTCAAATGCAATGTATCACAAATGCGGAGTTTGGCACCCCACCCCCATATCCAAACGGGCCTTAAATCTCATTTAAGTGGCACTATCATGGATGGTTAATACAATAAGAAGTGTTTTTTCGAATCAAGAAAATTGTTACGTTCAACTTCGTTTGTAGCCCACTCTCACAATTTTTTTTTATGTGAAATATATATTTGGTTAATGAAATGCATTATTTTAATTTATAAAAAATAAAGTATATGATCATATGAATTGAATGCATATTTTTTTATGTTATTAATAATAGAGTACATAATACATGATTTTATATATTGTCGTTAGTGACTTGTTCATTACAAATTGACCAAGTGTATCAACACCCACATTATACTTGTTTTTTTTTTTTATGGGTAAAATAGAATCTTCATTGCCATTGTGAACTAGTTAAAACAGCTTTCATAGTTACAAAAAGTAAAACATGTAGATAAATAAAAAATATGAACATGAATCCACACCCCAAATCGTGCTTAGCTGAGAGATTGGCAGGGAAAGCTGACCAACAGGTCTTCGTTAAGTTATTGAGAACATACACGGGTGTATGTCATCCCTACTGCATCTTGATCAATAAGAGTCCACAGCTCCTGCCAAGCTTGGTGAGGTGCGATGACAGTAGATCTCAGGGAATCTTGTCAGGCTACAAGGTGGTATGATACCTGGTTTCCTTCTCAAAGGAAAGGGTAGCTTTTCAGGATTCAAGAGAGGCAAATATGTGGATCATAGCGTAGTGTTCGCAGAGGGCCTGCTAGGGGAGGCATCCCTTTCCCCGAACCCGAGCAATAGCTATGGAAGAATCACACTATATGTGCAGTTTAGAAAGACCAAGCGCTCCAATGAGTTTGAGTCCTTGAAGGATTGCTTTGAACTCAAGCACATTGATCGAGCTGAGCGTCTTGTCTTGTACCGCAACCGCCGCAATTAGTTGACCAGCATCACTTCAAAGAACTGCACCGTATCCAGCCCTATCGGTGAATAGTGATCCATCAGAATTGGATTTTGTCCATTCAAGATCTGGCGGACTCCAATTCTCATGAGGAGGTGACTGACTTGAGCGTCGGAGAGGCGTTAGTCGGCACCACACTAGTGTGAGTTTCAAGTACCTGAAGGCTGAAGAAGGAGGACAATGACGACGACGGGTATCGGAGGCTTGCCACGTGGCGTTGTGAAGAAGAGTTGGCATCAACATTGTCTCGGATCTACAACAAAAGCCTAGATCGGCAAAGATCCGGCCCAGGAGGGGAGGACCTGATTTTACCCTCCCACAATGGTTATTGTTATATATGTATCACTTTTAACCTTCTGGTCACCGTTGGGACATTCTGGCAGTTTTTCGATTTTTTTCGTTTTTCGATCGGAACCGCAAAAATCTTGGACTGTTAGCTATCGTCCTGAGTTTGAGGACTCCGATTGAAAATCTAACTGCATATTATGTGTCTTGGTGACATTCCAAGCCACTCGTGAAAGTTTCATTGAATTCCGGTAACGTCTCAGAATTTCGCAATTCTGCGGCGTATCCGGGTTTTGACCGAGCGAGAAGTCATTGGGAAAGTTGACTTGGTCAAAGTGGCCCCATGACTTGGTCAACCCCTTTTGTTTTTTTGTGTGGTTGGGTTGACCCAAGTCAAATCCCACTTAATCCTCTCTAATGCTAGCTTAAACCCTAATTAACCTAGCTTATCCTAATCTAAGTGGGGATTAACTTATTTAAGTGAGCAAGATCTTTTCTCCCCCACTATTCATCATCTTCCCCACTTGATTTTCTCTCTCCCCCTCTCTCTTTTTCTTGATTTTGACCTAGCTAGAGGGGTTAAAATCAAAAGCTCAAAGAAGAGAAAGGTTAGATCTCATCCCGATCTATCCACCGGTAGTCTCGGATTCGAGTTCCGGTGTGTATTGCCCCCTCTCTCACCCTCTTTTCTCCTCTGATTTCAGCTGGTTTTGGGGCTGAGGGAGGTCTTGGTGGTGGGGGTCTTTGGAGAAGTGTTTCGGTGCGCGGAGAGCAACCGATCTTCCCCTTCCTTCCTCTCCTTCTTTGGGTAAGCCTTCTTTCTTTCCTTTCTTGTTTAGATGCTTGTTAGGAGGATGTTTTTGAGTTGGGGTGGCTGTGGGTGGCCGTTGGTGGCGGTCGGAGGCTGTTAGAGGCCATTGGTGGCCGGTGAGGGGTGGTAGAGTGGCTCGGGTAGGGTGGTGGGCTGTCCCGGGTGGTCTGGCAGGCAGGCAGGGCAGCGCAGGAAGGCAATGCTCGGGCAGGCAGGCAGCGCGCAGGCAGGCAGTGCTCGGACAGGCAGGCAGTGCGCGGGCGGGCTGGCAGGCGCGCTGAGGGCATGCTGGCAGGCACGCTGGGGGCGTGTGCTGTCGGGCGTGCGAGCAAGCGGGTGCTGGGCACTGGGCGTGTGCTGTCGGGCGTGCGAGTGAGCGGGTGCTGGGCGCTGGGCGTGTGCTATCGGGCGTGCGAGCGAGCGGATGCTGGGCGCGTGGCGAGCAGGTGGTGTGCGGGTGCTGCGCAGGGGGCGTAGTGCGCGCAGGGCGAGCGGTCGGTGCCAGTGGGCAGGTGTGCGGGCAGGTGTGCGGGCGCTGCGCTGGGGCGCAGTGCGCGCAAGTGCGCGTGCGGGGCGCTGCGCTGGGGCGCAGTGCGCGCGGGTGCACCCGGGGCTGGTGCGAGCGGGTGATGCTCGCAGGGTGCGCGCGGGGAGAGGCGTTGGGGCGCAGGGCGTGCGGGTGTGCGCGCGGGTTGCTGCGCTGGGGCGCAGGGAGCGCGCGGTGCACTCGGGAGGTCTCGGCAGGGTGTCCGGGCGTGCGGGCTGGGCTCGGCAGGGCGTCTGGGGGCGTGGGCCGGGGCTCGGCTGTGCGCCCGGGGCGGGTGGTCGTGCGTGCGGCTACTCGGGGGTTCGGGAGTGAGTCGGAATGCTCGGGCTCGCGTGCGTACAGGCCGTATGTACGCTTGTCCGAGTATTGTGTATTTTAATATATTTTTGGGTTTAATTGTGTATTTTACTCATCGATTTGAGTACCCTATTTTGCAGATCTTGATGGACGGTCGCGCGACGACCCGGCTACTGGTGAGTGGGACAATCCAACCCAGTAGGGAGGCGTTATATGCACTTGGGCGTGTACCGTCCTCCCCTGGGGCACCATGGATTTATATTAACTTGTTGTAATGTGTAATCCATGCGAGCATGATAAAAATGTAGTATGCATGCTACCCTAGACTTTGTATGTTAGGGACTTGCACCCTTAGGGCATGTGTAAGAGCCATGCATCCTGTCACCTGTTCTCATGATTAGGAAGCCTCGACCTGTGCATGTGTCCTATTAGTTTAACTTATTAATTTTAAATGCAAACTTTAGTATGCTAGCATGTCTTATATAATATTATAGGGAGGGGCCTTGCGAGGTCAACATTGAGACCCGGGCTAGGGTACTCCGTGTTCCTTGTTTGGTTGTCGGGATGTCCTATATCGGGACCTGATGGTACCCTCCCAAGGCTTCTTTTCCCGATAATATTATAACTCTTGTTAATAATTATAATTATAACTCTTTTTAATGATTATTATTATATATGTTCCCCGCATCCTGGTTATACGCCCTGGAGGAATTCTGAAGAATTCATGGCATTAGAGTTGTTATGATGTGTTGTCTGCGGATCCGAGTGGATCATATGCGATGGATAGGCTGTTCTGTTCCCTTCGTTGGATTCGTGTAGAGACTACCCCGGCGTTGGAAAGGCTGTCCCGTGCAGGGGCTCCCATCAGTAGGCACCTTCTGATTTGGGACGGACTGTGCTGAATGTGGGGGTGGCCAAACGGCCTACGGAGTGGGGAGAGACTATCGGTGGACCAAGGGTGACCATCAGCCTAGTCTGTCCCAATATCCTATGTCACCATATTGAGGGGTGAGGGTGAGGGTGCGGTGGGTCGTCGATGTAGCGACCCACTGGATTGTAAGTCCCAATATCCTATGTCACCTATTGAGGGGTGAGGGTGAGGGTGTAGTGGGTTGGCGATAGCGACCTACTGGTTTTGTGCTGTAAGTCCCAATATCCTATGTCACCATATTGAGGGGTGAGGGTGAGGGTGTGGTGGGTCGGCGATAGCGACCCACTGGATTGTATAGTTGTTGCCAAGTTGTGGTTAATAATGTCTGGTTGTGGTTAATATAAACTGTGATTCATGGGTTATGCTGTTCACTGAGCGTGTGGCTCACCCCTCGCATAATTATTTTCTCCAGTGCTATCTGAGTCGGATCTAGAGGAGGAGCTCCCCGAGGGACTTCATCAGTAGCGGAGTAGCGCCACGTCCCGCGAGTATCAGAGGCTATCAGCATCCCTTTTGATTGTATGTGTTATATTCCGTGCTTGGGCACGCGTTTGTATATTGTTTGGATGTCTTTGTATATATTGGCTCTCACAGGACATTTGATTATGTATCGAGTCTGTAGTATGTTTTTAGATTACAGACTCAATCTTTTAGCATCCGCTATTTGTGTATATATTATGTCAGCCCTACTTTTATCTGTGTTGTCATTTTAGCTGTTGTGTGAGTATGTTATTGAACTCCTATTTGGACTGATATCCTATATACACTTGCCGCGTCCCGGGGACGCCCGGGGCGTGACAGTTATTATATTTCTGTAAATTTGTATAAATCTCTATCATTTACATATATGAAAATGGTTACTTTAATTATGTAATTGTGTATTGATTGTAGTTGTTACATTGGACATTACATTCTGTAATTGTATTGTAGTTTGGGCATTAGTTTAATTCCATAAACTGATATATCTCTGTTTTGTAGTTTGGGTATTACATGATGTCCTTAGTGTAATTGTGTTGTAGTTGCGGCATTACAGAATGTGAATAACAGTGTTTGTTGTAATTGGGCATTACAATGGTAATTGTTATATTTTAGTTGTTACATTGGATATGTTATGTTAGTAGTTTTTGTAATTGATAGGTTTCGCCCTTGGTAGCTAATCTTTGTAATTAGATTGTTTCATTTGTGTAAATGGTAGTTTTAGTTATGTAAATTGTAGTCTATGTTCTGTAAATGATAATTTTTGAAATTTATTAATATAATTATGTAAGTTGTAATTTTATTTATGTGATTAAATATTACAGTTTTATACTAATCTAATGTATATACATATCTTATGCAAAAGAGGTCAACCATGTGTTACACAAAATAACGGATGGAGTGGGAGATTGTTTAAAATCAAGACTTATGTACCGACACATACATATGGGAGTGGTTTACGAAGAGCAGGGCATCCCAAGGCCGACAAAAAATGGGTTACTGAATTTGTTAGAAACGATCTTCAAATTAACCCCCCTATTCGTGGCAAAAGACATGTTGATCCAATTAATTAGACAGCTTGGGATGAAAGTCTCATATAATCTGTCATGGCATGAAAAAGAGATTGCAAATAAAGATTTGCATGGTTCTGTTATTTTGATCAATTGAGATGGTATGCAAATGTGGTTGAAGCCGCTTCTAAGTTCTTACTCTTATCAATTTACATAAACGTTATATACTAGTTAAATAAATACATGTACAAGTTACAATAACTAACATAAGTACTTACAGAAATAGTTACATAAATATAGAAATATAATTGATACATATAGATATGATATACATGGTTACAAATATTTAATAATTATCTACAGAGAGCATTCAATGTGCACAAAGATATTTAAACAATAGAATTATTATACATACATTTTTAGAGTGTCTTTACAATAAATTCAAGAACTGAAAGTCATTTAAACAAAAATAGATATATCAAGTGTTTGAATTACGACGTTGAATGTCAATCCTAATAAATGCATGATATGCCTAACATCCCCCCACCGAAAAATTCTTGTATTTTTTTCATAGACTGATGGTTTCCGTAGTCTGGTGTGCTTGTACAACCACACTTACATTATATTCTTCATATTAAAAACATGACATGTACGAATTAATGAAAAAAAATAAAAACAAATAGGGTAAACTAACCATTAAGACAGCTATGCATCCGCTAATATATCCTAGGGGAATCTCTGCTTCCTCAACATCTATTTGTCGGATCCTCTACGCAAGATATATGTAAATCACATTGTTATAAAAATGTAATGTCCAATGAAAGAGATATAACAATAACTTACAAAAATTTATTATTGTTGTGAATATGGTGGTGGATAACCACCACTTTTCTAACACATAACCTCCCCCACTCTTCAACTCCATAACCCCCTCATTCAACTCCATAACCTCCCCCACTCTTCTATTCCATAACACTCCCACTATTGCCCCACTATCTCCCCCTCACCTCTATAGACTTGTAACACTCCACCTTTGGGATTCCTCTATACACCCTATAAATAGAGGGGTTCTCTCTTGTATTCAACCAACAAATATTGAATAAGAAATCTCTCTCTACTTCTCTTCTCTATATACTTGTGTGCTTTGTTTATGTTGTGCCTGTGTCATTTTGGAGCGCTCTGTTTGAAAATTTTGAGTACATAATTTTTTTTCGTAAGTTATGTATTTCCAATTTGCCGCTTGGATTTGATTTTGTAAAAATCCAAGATGAAGAAGTAAAATTCTGATTTTATTATGAGACGTCCAGTTTTGAGTTAGCTTTCGTTTGGAAGTGGAATTAGATCAACTGGATTCTTGTAGTAAAAGTTATGGGTATTCTTCCAAGTGTACCCCGGGGATGGAAATTCTGGCAGCAGCCCTGTTCCATGTTTGGCTCTAAATTCGGAATAGCTGGAGAGATTATTTGTTCATGTCATAAACATGAAAGTTGTAGATAATCTTCTTAGCTTTCCACCGGTTTTGGAATTGAGCCATTCGGAGCTATATCGAGGAAGTTATGGCTGTTCTAGTGAAGCTTGCGCAGAATTTCGAGTGAAAGGGTGCGTATGTCATTTCCCCTTAAGTTATATGATAAATATCTCATCTATCTCTCTCTCCCTCCCAAGTGCACGTCGACCTTCATCTGAGGCTCTCTCTTTCACCTCTTCAAGCCCCCCCTTGTGTTTGTTTAAATGCCCCAAAGAGAAGGAGGAGGTGGAGGAGGAAGTGGTGGTGGATTCTTGGTGCATGTGTGATGGTTGTTTGTTTTCCTCTCTCTCAAGCTCTCCCTTTCCATGCTTTCCCCCCCCCCCCCCTGATTTTGGCTGAAGAGGAGGCTGAGGAGAGGTGGTGGTGGTGGTGGTTTCGGTGGCGGCGTTTCGGTGCGCGAAGGGCCCCCGAACATCCCCCTTTGTTCCCCCTCCAAGGTGAGCTCCTCCCCTCCTTTTCTTAATTTTTTTTGGCTTAAGGGTGTTGGGAAGGTCATGCATGGTGGCTGGGTAGGTTGGGGTGTGTGGGAGGGGTTAGAATGGGTTAAAAGGAGGTTAAGAGGGCTTGGGCGCGGTCTGGGCGTCGTTTGCGCGCGTGCGCGCGCGGGCGCGCGCCCAGGCAGGCGCAGTCGGGCGCGCAGGCGCGCGCGGACGCGTGCGCGCGAGTGCACGGGTGCGCGCGGAGCGGGTGCGCGGGTGCGCGCGGATGCTGGCGCGAGCGGGCGTGCCAGCGGGGGTCTGCGCGGGTGCGCGCGGGCGTGCGCGCGAGCGTGCACGCGCGCGGCAGGGCACCTGGGCACTTCGCCTGGGTGCTGGGCAGGGCGCCTGGGCATGCGTCTGGGCGCGGTGCTGGGGACCAGTGCGCGTGCGTGCTGGGGCGTGCGTGCAGTGCGCGCGGGGGCGCGCTGGGCTGGATGCGCGGTGCACGCGGGCACGCGCGAGCGTGCGCGTGCGTGCGGCAGTGCGTCGGGGCGAGCGGGCAGGCGCGCGGCAGTGCGCCGATGGTGCCGGTCTGTGTGCGTGCGTGCGCATCCGTGCGTGCGCGTGCGGGGGGCGCTGTGCGCGCAGGGCGAGCAGGCGGTGCGGGCGTGCGGGCTGGGTTCGGCCGGGCGCCTTGGCGCGCGGGCCGGGGCTCGGCGGTGCGCCCGAGGCGGGTGGCCGTGCGTGCGGCTGCCCGGTGGGTTCGGGAATGAGTCGGGATGCTCGGATACGCGTGCGTACGGGTCGTATGTACGTTTGTCCGAGTGTTGGGTATTTTAGAGTATTTCTGTGTATTTATGTATTTGTACTCACCATATTGAATGTCTGTCTTGCAGATCTAGACGGACGGTCGCGCGACGACCCAGATACCGGTGAGTGGGACAATCCAACCCAGTAGAGAGGTGTTATACGCACTTGGGCGTATACCGACCTCTCCTGGGGCACCATGGATGAATATTGACATATTGTAATGTGTATATCATGCGAGCATGATTAAATTGTAGAATGCATGTTACCCTAGACTTTGCATGTTAGGGACTTGCACCCTTAGGATATGTGTATGAGCCATGCAGCATGTCCCCTGGTTCCATGTTAGGAAGCCCGACCGATGCATGTGCCCTACTAGTTTATTTATTAAATTAAATGCTAGTATTTGTTAAATTGCATGTTATAGTGAATATTATAGGGGAGGGGCCTTGCGAGGACAGCGGTGAGACCCGGGTTAGGGTACACCGTGTTCCTTGTTTGGTTGTCGGGGTGTCCTATAACGGGAACTCACGCTGCCCTCCCGAGTTTCTTTCCCCAACAATATTCCACCTTGTTATAACCTTATGCATGTTCCCCGCATCGTAGTTATGCGCCCTGGTGGGTTCTGAGGAATTCAGAACATTAGTGTTGTTATGATGTGTTGTCTGCGGATCCGAGTGGATCATATGCGATGGATAGGCTGTTCTGTTCCCTTCGTTGGATCCGTGTAGAGACTACCTCAGCGTTAGACAGGTTGTCCCGTGCAGGGGCTCCCAGTAGTAGGCGCCTCCTGATTTGGTGGAAGGACTGTGCTGAACATGGGAGTGGCCAAACAACCGCGGAGTGAGGAGAGACTATCGGTGGACCAAGGGTGACCAACAGCCTAGTCAGTCCCAAGAGCCTATGTCACCCGTTGAGGGTGAGGGTGAGGGTGTGGTGGGTTGGCGATGAGCGACCCGCTGGTTTTGTTATGGATGATCGTCAGTCCCAATATCCTATGTCACCCGTTGAGGGTGAGGGTGAGGGTGTAGTAGGTTGGCGAAGCGACCTGCTGGATTGGTGTAGTAGTCCCAATATCCTATGTCACCCATTGAAGGGTGAGGGTGAGGGTGTAGCGGGTTGGCGAAGCGACCCGCTGGTTTGTGCAGTTAGTCCCAATATCCTTGTCACCCATTGAGGGTGAGGGTGAGGGTGTAGTGGGTTGGCGTTAGCGACCCACTAGGTTGAGGAATTGTGTTATTTGTGGCTTTGGTAATGGTATTGTGGATGTTAAGGATTATCTGGTTGTGGTCAATATTGTCTGTGATGCATGGGTTGTGCCGTTCACTGAGCGTGTGGCTCACCCCTCGCATAATATTTTCTCTACAGTGTCATCTGAGTCGGATCCAGAGGAGGAGCTCCCCGAGGGACTTCATCAGTAGCGGAGTAGCGCCACGTCCCGCGAGTTGCAGAGACTATCAGCATCCCTTGTACCAGTATGTATTATTTTCCGTGCTTGGGCACGCGTTTGGTTGTATTTGGATTGTATGTATATTGGCTCTCACAGGACATGTGATTATGTATGGAGTCTGTAGTGTGTTTTGATTACAGATTCAGTCTTTAGTTATCCGCATTTGGTGTATATATCATGTCAGCCTGCTTTTGTTGTCTGTGTGTCATTTGGCTGCTTGTGTATGATATTATTGACCTCCTGAGTAGATTCTGATATTATATATACACTTGCCGCGTCTCGGGGACGCCCGGGGCGTGACAAAAAGGTGGTATCAGAGCCTGGTCCTGTCAGAGCCAATGGTCTTCTTTCGTAGAGATGAGTCCTAGGATTTTGATATGGTATTCTGATCCTAGAGTCTGGTTTTCTTAGGATTGCTGATATGTCTCCTCGTGGAGGACGGCGCGGACATGGTCCCTCTCGACCTTTGGAGCTTTCGGACCTACTAGAGGCGAGGATGCTATTGGAGAGTCCACGGCTGTGAGGCCAGGATCGGCGCAGGAGCCTCCCGCACGGGAACGTGCGTTCGCTCGGATAGCGGATTCGGTGGAGACTCGGATCAAGGCACTGGAGGCGCAGACCAGAGCGTTGGTAGAGCAAGCGCGGGAGATCTGGGAGCTGAGGGCGGCCCGTGAGGCAGTTCCACAGGTCCCCTTGGTAGCAGATCCGTCTGTGGTACCCGAAGTACCCCCAGTCCCCGTGGTGTTTCCAGCGGTGAGAGTTCAGGATCCCCTAGTGAGGGAGGTGGAGCTAGAGGCTGCAGCGCGAGTATGAGTGTGGTTGTTCGAGTTAAAGAGGCCGGGTTGTAGCCGTCCTGGCAGGAGGCTCTCATCCGTAGGTACCGCCGATGCAGTCGGAGGGGTACTGATCGTGGGAGTGTGTCAGGTAGGGGCTAACCCGGAAATGGATTAATGGATGGTGTCGCAAGCGTGGAATCGCTCTCCCCTTCGTTGGATCCGCGTAGTACAGCCCCGGCGTTAGACAGGCTCCCGGTCAGAGGACCAGGCGAGCTACGGAGCGGGGAGAGGCTACCGGTGGACCAGGGGTAGAGAGCAGTCTAAGTCTCTCCCAAAGTCCCAATATGTCTCCTGATGGAGTGAGGGTGTGGATGAGACGAAGACGTGTCGCCTCGTGACCCAATTGTTGTTCGACCATTCCCACGGAGGTTGGGTCCGGTCTTGAGAAGGATGTTGAATGACATCGTTGGTGATCATCTAGAGGTAGATGATCCGGAGGGGTTAGTGGTGTTCTTTTAAATGATGTCTTCTTCCAGTGTTCCTTTCTGGATTAAGGGGCCTTGTGAGGTCGGCGTTGGAACCCGGGCTAGGGTACTTCGTGTTCCTTGTTTGGTTGTCGGGGTATCCTATATCGGGATTTCATGGTGCCCTCCCGAGGTTTCTTTTCCCAGGTAAGGGATACCATGGAAGCATCAGATGGATGGTAGATCAAGTGCGAGTTTGGTTAGAGGTTAAGGCCTTTTGGGCTGAGTGATTTCTGGTGAAGGCATATCTGTGGACCCGGGTAAGACGCTTGCGTCGAATTGGCGTAGGCCGTCGAACCCTGCTAGGATTCGGAGCTTCCCAAGTTTGGCGGGTTATTGCAGGAAGCTTGACGAGGGTCTCTCGAAGATAGCTGTTCCTCTTAACCGCCTTACTCGAAAGGATGTCCGGTTCGAGTGGTCCCCTTCTTGCGAGGAGAGCTTCCTGGAGTTTACTCGGAGGCTCACCTCAGCGCCAGTTCTTACCTTTCCGTCTGGGAGGGGTGGGTTCGCAGTTTGCTCCGATGCATCGCGGTTGGGTGTGGTGATGCGTTCGATCAGGATCGGGTGCGTCCTATTGCAGCTAAGTGGGCGATCGCTAGTGGACTGAGTTCCATAGTGGCATCTGGAGTCGCTTCGATATGTTATTGTGCGTTGTAGCTGCCCGGTTGAGGCCAGAGCCCTGTGAGGTGCTCCCCGCTGGTGTGCTTGTTGGTGCGCCCATATGGCAGATATAGCGGGCTTGGGAGGCTACCAGGTAGAGGCCACACCGGGAGAGTGCTGCTAAATGATGTCGAGAGTATGGACTCCTTGTGATGAATCTGCCCATGGAGTGCAGAATGCCAGAGTTCCAATGGTTGTGATGAGCGGCCTATCTCTGGCGGCATGTAAGCACAGTTTTGGATACTGTCGCGTTTTGCCCCACATTGGTCGCAAATAAGGAGGCGCGATGCTAGCGTTCGTGATGGGACTCAACCGCCATATCAGATTGATGACGTCGCATAGGCATTGTCGAGATTCGACGACCCCTTTATTGCGTGTCTTGTGGATTAAGTGCGGTTGAGCGGCTTACCTAGCGTGTAAGTGTTATCATGAGCGCCAGCCATGCTCGAGGAGCAGAATCTGAACTTAATTGTTCATGGTGTTGTTTTGATCTCCCCGTGGAGGTAGAAGATCAATTACCTTTGCCGCGAATCGATGATCTATTTGACCAGCTCTGGGAGCGAGTGTCAAGCTGTTAGATCGATCTTCGCACAAGGGTACCGCAAATTGGAGATCCGAGAGTTGGACGTCCCGTAGATGGCCTTTCGTGACTGTTCAGGCACTACGAGTTTTAAGTACTGCCGTCGGGGTGGACGAATGCGCCGGATGCCTTCGTGGATCTCGAAAGTTTTATTGGGTTTCCGAGGACTACTTTGGGGTAGTCTTTGTTGAGTTGCTGTGGTGTGATGAAAAGATGATGTGGGTGACCTTGATTTCCCCAAGTTGGCATGCCCTCAAGCAAGATTCGAAAATCATCATTGCGTGGAAAACGTCAGTCCATCGAGATTCCTCAGTGGACGTGGGAGTGGGTTATCAGGGATTGCTGCAGACTCGTTAATGTCACGTTCTGGTCACGACACCGTCTAGGTGATCATCGACCGACTGACTAAGTCCGCGTTTCCCTCCCTAACCCGACTGAGTGAGTCTCTGGATGCCTCGACGTGGGTTTTCACCTTCGCGATTGTTCGTCTTCATGGCACTCCAGTCGGCGCTATTTTCGGTTGAGACGCGAGGGTTACTTCGAGGTTGTGGCGCAGCTTTAGGCGCGAGCCTCCATTTAAGTACAGCGTTTCTTCGCCGATGGACAGCCAGTCAAAGAGGACGATTCGGACCTTGGAGGACATGCTAATTGCCTGCGTGCTCGATGGTGAGGGCAGTTGGGTGAGGCACCACCCGTTTGTTGGGGTATGCCTGCAAGCGACTGCCATTCGAGCACCCGGATGGATCGGTGAAGGGCACTCTACAGGCGCAGTTTCATACCTCCCTTGTGTTGGGACGGTTGAGGAGCGCCAGTTGGAGGGGCCATAAGTTAGTTGTTTGACCTCGCGGTGGCCGGGTTGGTTAGAGTGTACATCTGCACCTCCCAGAACCGACAGGAGGGCTACCCGGGTCATCGTCGCCAGAAGCTTACCTTCGGGTTTGGCGACCATAATTGCAAGGAAGTGTCCTGGTTTAAGGGCATCCTCCGTTTTGACGTTCGGGGCTAGCTAGGTTGGCTCTTTAATGAGACTGTTTCTCGTCATTGAGTGGATTGGGGAGGTGGCTTGTCATGTAGCCTTTCCCCCACCGCTGGCTTATGCCCACGACGTCGTCCTTGTCTCTTGACTGAGGCGTTATGTCCAAGATCCTGCTCATGTCTTTCTGTTCGACCGCCTCATTCTGGAGGTGGATTTGTCGTTCGTGGAGCAGTGGATCGAGGTCAGAGACCAGCATGAGAAGAGGCTCCACGCTAAGACCGTTCCTTTGATTTTGTGTGTGGGTAGCGCCAGTTCGGTGCGAAGACCACTTGGGAGCAAAGGTCTAAGCATGATACTTGCGGTATTCCCTTTTGGGTTTCCTTAAATTTCGAGGACTAAATTTCCTAAGGGGGGGATGATGTTGTGCCTGTGTCATTTTGGAGCGCTCTGTTTGAAAATTTTGAGTACATAATTTTTTTCGTAAGTTATGTATTTCCAATTTGCCGCTTGGATTTGATTTTGTAAAAATCCAAGATGAAGAAGTAAAATTCTGATTTTATTATGAGACGTCCAGTTTTGAGTTAGCTTTCGTTTGGAAGTGGAATTAGATCAACTGGATTCTTGTAGTAAAAGTTATGGGTATTCTTCCAAGTGTACCCCGGGGATGGAAATTCTGGCAGCAGCCCTGTTCCATGTTTGGCTCTAAATTCGGAATAGCTGGAGAGGTTATTTGATCATGTCATAAACATGAAAGTTGTAGATAATCTTCTTAGCTTTCCACCGGTTTTGGAATTGATCCATTCGGAGCTATATCGAGGAAGTTATGGCTGTTCTAGTGAAGCTTGCGCAGAATTTCGAGTGAAAGGGTGCGTATGTCATTTCCCCTTAAGTTATATGATAAATATCTCATCTATCTCTCTCTCCCTCCCAAGTGCACGTCGACCTTCATCTGAGGCTCTCTCTTTCACCTCTTCAAGCCCCCCTTGTGTTTGTTTAAATGCCCCAAAGAGAAGGAGGAGGTGGAGGAGGAAGTGGTGGTGGATTCTTGGTGCATGTGTGATGGTTGTTTGTTTTCCTCTCTCTCAAGCTCTCCCTTTCCATGCTTTCCCCCCCCCCCTGATTTTGGCTGAAGAGGAGGCTGAGGAGAGGTGGTGGTGGTGGTGGTTTCGGTGGCGGCGTTTCGGTGCGCGAAGGGCCCCCGAACATCCCCCTTTGTTCCCCCTCCAAGGTGAGCTCCTCCCCTCCTTTTCTTAATTTTTTTGGCTTAAGGGTGTTGGGAAGGTCATGCATGGTGGCTGGGTAGGTTGGGGTGTGTGGGAGGGGTTAGAATGGGTTAAAAGGAGGTTAAGAGGGCTTGGGCGCGGTCTGGGCGTCGTTTGCGCGCGGGCGCGCGCCCAGGCAGGCGCAGTCGGGCGCGCAGGCGCGCGCGGGCGCGTACGCGCGAGTGCGCGGGTGCGCGCGGAGCGGGTGCGCGGGTGCGTGCGGATGCTGGCGCGAGTGGGCGTGCCAGCGGGGGTCTGCGCGGGTGCGCGCGGGCGCGCGCGAGCGTGCGCGCGAGCGTGCGCGCGCGCGGCAGGGCACCTGGGCACTTCGCCTGGGTGCTGGGCAGGGCGCCTGGGCATGCGTCTGGGCGCGGTGCTGGGGACCAGTGCGCGCGGTGCTGGGGACCAGTGCGCGTGCGTGCTGGGGCGTGCGTGCAGTGCGCGTGGGGGCGCGCTGGGCTGGATGCGCGGTGCGCGCGGGCACGCGCGAGCGTGCGCGTGCGTGCGGCAGTGCGTCGGGGCGCGCAGGTAGGCGCGCGGCAGTGCGCCGATGGTGCCGGTGTGTGTGCGTGCGTGCGCATCCGTGCGTGCGCGTGCGGGGGGCGCTGTGCGCGCAGGGCGAGCAGGCGGTGTGGGCGTGCGGGCTGGGTTCGGCCGGGCGCCTTGGCGCGCGGGCCGGGGCTCGGCGGTGCGCCCGAGGCGGGTGGTCGTGCGTGCGGCTGCCCGGTGGGCTCGGGAATGAGTCGGGATGCTCGGATACGCGTGCGTACGGGTCGTATGTACGTTTGTCCGAGTGTTGGGTATTTTAGAGTATTTTTGTGTATTTATGTATTTGTACTCACCATATTGAATGTCTCTCTTGCAGATCTAGCCGGACGGTCGCGCGACGACCCAGACTTCGGTGAGTGGGACAATCCAACCCAGTAGAGAGGTGTTATACGCACTTGGGCGTATACCGACCTCTCCTGGGGCACCATGGATAAATATTGGCATGTTGTAAATTGTATATCATGCGAGCATGATTTAATTGTAGAATGCATGCTTCCCTAGACTGTGCATGTTAGGGACTTGCACCCTTAGGATATGTATATGAGCCATGCAGCATGTCCCCTGGTTCCTTGTTAGGAAGCCCGACCGATGCATGTGCCCTACTAGTTTATTTATTAAATTAAATGCTAGTAAATGTTAAATTGCATGTTATAGTGAATATTATAGGGGAGGGGCCTTGCGAGGACAGCGGTGAGACCCGGGTTAGGGTACACCGTGTTCCTTGTTTGGTTGTCGGGGTGTCCTATAACGGGAACTCACGCTGCCCTCCCGAGTTTCTTTCCCCAACAATATTCCACCTTGTTATAACCTTATGCATGTTCCCCGCATCGTAGTTATGCGCCCTGGTGGGTTCTGAGGAATTCAGAACATTAGTGTTGTTATGATGTGTTGTCTGCGGATCCGAGTGGATCATATGCGATGGATAGGCTGTTCTGTTCCCTTCGTCGGATCCTGTTAGAGACTACCTCGGCGTTAGACAGGTTGTCCCGTGCAGGGGCTCCCACTAGTAGGCGCCTCCTGATTTGGTGAAGGACTGTGCTGAACATGGGAGTGGCCAAACAACCACGGAGTGAGGAGAGACTATCGGTGGACCAAGGGTAACCAACAGCCTAGTCAGTCCCAAGAGCCTATGTCACCCGTTGTAGGGTGAGGGTGAGGGTGTAGTGGGTTGGCGATGAGCGACCCGCTGGATTTGTCTATGGATGATCGTCAGTCCCAATATCCTATGTCACTCCTGTTGAGGGGGTGAGGGTGAGGGTGTAGTAGGTTGGCGATAGCGACCTGCTGGATTGGTGTTGTCAGTCCCAATATCCTATGTCACCCATTGAAGGGTGAGGGTGAGGGTGTAGCGGGTTGGCTGAAGCGACCCGCTGGTTCTGTGCAGTTAGTCCCAATATCCTTGGTCACCCATTGGGGGTGAGGGTGAGGGTGTAGTGGGTTGGCGTTAGCGACCCAGTAGGTTGAGGAATTGTGGTTATTTGTGGCTTTGGTAATGGTATTGTGGATGATAAGGATTATCTGGTTGTGGTCAATATTGTCTGTGATGCATGGGTTGTGCCGTTCACTGAGCGTGTGGCTCACCCCTCGCACAATATTTTTCTACAGTGTCATCTGAGTCGGATCCAGAGGAGGAGCTCCCCGAGGGACTTCATCAGTAGCGGAGTAGCGCCACGTCCCGTGAGTTGCAGAGACTATCAGCATCCCTTGTACCAGTATGTATTATTTTCCGTGCTTGGGCACACGTTTGTTGTTGTATTTGGATGTCTTTGTATGTATATTGGCTCTCACAGGACATGTGATTATGTATGGAGTCTGTAGTGTGTTTTGATTACAGATTCAGTCTTAGTTATCCGCATTTGGTGTATATATCTGTCAGCCTTGCTTTTGTTGTCTGTGTGTCATTTTGGCTGCTTGTGTGTGATATTATTGACCTCCTGTGTAGATTCTGATATTATATATACACTTGCCGCGTCTCGGGGACGCCCGGGGCGTGACAGTTTATATACTTTTATGTATTCATATTCTACTTAGTTTATAACACGTTATCAGCACGAGAAGCTCTTTGTTAAAGAGAAAGGTTTGTATCGATGGGTTCTTAATGATCTATATCAAAAAAAAAATATATACTCTCCCTTGATGTTATGTATTTTTATGTAAATCATCTACTACATACATATGATTAATTTTTTTTCAATATACATGGAACCGTATGCAAATTATGTGTAGAACCCGTATACATCTATCTTTTATTTTCATCTGATGTACTGCATACATCTATCTTTTATTTTCCATGCATGCAATCCCCGTGAAAATTTTCCATACATATGTTATGATATAATTAATTTATGAAAACTAGTATGCAATTTTCCCATGCAACAATATGCGGCATCTATCATTTGATTATTTATTTTTCATATTCCATGTTTGTCATCTTTTATTAAAATTTAAATATTATACATCTATATGTAGAACCAGAAGTTCTCACAAATATCAATTAATTTGATATTTATATTTGATTTGAAATTCATTTTAATGTTACAATGTCATGTGTCCCTATAGGATCATGCAAAAATTGTAATTACATGGATCCCTGAAGGACCATGTAGAAGTTATGAATAATGTGTTCCAATAAGACCATGCAAATTTTATTCTATCCCTGAAGGACTACAAAAATTATTACATGGATCCTTGAAGAATCATGTAAAAGATATGATTAAAAATGTCCCTGAAGGACTATGATTATATTGTATCCATAAAGGATCATACAAATTTTATTTTATTTTATCCCTGAAGGACTGTACAAAAATTATGATTATATGAATCTTTAAAGGATCATGTAAAATTTTATTTTGTTCTATCCCTGAAGGACTATACAAAAATCATGATTGTTCGTGTCCCTGTAGGACCAAACAAAAGTTATATGATATATTTTTCAGGTCCTTGAAGGACCAAATAATAATAATAAAAAAAAGATCCATGTATCCCAGCAGGAACATGTAAATTATGATTAGATTTCACTATCATCATCATCATAATGAAGAGGATTTAAAGATTAATACCTCATTGACAAAGGTCCACCGGCCATTATGCCTCAAATATACTCCAGTTGTAGCAATATTGAGAGCATCAATTTTATATATTCTCGTTGCCGAACAACGATTTTTTTTAAAATATCATATAACTCAACTCAATGGCATAGCATCATTACCCGAAGTAAATGCATTTTATTTTATGTTCGCCATGGAAGTTGTGGTCATGAATGATGAGATCATGATTTATATAGTTGAGAAAGCACAACAATCATAAAGTTTGTAAAATATCTCAAATCACTAGAAGTGATTTGCTATTAAACAAAAGCATAATTGAAGGGAAAAGGGTTGCAGAACAAACCCCTAACACAAGGAAAATGATTGTTATGTATTTAGTGCTTTAAAAATATGGTCACGTACCTGATGTACGATCAGACTTTTATAATTTTTATAATTATAATTTTTCTTTGTTATCTAAAATCCATTTTTCTTATTTTTATATTTATCTTATTTATTTCATTTTTTTTTTTACAAGAATGGGTATGGTTGGTGACATTTGTCTAGCAGACAGCGCTACAACACATACGATCCTACGAAATAAACAATATTTCTCGACATTGACATTAATCAATGCAAATGTTAATACCATTTCTGGTACTACGAAATTAATTGAAGGCTCTGGAAGAGCAAATATAATATTACCAGGAGGTACAAAATTTTGTATTAATGATGCATTATATTCAGCAAGATCCAGAAGAAATCTGCTAAGTTTTAAGGATATCCGTCTCAATGGATATCATATTGAGACTATCAATGAAAACAATATGGAGTATTTATGCATTACTTCAATTGTTTCAGGCCAAAAACATGTATTAGAGAAACTTCATGCTTTCTCATCTGGGTTGTATTATACAACCATAAAAACAATCGAATCATATGCTGTAATGAACCAGAAGTTCTATGATTCAGATATTTTTACACTTTGGCATGATCGTCTCGGGCATCCAGGATCTACTATGATGCGTCGAATAATTGATAATTCATTTGGGCATTCGTTAAAGAACCAGAAGATTCTTTTACCTAATCACTATCAATGCACTTCGTGCTCACAAGGAAAATTGATAGTTAGACCATCCCCTACAAAAGTCAATGTTGAGTCACCAACATTTTTGCAAAGAATCCAAGGGGATATATGTGGCCCAATCCACCCCCCATGTGGACCATTTAAGTATTTTATGGTATTGATAGACGCATCTGCTAGATGGTCGCATGTTTGTCTATTATCCACTCGGAATGCTGCATTTGCAAGACTACTTGCTCAGATAATCCGATTACAGTCTCATTTTTCGGATTATCCTATAAAGTCAATACGTCTTGATGGAGCTGGTGAATTCACATCGAAAACTTTTAATGATTATTGTATGTCACATGGTGTCACGCCCCAGGGCGGCCGTCCCCGTGACGCGGCAAGTGTATATATAATATCAGAATCTACACAGGAGGTCAATAATATACTGTTATATATGTGTCACTTTTACCCTGCTGGTAACCGTTGGAGCGTTCTGGCAGTTTTTCATTTTTTTTCGGTTTTCGATCGGTACAGCTAATTTTTGGACTGTTAGCTATCGTCCAGAGTTAGAGGACTCCGATTGGAAATCTAACTGCATATTTGGTGTCCTGGTGCCATTTTAGACCTCTCATGAAAATTTCGTTGAATTCCGGTAACGTTTCCAAAATTTCACAGTTTCGGGGCGTATCTGGGTTTTTAAGTCGCTCGCTATATATAGGTGGGATCTAATTTCAAAATCACTATTCATCATCCCTACCAATTTCATTTTCTCTCTCCCCTCTCTCTTTTTCTCCCTTTTGAGCCCCCTAGAGCCCTCAAAGCTTAAAACCCAAAGCATAGGAAGTGTAGATCGGGTCCCGATCTACACTCCGGTGCTTTCAAATCCGAATTCCGGTGAGTTTTGCCCCTCCGTCCGCCCTCTCTTCTCCTCTGTTTTGGCTCATTTCGGAGGTGGGAGTAGATCCGGGCGTTGGAAGCCCTTTGGGAGAGGTTTCGGTGCGCGGAGAGCAACCGGACTTCCCTTCCTCCCCTTGGTAAGCCTCTTTCCCCCTCTTTTCTTGTGTAGATGTATGTTAGGAGGGTGGATTTGAGGTTGGGAGGCGGTCGTCGGCGGTGGGTGGCCGTCGGAGGGCTGTGGGGGGTTGTCGGAGGCCATGGGGTGGCCGGTGGGTGGTGGTTGAGGTGCTCGGGCAGGGTGGCTGGTGGCAGCAGCACAGGCAGCAGGCGCAGCAGCTGGCAGGGGCGCGCGCGCGGACGTGCGCGCGGGCGTGCGCGCTGGTGGAGCTGGGCGCTTGTCACGCCCCAGGGCGGCCAACCCAGGGACGCGGCAAGTGTATGTATCATATCAGAAGCCTACACAGGAGGTCAATAATATATATCATACACAGACAACTAGAATGACACACATGCAACAAAAGGGGCTAACATGATATATACACCAAATGCGGAAGCAAAAGACTGAATCTGTGAATAAACATTCTACAGACTCGATACTCAATCATCTGTCCTGTGAGAGCCAATATACACAAATAAAACTGAACATATACAAACACTTGCCAAGCACGGAAATCAAATACATACAGTCAAGAAGGGATGCTGATAACCTCTGGCACTCGCGGAACGTGGCGCTGCTCCGCTACTGAAGAAATCCCTCGGAAAGCTCCAACTACTGCTCCGGCTCCAGCTCAGGCTCAGTGGCAACTGGGGAAAAACATATGCGAGGGGTGAGCCGCACGCTCAGTGAACAGCACAACCCATGCATCACAGACAATAATTACCACAATTCCCATTATTTATCCAACCATCAATACATAACAACATAATCCAGTGGTTCGTACTTCGCCGAACCACCACACCCTCACCCTCACCCATCCATGGGTGACATAGGCTATTGGGACTGGTAAACATCTATTCACAAATCCAGTAGGTCGCTCATCGCCAACCCACTACACCCTCACCCTCACCCATCAATGGGGACATAGGATTTTGGGACTGACTAGGCTGTTGGTCACCCTTGGTCCACCGATAGTCTCTCCCTCAACTCCGTAGGCTGCCTGGTCTACTCCCACATTCAGCACAGTCCGAAACCAAATCAGGAGGTGCCTACTAATGGGAGCCCTCTGTCAGGAAGGCCCTGTCTAACGTTGGGGGTAGCCTCTACCGGATCCAACGCAGGGAACAGAACAGCCTATCCATACGCATATGATCCACTCGGATCCGCCGACTACATATCATCACAACTCAAATGTCATGAATTCCTCTGAATTCAACCAGGTGCATCATCAAGATGCGGGAACATGTACAAAAATCAGCAAGGCTGGAATATCATTGGGGGAAAGAAACTCGGAAGGGCGGCGTGAGTTCCCGTTATAGGATACCCCGACAACCAAACAAGGAACACGGAGTACCCTAACCCGGGTCTCACCGCTGTCCTTGCAAGGCCCCTCCCCTATAATATCCACCAACTATGCTAATAATTATACCAATCATACAATCATTACATATAATATTATTGGGACTAGAACCTTGGGAGGGCAGCCCGAGGTCCCGATACAGGACATCCCGACAACCAAACAAGGAACACGGAGTACCCTAACACGGGTCTCAGCGTTGACCTCGCAAGGCTCCTCCCTATAATATTATCCTAAGGCATGCGATCTAACAGATACCAGCATTTAATTTAATGAATAAACTAGTAGGATGCATGCATAGGCCGGGGTTTCCTAGCATGAAAACAGGGGACATGCTGCATGGCTCATACGCATATCCTAGGGGTGCAAGTCCCTAACAAGCAAAGACTAGGGAAACAGGCATTCTACACATATTAATCACACAAGCATGGATTACATATTATTGCAGGTAATATTTATCCATGGCGCCCCAGGAGAGGTCGGTATACGCCCCAAGTGCGTACAACGCCTCTCTACTGGGTTGGATTGTCCCACTCACCCCTATCCGGGTCGTCGCGCGACCGTCCGTCGAGATCTGCAAGACAGGGTATTACTTGGTAAGTATAAATCCACAGATATTATTAAATACACAAATAAATACCCCAAAACCCACAACAAACACCTAACACTCGGGCAAACGTGCACGCGCCCCGCACGCACGTTAGCCCGAGCACTCCGGCAACCACCCGCACGGCCACCCGACCGCCCGGGTGCACCGCCGCGCTTCCCGGGGCACCCCGCACGCCCCCGCGCGCAGCGCCTCGCCCCGCGCGCACCCCGCGCGCACCTCCGCCACCTTGCCGCACCTCGCGCGCACCTCGCACGCACCTCCACCACCTTGCCGCACCTCGCGCGCACCTCGCACGCACCTCCGCCACCTTGCCGCACCTCGCGCGCACCTCGCACGCACCTCCGCCACCTTGCCGCACCTCGCGCGCACCTCGCACGCACCTCCGCCACCTTGCCGCACCTCGCGCGCACCTCGTACGCACCTCGCCTGCCCCGCTGCGCCTCGCGCACACCTCGCACGCACCTCCGAGCGCACGCCCGCGCGCACGCACGCGCGCACGCCCAACCGGCCCCCTGCGCTCGCTGCCAGCACTGCCAGCCCGTCCCGCGCGCCCAGCACGACCAGCACCTCGCGCCAGACCCGCGCACGCCCGCGCGCACGCCGCGCGCACGCACGCCCGCGCGCGCACGCGCGCATCCCCGCACGCGCCCAGCCCGCGCGCTGCCTGGGCCGCTGCCGCTGCTGCCTGCTGCCCGGGACAGCCCAGCCACTGCTCGAGCGCCACCACCGCCCCTCCCACGACCTCCGACCACCTCCGACCACCTCCAACCACCCTCCGACGACCCCCACTGCCGCCGACCACCCCCAAACACAAAAACCCTCCCCTAGCAATCATCTAAGCAAGAAAAAAGAGGAAAAGAAGCTTACCGAGGGGGAGGAAGGGGTGACCGGGTGCTCTCCGCGCGCCGAAACCTTTCCCAAAGGCTCTCTTACGCCCCGATCTACCACGGCCCTCGAAATGGCCCGAATCAGAGGACAAAGAGAGGGGGACGGAGTGGCTAGAGTCGTCGGAATCGGGTTTTGAAGACACCGGAGTGTAGATCGGGACCCGATCTACACTTCCCTTGCTTTAGGTTTTTGATTTTGAGGGGTGTAGGGGGCTCAAACGAAAGAAAAACGGAGGAGAGGAGAGAGAGAGTCCAAGGTCGGGGATGATGAATAGTACCTCGGAAATTTTAGATCCCACTTATATAGTGAGCGACTTAAAATACCCGGATACGCCCCGGAACTGTGAAATTTTTGGAAACGATGCCGGAATTCGATGAAATTTTCGTGAGAGGCTTAAAATGGCACCAGGACACCAAATATGCAGTTAGATTTCCAATCGGAGTCCTCTAGCTCAGGACGATAGCTAACAGTCCAAAAATAAGCGGTTCCGATCGAAAACCCTAAAAATTTTTAAAACTGCCAGGACGCTCTAACGGTTACTTGCAGGCTAAAAGTGACACAAGTATAACAGCGCTGGCGGGCGCAGTCGCGCGCGGGTGCGCGGGTGCGCGCGGAGTGGTCGCAGGCGTGCGCGCGGGTGCTGGCGCGAGCGGGGGTGTGCGCGGGCGCGAGCGGGCGTGCGCGCGCGCGGGCAGGGCGCCTGGGCACTGTGCCTGGGTGCTGGGCAGGGCGCCTGGGCATGCGCCTGGGCGCGGTGCTGGGGACCAGTGCGCGCGCGTGCTGGGCCGTGCGTGCAGTGCGCGCGGGGGCATGCTGGGCTGGACGCGCGATGCGCGCGGGCGCGCGCGAGCGTGCGCGTGTGTGCGGCAGTGCGTCGGGGCGCGCGGGCTGAGGCGCGGCGGCGCATCCGAGGGCGGGTGGCCGTGCGGGTGGTAGCCGGAGTGCTCGGGCTAGCGTGCGTGCGGGTCGTATGCACGTTTGCCCGAGTGTTAGGTGTTTAGTTGTGGGTTTTGTATGTTTGGGTATTTAGAGTATTTATGTTTTGTTCTCACCATATTGAATGTCTGTCTTGCAGATCTGGACGGACGGTCGCGCGACGACCCAGATACCGGTGAGTGGGACAATCCAACCCAGTAGAGAGGGGTCATACGCACTTGGGCGTATACCGACCTCTCCTGGGGCACCATGGATTATATTAACCTGTAGTAATATGTATTGCATGTGAGCATGATTTTAAATACAGAATGCATGCTACCCTAGGCTTTTATGTTAGGGACTTGCACCCATAGGATAGGTGTGAGAGCCATGCACCATGTCCCCCTGTTTTCATGCTAGGAAACCTCGGCCTATGCATGCGCCCTACTAGTTTATTTATTAAATTAAATGCTAGTGTATGTTAAATCGCATGCCTTAGATAATATTATAGGGAGGAGCCTTGCGAGGTCAACATTGAGACCCGTGTTAGGGTACTCCGTGTTCCTTGTTTGGTTGTCGGGATGTCCTGTATCGGGACCTCATGCTGCCCTCCCAAGGTTTCTAGTCCCAATAATATTATAAATAATGTTGTATGATTGGTATGGTTATTAGCCTGTTAGTGAATATTATAGGGGAGGGGCCTTGCGAGGACAGCGGTGAGACCCGGGTTAGGGTACTCCGTGTTCCTTGTTTGGTTGTCGGGGTATCCTATAACGGGAACTCACGCCGCCCTCCCGAGTTCTTTCCCCCAATGATATTACAATCTTGCTTTTATTATACTTATTTTCCCGCATCGTGGTTATGCGCCCTGGAGGAACTCTGAAGAGTTCATGACATTTGAGTTGTAGAGATGTGTTGTCGGCGGATCCGAGTGGATCATATGCGTATGGATAGGCTGTTCTGTCCCCCTCGTTGGATCCGGTAGAGGCTGCCCCAGCATTAGAAAGGTCGTCCCTTCCAAGGGTTCCCATCAGTAGGCGCCTCCTGATTTGGTTTCGGACTGGGCTGAAGTTATGGGTGAAAACCAAGCGGCCTACGGAGTGGAGGAGAGACTATCGGTGGACTAAGGGTGACCAACAGCCTAGTCAGTCCCAAAATCCTATGTCACCCGTGGTAGGGTGAGGGTGAGGGTGTAGTGGGTTGGCGATGAGCGACCCGCTGGATTTGTCTATGGGTGATTATCAGTCCCAATAGCCTATGTCACCCATTGATGGGTGAGGGTGAGGGTGTGGTGGTTCGGCGAAGTACGAACCACTAGATTATGTTGTTATGTATTAGAGGATGGATAAATAATGGAATTATGGTAAATATTGTCTGTGATGCATGGGTTGTGCTGTTCACTGAGCGTGTGGCTCACCCCTCGCATATGTTTTTCCCCAGTGGTCACTGAGCCTGAGCTAGAGCCGGAGCAGCAGTTGGAGCTTTCCGAGGGATTCCTTCAGTAGCGGAGCAGCGCCACGTTCCGCGAGTGCCAGAGGCTATCAGCATCCCTTTTCTTGACTGTATGTATTTTATTTCCGTGCTTGGCACGCTTCTGTATATATTCAGTTGTTTCTATGTATATTGGCTCTCACATGACGGACGATTGTGTATCGAGTCTGTAATATGTTTTGAGTTACAGACTCAATTTTTAGCTTCCGCTATATTGTGTATATATTATGTCAGCCTTGTTTGATCTGTGTTGTCATTTTTATCTGTGGTTTTAGAGTATATATATTTGACCTCATGTGTAGGCTTCTGATATGATATATACACCTGCCGCGTCCCGGGGACGGCCGCCCTGGGGCGTGACAAATATATCATACACAAACAACCAGAATGACACTCAGACAACAAAGAGGCTGACATGATATATACACCAAATGCGGAAGCTAAAACTGAATCTGTAAATAAACATACTACAGACTCGATACTCAATCATCTGTCCTGTGAGAGCCAATATACACCAATACAACTGAATATATACAAACGCGTGCCAAGCACGGAAATAAAATACATACAGCCAAGAAGGGATGCTGATAACCTCTGGCACTCGCGGAACGTGGCGCTGCTCCGCTACTGAAGGAATCCCTCGGAAAGCTCCAACTGCTGCTCCGGCTCCAGCTCAGGCTCAGTGGCAACTAGGGAAAACATATGCGAGGGGTGAGCCACACGTTCAGTGAACAGCACAACCCATGCATCACAGACAATATTGACCACAATTCAATTATTTATCCATCCTCTAAGTGGCATAACAACATAATCCAGTGGTTCGTACATCGCCGAACCACCACACCCTCACCCTCACCCATCAATGGGTGACATAGGCTATTGGGACTAATAATCATCCAACCACAATCCAGTGGGTCGCTCATCGCTAACCCACTACACCCTCACCCTCACCCTACCACGGGTGACATAGGATTTTGGGACTGACTAGGCTGTTGGTCACCCTTGGTCCACCGATAGTCTCTCCTCCACTCCGTAGGCCGCTTGGCTTTCACCCACAACTTCGGCCCAGTCCGAAACCAAATCAGGAGGCGCCTACTGATGGGAACCCTTGGAAGGGCCGACCTTTCTAACGCTGGGGCAGTCTCTACCGGATCCAACGAAGGGGACAGAACAGCCTATCCATACGCATATGATCCACTCGGATCCGCCGACTACACATCTCTACAATTCTAATGACATGAATTCCTCAGAATTCCTCCAGGGCGCATAACCAAGATGCGGGGAGCATATACAATAATTAGCAAGGGTGGAATATCATTGGGGGAAAGAAACTCGGGAGGGCAGCGTGAGTTCCCGATATAGGACACCCCGACAACCAAACAAGGAACACGGAGTACCCTAACCCAGGTCTCACCGCTGTCCTCGCAAGGCCCCTCCCCTATATAATTCACTAATATGCTAATAATCATACCATGGGTAAATCCTTAATTATCAACTAGAGATGTAATATTATTGGGACGAGAACCTTGGGAGGGCAGCATGAGGTCCCGATACAGGACATCCCGACAACCAAACAAGGAACACGGAGTACCCTAACCCGGGTCTCACCGCTGTCCTCGCAAGGCCCCTCCCTATAATATTATCTAAGGCATGCAATTTAACATACACTAGCATTTAATTTAATAAATAAACTAGTAGGACACATGCATAGGCCAAGGCTTCCTAGCATGAGAACAGGGGACATGGTGCATGGCTCATACACATATCCTAAGGGTGCAAGTCCCTAACATACAAAGTCTAGGGTAACATGCATTCTACATTTAAATCATGCTCGCATGAAATATACATTACAACGGTTAATATCAATCCATGGAGCCCCAGGAGAGGTCGGTATACGCCCAAATGCGTATAACGCCTCTCTACTGGGTTGGATTGTCCCACTCACCGGTTATCTGGGTCGTCGCGCGACCGCCGGTCAAGATCTGCAAGACAGACATTTATACGGTGAGTTAAATACATAATTACATCAAAATAGTCACAAAGTACCCAAAAGAACCCAACACTCGGGCAAACGTACATACGGCCCGTACGCACGTTAGCCCGAGCACTCCGACTCACTCCCGAACCCACGGCAACCACCCGCACGGCCACCCGCCCCGGATGCGCCGCCGCGCCTCAGCCCGCGCACCCAGGCGCACCGCCGGGCCCCTGCCCGTACGCCTGGACCCGCAGCCGAGCCACCCGGTGCGCCGCGCGCCCACTGCGCCCCGCCGCAACAGCCCGCGCGCACCCCGCACGCTCCGCACTGACCCGCGAGCACACCGCACGCCCCGCGCGCCCAGCGCCTCGCCCCGGGCGTACCCCGCGCGCACCACCAGCTCCTCCCCGTGCGCATTCCGCGCGCACCACCAGCCTCTGCCCAGCGCCCCGCGCGCATGCTCCTCTGCAGTGCCCAGCGCCCAGCGCTCAGCACCCTCGCCCAGCACCCGGGACCCTCACCCAGCGTCCACGCGCACGCCCGCGCAACACGTGCCCAGCGCGCCTGCAAGCACGCGCCCAGCGCGCCTGCCAGCCTGCCCGCGCTGCCTGCCTGCGCGCGTCGCCGAGTGGCCCGAGCACCGTTCGCCTGCACGCCTGGGCACTGCCCGCCTGATGCCCGAGCGCCCCCTGCCAGCTGCCCGAGCATGGCCTGCCCAGCTGGCCTGCCCTGCTCGCACAACCCGCAGCCATCCTACTCCGCACGCCTCCCCCTGCACCCCCCGAGCGCACGCCCGCGCGGGCACGCGCTCGCGCGCCCGGCAAACTGGTGCACCTACTCCCAGCCTACCCGAGCTAGTCTTCCCTGCGCGCCCAGCACGCCCAGCACTCAGCACCCCCAGCGCCAACCCGAGCTCACGCCCACGCGCACGTCCGCGCGCACGCGCGCACGCGCCCCGCCACTGCTAGCCAGCTGCGCCTGCCTGTGCTGCCTGCTGCCCGGGACTACCAGCCCACATGCCCGAGCTCCTCTACCACCCACCTCCGGCCACCAATGGCCTCCGACCACCACCCCACAGCCCTTCGACAGCCACCCACCGCCGCCGACCACCACCCAACCTCATTTCCACTCTCCTAACATACATCTAAGCATAAAAAGAGAAGAAAAAGACCTTACCAAGGGGAGGAAGGGAAGTCCGGTTGCTCTCCGCGCACCGAAACCTCTCCCAAAAGGCTTCCAACGCCCGGATCTACTCCCACCTCCGAAATGGTTCAAATCAGGGAAGAAGAGAGGGGGGACGGAGGGGCAAAACTCGCCGGAATTCGGATTTGAAAGCACCGGGGTGTAGATCGGGACCCGATCTACACTTCCTATGCTTTAGGTTTTTGGGTTTGAGGGGTCTAAGGGCTTCAAATGGGAGAAAAAGAGAGAGGAGAGAGAGGAAGCAATTTGGTAGGGATGATGAATAGTGCCCATCTAATTTTAGATCTCACTATATATATCAAGTGACTTAAAAACCCGGATACGCCCCGGAACTGTGAAATTTTGGAAACGTTACCGGAATTCGATGAAATTTTCGTGAGAGGCCTAAAATGGCACCAGGACACCAAATATGCAGTTAGATTTCCAATCGGAGTCCTCTAACTCAGAACGATAGCTAACAGTCCAAAAATTAGCGGTTCCGATCGAAAATCGAAAAAAAACAGAAAACTGCCAGAATGCTCCAACGGTTACCAGCAGGCTAAAAGTGACACATATATAACACATGGCATCGATGTTGAACACCCTGTTGTCATGTGCACACCCAAAATGGATTAGCTGAATCATTTATTAAGCATCTTCAGCTAATTGCACGTCCTATGCTTTTGAGGACAAAATTACCCGTTTCAGCTTGGGGTCATGCTATATTGCATGCAGCAGCATTAGTTCACCTTCGGCCAACTGCTTATCATCAATATTCCCCTTTACAGCTCGTACTGGGTCATCAACCAAATATTTCACATCTTCGAATTTTTGGTTGTGCTGTACAAGTTCCTATTGCCCCTACACAACGAACTAAAATGGGCCCTCAACGTCGATTGGGAATTTATGTAGGCTTTGATTCTCCTTCTATTATAAGATATCTTGAACCATTGACAGGGGATGTTTTTACCGCTCGATTTGCGGATTGTCATTTTGATGAGACAATATTCCCGTCGTTAGGGGGAGAAAATCCGTCGCCAGAAGAACGACGTGAACTTACATGGAAAACTCCATCTTTGTCTCATCTTGATCCTCGCACTAATCAATGTGAAACTGAAGTGCAAAGAATCACCCATCTTCAAAGAATTGCGCATCAATTGCCAGATGCATTCAATGATGCAGCAAAAGTGATGAAATCACATATTCCAGCTGCTAATACTCCAGCTCGAATTAATGTTCCAATAGGAAAAACTGCTAATATGCCGGCTAATGAATCAACAAAAACACGCCTGAAGCGTGGAAGACCTATAGGCTCAAAAGATTCAGCTCCCCGAAGGAGAAAAACAATGAAGAATAATTCTCTAGAAGAGTATGAAACACTTGAAAGACCCACAATAATAACTCCTACAGAGGAAGAAGTCCCTGAAGTGACACAAGTCCCTGAAGAGACTGACGTCCCTGAAGTGACGCCCGTGCATGAAGAACAAGTACATGGAAATGAAGAAATTTCCATAAATTATGCAAATTCACAAATATTGTGGGATCGAAAGCAAGTGCTTGTTGATGATATATTCTCATTTGCAGTAGCTACAGAAATCATTTCAGATAATGATTTAGAACCACGTTCAGTGGATGAATGCAGACGAAAAAATTGTTGGCCACAATGGAAAGCTGCTATTCAAACAGAATTGGATTCACTTGCAAAACACCAAGTATTTGGACCAGTAGTCCTAACCCCTGAAGGTGTTAAACCAGTAGGATGTAAATGGGTGTTTGCGAGAAAACGAAATGAAAGAAACGAGATTGTTAGATACAAAGCTCGTCTTGTGGCACAGGGTTTCCTGCAGAGACCTGGGATAGATTTTGAAGAGACATATTCTCCTGTGATGGACACAATCACATTTCGGTATTTAATTAGTCTTGTAGTCTCAGAAGGACTTGACATGCAGCTAATGGATGTGGTTACTGCATATTTATATGGAAAATTAGATACCGACATTTATATGAAAGTTCCTGAAGGACTAAAATTGCCTGAAGCAAAACCACGAAACATGTACTCAATCAAGCTAAGACGATCCTTGTATGGGTTAAAGCAATCTGGACGAATGTGGTATAACCGTCTTAGTGAGTACTTAATAAAAGAAGGATATGTCAATGATCCAATATGCCCCTGTATATTTATTAAGAAAACGGAACTCGGATTTACCATTATTGCAGTATATGTTGATGATATTAATCTAATTGGGACTCCTGAAGAGCTCGAAAAGGCTTCCGAATATCTGAAAAAGGAGTTTGAAATGAAAGATCTTGGAAAAACAAGATATTGTCTCGGCTTGCAAATTGAGCAAAGTTCAAATGGGATACTTGTTCATCAAACAACATATGTTGAAAAAATCCTGAAGCGTTTTAATATGGACAAATGTCATCCATTAAGTACTCCAATGGTAGTAAGGTTACTTGACCCAAAGAAGGACCATTTTCGTCCAAAAGAAGATACTGAAAATCTTCTTGGTCCTGAAGTACCATATCTTAGTGCAATTGGTGCCTTATTATATTTGGCTCAATGCACTAGACCTGACATTGCATTTTCAGTTAATTTATTGGCCAGATTTAGCTCTGCACCAACTCGAAGGCATTGGAATGGTGTGAAGCACATTTTTCGTTATCTTCGTGGAACGTCAGACATGGGTCTATTCTATGCAAAGGATTCCAATAATGGTGCACAACTAAAGGGTTATGCAGATTCAGGATATCTTTCAGATCCTCACAAGGCTCGCTCACAAACAGGTTATGTATTCACTTGCGGTGGCACAGCAATCTCTTGGCGATCTACGAAACAGACTTTGGTCGCCACGTCTTCTAACCACTCTGAGATTCTTGCACTCCACGAAGCAAGCGGGAATGCGTGTGGATAAGGTCTTTGGTTCATCATATTCGTACTGCATGCGGACTATCGCTCATTACAGATGTTTCAACAACTATATATTTAGACAATGCAGCATACATTGCTCAAATCAAAGGGGATATATCAAGGGTGATAGAACAAAGCATATTTCTCCAAAATTCTTTTACACTCATGAGCTCCAGCAGAGACATGAAATTGATGTTCAACAAATTCAGTCAAAGGACAATCTTGCAGATTTGTTTACTAAAGCTTTGTCGACATCAACATTCAAGAAGCTGGTGTATGAAATCGGGATGCGACGAGTTTGCGACCAAAATTCTTGAAATCTTGTACTTATGAGGGGGAGTAATTTTTATGACATTTTGCGAACTGTACTCTTTTTCCTTCGCCTAGGTTTTGTCCCATTGGGTTTTCCTGGCAAGGTTTTAATGAGGCAGTGTCAAACGCATACACTATTATACGATTAAGTTACATTGTACTCTTTTTCCTTCGCTTTGGTTTTTTCCATTGGGTTTTCCAAGCAAGGTTTTAATGAGGCAATTTTCTTAGCGTGGTGGTCATCCAAGGGGGAGTGTTGTGAATATGGTGGTGGATAACCACCACTTTTCTAACACATAACCTCCCCCACTCTTCAACTCCATAACCCCCTCATTCAACTCCATAACCTCCCCCACTCTTCTATTCCATAACACTCCCATTATTGCCCCACTATCTCCCCCTCACCTCTATAGACTTGTAACTCTCCACCTTTGGGATTCCTCTATGCACCCTATAAATAGAGGGGTTCTCTCTTGTATTCAACCAACAAATATTGAATAAGAATCTCTCTCTATTTTTCTTCTCTATATACTTATGTGCTTTGTTTATATACTATTATGCATTCATATTCTATTTAGTTTACAACAATTATGAAATTATAAAAAATACTATTTATAAAATATAAGCTTCCATATACATAACATAAACTATCATTTATACGACAGAAATTACGTTTTACTAAATAAAAATAATCCAATTATAAAAACTATCAAAAACAAAAACTACCAATTATAAAAAATAAACAACATTACAAAACTGGTTGTACGAGCACATTTGGTAAAGAAATCCAAGATTTAGAAAGAAAAAAAAAACCATTTTGATAAGCTCATTCACCCAATTCTCCCACAAAAATTGCATCAAATAGCACAACTTTGTAATTCCAACTAAAATCTGACACCACCAAATCAAGCATCTCATTTGAAAGAATGAATCACGACCCTACACCGCGATCCCATTTCCCAACAGCGGCGGCCAATTATCCCCTGCCGGCGATGGCGGATCCCCACACCCGGTCTTCAACGTCTCCAGAAACGAAACTCGTTCAGCGACTGGTGGTGGTGGTTCGAGCTGGGGCGGCGGTTCTCGACGGAGGAGACATCAATGGTGCCTCTGCCTCCGTCGTTTCACTTGAGGCGGTCCTGAAAACCTAGTTGGGGGAGGAGGAGGAGGAGGAGGATGCGGTTGTGGAGGTTGAAGCGGGTGTAGATGGAGAAGAAGATGGTGGGGCTTCAACCAGTATGAGAGGAGATCGGCGTGGAGAAAGGAGGATTTTGTGGGAAGTGAGTGTTATTTTGGGGAAAAAATAATTGAGGGTGGTTTTACGCATCAAGGGTAATTTCGGCAGAGAAAAGTGACGTGGTAAGAGTAAAGGGTAAAAAAAAAAAAAAAGAACATGCCTGTAGGGTAAAAAAAAAAAAAAATTTAAAAGTTTAAGGACACAAAAAATGGAAGAGCAAGTCAGGGGTATTTGAACAATTCCAAATAAGCTATAAAAGCTATTTACGGGGAATTATAAAATATGCTAGCATTACTGTATTATAAAAGTATTATCGGCAGTTTGCTTAGGTAAGCCATATGTACATTGAACAAAAAGAATACGTTTATGAACAGTATGAATAACTGGCCTAAGACTTCTTCTGATGCAATCATCTTTAAAGTGGTGTAAAGAGAGAAAAGTCTGCTGATTTGGGCTAACACCCGAACCATGGATCGCAAAACTTTGATTTATAGGAGAACTTAACAATTTTCACTTATTGGGCTGATCTGGTGCTGCAAATCTTGATCAAAAGATGTTAAAAACTGTAAGCACTCCCGAGCTTGAGAGAGTGCATGAGCAGCCACCAGAAAAGCTGATATGTTATCTCCATGAAACACCTTCGCATTCCGTGTTTTACAAATCTGTCATACCATCATGATCAATATCACCTGGTTAGTTGTCTTGTTCACTATATTTATCCGCACCTGCTCCTCAAATAAGTTAGGCCATATATTTTCTTTCCGGCAGCAAGTGATTGAGTTCAGTAGTTCCTCATATAAAATTATTGACTCTAGAGATATGGTAATATGGAGAAGACAAAATTGATTGTCCCACTCTTCTACCCTTTCCCGGGAGTCGATGACTATTCATAGCTATTACCTTGACGCCAAAGAAGAGTTCGACCCAATGCTTTATTTCTGTCCTAGTTGATCCTGATTCGACATTAGAAGTATATTGCCTCCTTCAGTTAGCTGCATAAGCCTTGGGTCATAAGACCAACATTTAGCTGTAAATTCACATCTTGTAAATAAGTGTTGACCTGATTCCATATCCGAGGAGCATAAGACACAGGTAGTATACATCAAGGTGCTAGACGATTCCACCACACCTTCCAGATAAAAAGTTTTACATTCGGAAAAATAGGAAGGGACTATAAAGAATTTGATAAGCATTATATACAGTTGAAATTATATTCAACCACCATGGGCTGCTATAAAAATACATCATGCAACTGAAAGCAAAGTTGCATTAAAAAGAGCCTCTTGTTCAATGAAGCAGTGGTCACTAGGAAAGCATGGTGGATATACTATTCCAGAACTGATTCCAAAGGCGTTCCAACAAAAGGCTGATGTAGGTTCCCCGGAGCTCAAGAACAGCTGCACATCCTGCAGATATATGTTTTGGCATGGTAAAGCGTCACTACAAGATAATTTGATTGCCTCATCCGTCGCCGAGGTTCCTTTGATGCTCACGAATGAAACATCATCCACCATAACAGCTGAGGTCTGCATATATTCATAGTGGAAAAAAAATTCAGAAAAAGGTTTGCATGCATGAAGTCATATAGGCTCACTGGAGAGCTCTTTAGAAATTTTTTTCAGTACCTGATTTTGACAAGGAACAAAAGAATCACAGTAGTACTGATCAATGATAATCGGGTTGGATACATTTTGCATGAACACATTGTGGAAGGCTATATTATGGGCATAACCACGACCTCCCTGAATCATTGAATATTAGTCTATGGAAGCTGAAATTTCAATACACACTACATGAAATCCAAGTTACCTGCCATGACTTAATCCTGAGCCCATTTTCTGTGTTGGTAATAAAGGCCCCATTGACCCGTACATCACTCACATGATCCCATGAACTATTTTTTCCCAGGCTACCAATACTGATTGAACATCAAAATGATCGATCAGTAATGTTAACATTACTTGAAAAGAAGATCAGTTTAAGTATCATGGAAACATATACTGACCTTATTCCATGACCAGGTCCACAGAAAACCTGTCTGATTCTCACCTTTGATGAGTGGTTGACTATTGATATGCAGTCGTCTCCTACAAGTGATGAAATCAAATTAGTTCAAAATATTTACAAAACTATGAAATTTTCAACTTTGACACACTAGGAGATTGATAAGCAGGTTCCGGTGTTCTACTTGTATGATGGTATGAGTTTCTATAGAAGAAAACAAGAATTAAATGTGGACATTATGATTGGCTAGAAGCCTAGAAAATAACAATTTAAGTTTAAAAACCTGTCTTGACGGTGCAGTGCTTGATCAAAACAGAAACAGAGTGGCTAATGTGGATCCCATCAGTATTAGGACTTTCTGCAGGTGCAATCACTTGAAGATAGGATACGGTCACCCTGTAACAATTTGTAAATGCTATATGCATCTGTTGGCTGTTTAACAGATTCAAATCCTGAACCTTTACATGTGTGCACCTGTGGAAAGTAATAGCCTGCCCAAACCATACCAAACAGGAAAACATGTCTTGAATGAAGAGAACAAAAGTTTATGAGAGATTTTTTTGGATACAGGAAAAAAGAAGTTACTAACTGTAGGCGCATGTTGACAGGGCTGCAAAGGAAAAATGTAGGAAGTGTCAAACATCATTGTTAGATAATGTCTTTAAACCAATAAGAGAGATATTGTTTACATTAGTTATATCGATCTTGCATGACCTAGCCCACCATTTCTCTCCCATGCCATTGATAGTTCCCCCACCTTTAACTGTTAGATGGTCTATGCCATGAAAGTATAGCCATTTGTGGGTGTCTAACCCTTCCCAAATGTCTGGATCTTTAGGAGAAACAATGGTACCTGCAATCTATTGTGTTGCACAAAATTCAGAAATTCTGTAATATCCACTTATGTCACTCTTAGTCCCAGGATTGAGCATCATAATTTCCCAATACATACCAAGACTGTCAGCTTTGATTGACATGGTCCAGCAAAATCAATTGGTCTAACAAGATATGTCCCTTTTGGAACTTGTAGAATTGTATGCCATGTTGAAGAGCATGCAGTCTTCCACGCATCTCTGAAGGCCTGGAAACATAAAAGGAATGAACGATCAATATGACTGCTCATTCCTCTATATTCAATCAGTTCATAACTTCATATATAATATGTTAACAAACATGATTCAGCATCTTCTATGAATTTCTATTGATAAACATGCCAAAGAACTAAAACGCTACATATTTTAGAGAGGTTTCGGCTCAATCCTCTAATTCACGCAACATTAAGAAACAAATATGTTTTAGATATTTAAGTTCAATGGCAAATTTCACTGTTCGATAAGTTGGACTTGAATGAAGAAGAATAAATATTTGAGCTTTTGGAATGTTTGGCTTCAAAGATGCAGTTAACATGAAAGTTGAACCTACATTTGGATAAAAATATGCTGACAATATCTAATATAAACACATGTAATGATGATCAACTGGGTTAGTTAGGATAAACAATTATACCCATCTACTGGAATTTGAATTACTGTTTTAATTATCACTTTGTGAACTCTGATTTTTTTTTTTTTTTAGTGTGGTTGCGTTTGGTTGCACAATTGCAAAACTAATTTTAGGCAAAAGCTAGGTTTAAAATTGATTTTGTAAGAAGCTGCCTTCCCACAGCTCTTGGAAAACTCAGGTTTCGGGCATTTTTTCACAAAAATCTGTCTGCGGCTTTTGATCCCAGTTTTTCTGTTTGAAAACGGGTTTGGGAAAAGCAACTTCCAGCCCAAAAGCTGCCCACCCGTACCCGTTTCCAAATTGGTCCTTTATGTTCAACATTCACAAAAACAAACATGTGTGGACATCTACCATGGTTTTGGAATAAATAGGAGTTCATCAAAACATGATTATGCTTTGTGTATGTGCGCGCGCGACCCAATCAAACATCCCAGCACACATAAAAGCATATCAAATCAGTGGACAATAAGCTACAGACATAATGAAAAACAGGACCAATGTCCATTCAGTTACCTCAGTATCATCAACCACTCCATCTCCTTTAGCTCCAAAGTCATCCACAGTGACAACCCTGTTCCACTTGATTCCAAACAGATCCGCAAAACCAGGAAAGAGAATCAGGGGATCAAAGTCAAGCCCTCCAACAACTAAGAAATTTGAGCACAGAAGTAGCCAAGAGAAGAGCAGAACCCAATGACACCGTGTGATCATCACTGATTCTTCAAATCTTGAATTTTTGAGTTTCATTGTAGGGGACAGTTAATACCACCCCATTAACTCTTCAGCCCATCCCTTCACAACCCACCCCTTCACATCCTCACCCACCCCCAACAGGCTACGCACATGCTCCCCCCAAACACCTTCCCGGTCATCTCCACCGGCGCAACAAGATCGACGACCTCACACTCTTCAACCGACCCTTTCACCGCCGACGGAGAGGACGACACCGAACCTCTCCTCCTCCTAGGTGAGCACCTCCGTCAGATCCAGTGGTTCCCAAATCAAAGTGGGTCGTTCTCGTCTCACCTTCTCCGGATTAGGCGGGTTTCATCTCCCAAGGAGGACGTGTGGGTTCGGCTCTGGTCGCGTGCGCGGTGGGCGCTAACGGGGACTCGCGAAGCGCTCCGGCGTGCGAGGGACCGGTGGCGCGCGACGGCGCTGTCGGGCTTGGGAGGTGGTTGGTGGTGGTGTTGATGGTGTGGTAGAGGGACTGGTTTGTTTGAAGGAATGGGATTGATATGTTACATTTGTACCGGAAAAAAAAGGTTCTTATTTTTAAGTCCCTATACCTTTGCTATTTAGTGATTGATCCCTCCCTTCTTCGTACTTCTTTTAAAGTCCTCAATTTCAATCGTCTATTTTGTTTCACTCCGCCATATATCGTTAGTTTGTGAAATATAATTTTGTTTCTAAGTTCTGGTAAATTATGCAATCTCTCATTTTTTTCATATTTCATTTTTTAAGTCCCTGCGTAAAACGTTATTCTATTTGGGGTTAATAAATAGTTAGAATTCTTAAATTATCCGTCCCCTAAATGGAAGAAACCCCAGTGAAACCCTTTTCAACATTTTTATAACCAGGATATCGATTTTCTAGCTCAGCATATCTTCAACTTCCATCATTTGATATTTCAAATAAATGATGATATGTAGTGGCGTAGTCAAGATTCTATACTTGTGAAAGAAAAGTTGCGGATCCTTAATGAATGAGATTTTAAATGTATATAAATAAATAAATAAAAACTAAAATAATAATAGCTTAAATGTTAAAAAATCAATAAATAAAATAATATGTTATGTAAAATAACATGTAAAATAACTAGATAAATAAGAGTTTAAAAATCATGCAAAATAAAATTTTCATTGACTGCATACAAATTTTTTTTTAATGACATCTAAATTTTAAATTTTAAATTCTAAACACATTCAAAATATCTAATTTAATATTTACATTTTTCAATCAAGAAAAAATCATTTAAATCAAAGTTCATTAAGAAAAATCCTCAAAATTTGTTTATGTAATCATTCTTCTTCTTCTTATGTAATCAATTATAATTATACCACTAAGACTCTCGGATTGGGTGAGCATATGTAGTATTGAATAACACTGAAATTGTCACTGAACTTTTAACAATGCAAATGCAGCTTTGATTTAGATATTTTACCAAACATTTTGTATACAATTATCAAATATAAAAAAAACTTACAAAATCATACAGATGTTTTGTCCATGGACTAATAAAAAAAAAAGTCTAAAGTTGGGGACTTAAAATGAAATATAAAGAAAGGAGGGACTGATAATTAAATGACATGGTTTACAAGGATTTAAAAATAAAAAACATTTTACAAACTAACAGTATGTGAACGGATGTTAGGCGGAGGTAGGGCTGGTAAACGAACCAAGCCGCTCCGGCTCAAGCTCGTTCAGGCTCGTTCAATTAGATAAACAAGCGAGCTTGAACAATTTTTAAAGCTCGGTTATGCTCGGGACTTGGATCGAGCTTCATTTTGTGTTCAAACTCAACTCGTTTATGTTATAAAAATTTAGTTGAAGCTTACATCAACTCCTGTGTAAAATCAAAACATTAAACTAATACAAAGTTATGCTCATGAACTTTGCTCATTTAGGCTAAAATTTTATTTTCAACCCCTAAAAACCCTAAAATAAAGAAGAACACTAGGCTAGTGAACTCGGCTCGGCTCAGCTCGTTTATAAATGAGTCAAGATTGAACATGTCAAAGCTCAACTCGTTTACCACCCCTAAGCGGAGGGACTAAAAATGAAATAGACGGTTGAAGTTGGGGATTTAAAAAGAAGTATGAAAAAGGAAGTGATTAATCACTAAATAACATAGTTTACAAAGACTTAAAAACTAAAATTTCTTAAAAAATTAATATGGGGTGGATTGAAGAGTAGATTTGGTGGCATTAACTGCCCCCTTCTTTGTATGTATAAAAAGTTTGGAGCTGGATGGGATACATATGCTAGGTTTTGTTAAAGTGTCCTTTCAAATGGGTCCACGTGTCAGTTTCGAATAATTAAGTAATCTCTCTCTAGGACAGTTGGCAATTGCAAGGGCCTTTATAAAGTTGTCATTTTGATGTTAGCGCTCGTTTGGATGTAGGCTGAGAGACATGGCGTTTGTAGGATGCCACGATTGAGATAGAGACAAGGAATTGGGCGAAATAAGGAAGCTCCCCAGCACTTTACACCCCCTGTTTGACAACAATCTCATATTGCGTATGCTGTCATTCCAGATTACCAAGCTACCCCTGAAAACATATACGCAAATCACAACATATGCAAGGGTAAAATTATAAAACCCTCATGGATGCTGCCCAACAAGGGACGTGATTTAATTGTACATGATTGATTTTTTTTTATTTTTTTTTGCATTGGAGGAGGGTATTAGACAACATCGGTCGTCTAATGTGAATTGATTGTATTGTTTTTTTTGTTAGATTTTGAAATATATACATGTCTACTAGGCCTTGTTACCAAAAAAATAAAAGGAAAAGAAAATGAATGATTGACAACTAAGAACTGAATATGTTATACTTAAGAGAGCGATGGCATCGGCTTTGAAGTCTATCCGAAGACCCAACACACTCAGCACCTTCGCGGGAGTGAGTCTCCATGTCATTGGTCCAGAATTCTCACCTTAGAAATCCAGGATTTCTGTCACCTTCTCTAGGTTGAGAATGTAGCTATTTGCGTGACACACAAATTTATCACAGACAGTTCACTAAATCATGCAAGAGAAGTGGTTGACAAGAGTGTCGATGATGGAATTTGGATATTGGGGGATTCCCTCCAGAATCTTTGTTCTGGTTCGTCTCGCGACTCACCGGATCATTGCTCGGAGGGGTTTGTTTAGAGTTGCCTGATAGCCTCTCAAAAAGAAAGGTTAGTGTGATCGCTACTTGCTTTCTCGAAAAACAAGAAAAGTTAGTGTTTGCTATTGATTGCCTTGTCGAGGGATTGGAGGGTTCTCTTCTCTGAACTACGGCCAGTCACACACAGAGATGAAAATAGGAAATCCTTTATGTTTGATAGGAATTTGATAAAAAAAAAAAAAAAAAGTGGGGGGGCTGCTGAATGGGAAAAGTGGGGTTCAGCTACTTAAACTTAGCCACCTAAATTCCACAACTGAATTAAGGCTAATCTAGAAATTAATAAACTAGATTTATAGGCCCAATCTGACAACCCAAATTCAACAGCTTCAAGTTTTTTCAAAAGCTAAAAGAAGATTTTTAGATGCCAAACTGGACAGATTTTATGCAAAGCTCCCTCCTTGAACCAGGCAACCAATAAATAAAGCTTTCAAACAGCCATATGTCTTTTCAAATGTCATGGGATACCAAATTACCTAAATACCCACTACTTTGCACTTCTATTACATTCCCAAATAGATTCCCCCTCTCATTAACTTCTTCTCCTCCATTTTTCAAACCTGGTCTCCCACCGAAACCCTAAACATGGAAGTGCTTCAGCCAAAATTGAAAACCGAGGGTTAATCGGGCCGGTTACCGTCCCAAGTCGCCTCCGCCTCTCTCCTCTTCGCCGTCAACAGGTCCTCTCCTCGCCGATTGTTGAACCTCTGTCGTCAATCGAAGGTAAGCAATGAATGACAGTTTGAGAATGAACATATATAAATGCGATTGTGATCTACATGTGCTATTCATGCTTGTTGGATCCACAAAGACCCACATCTACTATACATAAAACTTTTACCAAAAAAATAGACCATTGACTCCCATGTGCTCTTCCCCCTTCTCTTCTTATTTTGGGTAAATGTACCCTGTCGGAGTGTGTAGGGGTCGAGGAAGAAAGGGAGGAAGAGGGGAGAGAGGAGATAAATTCACAACAGGTCTAGCAAAACTAACGTTGTCTCTGTGTAATTCTCCTCTATTTGGAGTTCTATTGTTACTTATGCTATGCTTATGAAAACTCACAGAGTCGGTTTTTCCTATAGGGTTTGTGGACTAGTCAGTTAAGCTATTAACGATTCACAAGTATTTGAATAAATGTGATAACCATATGATTAAAAAAATCCGGTCAATGGCTGGAAATGGGTGAACCATTTCCAAAATTCATTAAAAATGCTCCACCTGATCATATCACATAACATCCAAACATATATTCATATATGACAGAGATACCAAAATGCTTGCATAATTGAAAGGTTTTATTTTTTTTTGTTTTGTAATTTGGAAGGAAAGGTTGGCATTACCTTGAATAAAATATTATTCACTTAAAACAACTCCATATATCTGACACATACAATGGCATTAGAATAAACCTGGCGATCTACTCAAATGCTTCCTTTTTTTCTATAAAATGTGTGCAAAGTTACTCCTTACAAATTATTCTTTCCCTCAATCCTTCATGCATTTAAAGCACACAACATATGCTATGTCCCCTAAACTTCTTTATATGTTACATGAAGCTCAAGCCTCCAACTAAAGATTTGAATAAAAATAATATTACCCATAAAGATGATCCCCCCCCCCCCCACCAACAAAAAAAAAAAGGATTTCACCTTCGAGTATTGAAATCTTTGTCTACTTGTTATTAATAAATAAATTGCAGAAAAAGAGATGATAGAAAAGACATTCGTCTCATATAGATGAATTTAGCAGCTACTAGATAGCCATATCTAGCATGGCATATAGATTATTCATATATCTAGTTCCTTTGTGTAATTGAAACATGTCAGCCCAAAGTTAGGTCAATCTTACATATAATAAAAGGAGGAAGAAAATAATAAAGCCAAACATTTAAGGGATGTGGGTATTTATGTATTGGGGAGGTGAAGTAATATGGGTTTCTTTAGTTGCTGATATCCTCACATTCCAGGGTGGTGTTTTATTTGGACTCATGTGAACTTCATGGATTTAGTTATTTGTCTGCATGCTGTAGGCCACATAAATGGAGTTCTATTGAATTAGAGCTACAGCCCACATTAATAAATTCAGTTCTATTAGTCATCAATTTCTTTCTACTATTTTAGGCATCATTAGTTCCCATAAAAAAGAAGGCCCCAACCATTATTATCTGAAGAAAAAGAAAGATCTTTGCTTTTCATGAGGAAACCTAAAAGATGAGATGCATGATTGAAATAGACTTCACTTTCCAACTTTCATATGTATGCATAAACTGTTTTTTGACGATAAATGTGAGGGTCTATGCCAATAATGAGCATAATAAGAAGAACAATATCTGAAATTTTGTACATATTTCATGTATATTGTACTATATATTACTATGCTTATTGGTTATACATATAAAATTCCAGATGGATAGCAACAACACCAATTCCACATGCAAACCAAGAGTGTTGCGCATAGGGGAAGGGGGAAGAAACCTGTTGATCCCAACAAGGTGAAGGTCAATTGGGATTATGAGAAACATGAACTGTTTGTTAGATTTTGCTTGGAGGAGATGCGAAATGGTAACAAGCCCAGTCATACTTTGAACAAGACCGGTTACAAAAATTTGGAGAAAAAGTTTTTCGAAAGGACCAAGATTCATTTGTTCAAAGACCAATTGAAGAATCATTGGGATACAACGAGAAAAGATTGGCGAGTTTGGAAAACACTCCAGAAAGAAACCAGCCTTGGTTTTGATGAGGTGAAGCAAACATATAAAATGCCAAGGGAGTGGTGGGAGGCCTTTGCAAAGGTACAACATATGTCATTTTGTTATTAATTTTTCCACCTATGAATATGTCAATGATAAATGCAAAGGTTTACTAACTTCTATTGCCTACTTGTCTGGTTTTTTTTTTATAGACATACCTCGAAGGAGATAAGTTCCAATATCAACCTTTACTGCTAGAGGATGAATTGGACATCTTGTTTGGTGGGGCAGCTGCTACTGGGGAAATTAATTGCATCCCATTATCCACATCATCTTCAACCATGGGGAAACGAACACTGAAATCTTTAGATGCGGACATGGCAGATGCTTTTTATGAGCCTAACATGTTCTATGGTGCCCAGGAAGAACCACCTACTCAGTCATGTCCCAATGCTCCATGAAGCAGTGTTCCACCAACCAATAGCAGTAGAGGACAGGAGGCAACTAGTCCCCATCACCCTACTCTGTTACCACGTGTTCCCATGGTTACGAAAAGGCCTAGAACTGCAGTTGGTCAACAATTGGGTTCATCAATTGAACGCATGTGTGAAGTGATGGAGCTGAGGACCAAACTCATGTTTGGGGACACCTCGAAGGTTCATGAATTTTCTGTGGCAATGGAAATGGTGGAGAGGAATGAGTTGATACCAAATGACACACAGATGTACTTCTTCTCTATTGACATGCTTCGTGATGTGGGAAATCGTGAAGTGTTTTGTTCATTCCCTACCGATATCAGAAGGGCCAACTGGATGGCGTACAAGTTCCAGAAGACACAGGGTTTTTAGGGATCACCAAGGCTGAGGATGGTTTTGTTGTTCATAGGCACATTTTGGGAACAACATTAACATATTACTAGACTACCACCCATCACTCACCACATGAGATAGATATATCTCACTTTTTCATGCCGTGGGCATTTAACCATACTTTTGTTCGTCAAACTTTGCATTAGCATATAATTGATGAAAGAAATGTTATGTAGTATATTAAACTATGATATAATTATGATGTGTTTGACTATATGTTTAGATGTAAAATATCTTTAACATATTAATGAATGCCTTTCTCTTTAGATGTGAAATATCCAGGTAATGTGATGCATGCCTTTGTTTGTATTGGAGCTGTTAATAATGTTTGAATATAACAGGATCTGTTACCTCCACAGCCTCAACAATGACAAGCAGAAGACCTATGATGTTAGTAACTCCGTAATCATATTACAACTCTCAGTTCTACTAATGTGTTGATGTGGCATGTTATTAATTCCATACCACTAATACATGTGTTTTTGTGCATGTAAGAACATGTATGACTTGAATGAGGAGCTCGAGATCAATATTATGATAATGATACTCCTCGATCGATTGCTAGCATACGAAGCATCGTACCTAAACAAGCAGATAGTCCATGCCCAAACTTACCCAGGTAACCAAAGGGTGTTTGACATGCTTAATGGACATTGGTGTGTGTGTTTAGATACATGCCGTGTGATGCCCTCTGTCTTTATCAATCTGTGTAACCTACTTAAGTCTAGGGGTTTAGCTCAAAGTTCACGGCATGTGTCGGTTGAGGAGCAGATGAGAATTTTCTTACAAACCATAGGGCATAATGACAGAAATAGGGCTATGCAAGATACATTGTGCCATTCGGGTGAGACGATCAGTAGATACTTTAATCAAATTCTGAATGCCATATGCTCCTTAGCACCTGAGATGATTTGTCCAAAAGGGTCTCTAGACACCATCCCTGATTATATCCTTCATTACGGAGGAGGAAAATACTACCCATATTTCAAAGATTGCGTAGGTGCACTTGATGGGACCCACATCCATGCAAATGTACATTCTGATAGACAACTTGCATTTTGGAGTGGTAGGTCAAAGACACCTACTCAAAATGTGCTAGCGGTGTGTGATTTAATATGCGGTTCACATTTGTCTCTGTCGGATGGGAGGGAACAGCGCATGATGCGAAGGTTTTGGCCCACGCAGTGTACAACCCAGAACATAATTTTCCACACACTCCACCTGGTCAGTATATAATGATTATGAATATATGATCAACTTGTTCATGACATGTACTTTATTTATAGTTCGTATTTATTATTGCAGGTAAGTATTATGTGGTTGTTGCTCGGTATCCAAATCGTACGGGTTTCCTAGCCCCTTATCGAAATACAAGATATCACTTGCCTGAATTTCAGCATGTTGGCGCTAGGGGGAAGAAAGAAATCTTCAATAGCTTACATTCCTCCCTGCGGAATGTAATCGAGAGAGCATTCGGTGTGTTGAAGAAAAGATGGCCCATTCTGAATCTCATGCCGAACTTCCCATATAGAACTCAGGTGAAAATTGTCATTGCTTCAATGGTCATCCACAACTTCATTATTGATCAGAGGATGGAGGACGAGGTGAATCTCGAATTTCAGGAAGCAGATGTTCCAGGGGAGGGTGCCCCCATTGGTGAGACTGCCCCTACGAGGTCATCAGATGAAATTGAAATGGCAGTTGTCCGGGACACAATCTGTAATCAAATTTCCATGGCTCGTGGGATACAGTAATTCATTGTAACTAATTATTTACTCAATATGATTTGTAGTTTTAAAGCTATGTGTGTAGTACTAATATGTATCTCTAATGTCTTCTGCTTTATTTTTTTTAGGTGAGACCCGATCTTCTATGAACTGTGTGTGAAGTCGATGATGTTGACAGAGATGTGGCTTGAGGGAACTTTATGTTGTGTGTTCCTTTTTGGGTAAATCTCATATTAATGAGATTTGGACAATAGTGCTTTCGGGTTATGATGTTTATGTTTTCTAAAAAGTGGAAGAATGTTATATTATGGATTATATCTTTAGATATGTGTATTGGAGCTGGTTTATCTCTATGATGGTGGGACATTATCTATTATTATTGTTGTGTTAAATGGTAGTGGGAGGTTTTTAAGACAGTGCTATATTAATATTTCAGTTGTGATACAGGATTGTGGAATTCCTAATAGATACCACATGGCATGTCAGATATTGTTGTGTCAATGCAAATTGAGTAATTATTATATTTGTATTATATAGAGGTTTTGTTTAATGGAAGTGTTACCGAGGAATTCTATAGATGACGTTTTTACTTTCACAGCAAAGCACAACAACATACTGAACACACTTGCAGGCCCTCTACAAGAGTATAATGCTGTAAAAAAAAAAAATTGTGTGTGGGCTATGTATTCACCCATGAACTGGCTTCTAGTTCATATATGGTTTTGCATTTGCATAGATTTTTCTGTGACACATATAAATTATAACATAGCAATATGTTGAACTGTTGCTCGAGTGCTGTCACGCCCCGGGCGTCCCCGAGACGCGGCAAGTGTATATAAAATATCAGAATCTACACAGGAGGTCAATAATATATCATACACAAGCAACCAACATGACACACAGACAACAAAAGCAGGGCTGACATGATATATACACCAAATGCGGATAACTAAAGACTGAATCTGTAATCAAAACACACTACAGACTCCATACATAATCACATGTCCTGTGAGAGCCAATATACATACAAAGACATCCAAATACAACACAAACGCGTGCCCGAGCACAGAAAATAATACATACTGGTACAAGGGATGCTGATAGTCTCAGAAACTCGCGGGACGTGGCGCTACTCCGCTACTGACGAAGTCCTCACGGGGAGCTCCTCCTCCAGGTCCGACTCAGATGACACTGAAGAAAAATATTGTGCGAGGGGTGAGCCACACGCTCAGTGAACGGCACAACCCATGCATCACAGACAATATTGACCACAACCAGATAGTTCTTAACATCCACAACCATAACCACAATTAATAACAATTCCTCAAACTAGTGGGTCGCTAACGCCAACCCACTACACCCTCACCCTCACCCTCAATGGGTGACATAGGATATTGGGACTAACAACACATAACCAGCGGGTCGCTTCCGCCAACCCGCTACACCCTCACCCTCACCCTTCAAGGGGTGACCAAGGATATTGGGACTAACTACACCAATCCAGCAGGTCGCTATCGCCAACCTACTACACCCTCACCCTCACCCCTCAACAGGAGTGACATAGGATATTGGGACTGACAATCATCCATAGACAAATACCAGCGGGTCGCTCATCGCAACCCACTACACCCTCACCCTCACCCTACAACGGGTGACATAGGCTCTTGGAACTGACTAGGCTGTTGATCACCCTTGGTCCACCGATAGTCTCTCCTCCACTCCGTAGGCCGCTTGGTTTTCACCCACAACTTCGGCCCAGTCCGAAACCAAATCAGGAGGCGCCTACTGATGGGAGCCCTTAGAAGGGACGGCCTTTCTAACGCTGGGGCAGTTTCTACCGGATCCAACGAAGGGGACAGAATAGCCTATCCATCGCATATGATCCACTCGGATCCGCAGACAACACATCATAACAACACTACTGTTCTGAATTCCTTAGAACCCACCAGGGCGCATAACTACGATGCGGGGAACATGCATAAGGTTATCACAAGGGTGGAATATCATTGGGGGAAAGAAACTCGGGAGGGCAGCGTGAGTCCCCGTTATAGGGCACCCCGACAACCAAACAAGGAACACGGTGTACCCTAACCCGGGTCTCACCGCTGTCCTCGCAAGGCCCCTCCCCTATAATATTCACTATAACATGCAATTTAACAAGTACTAGCATTTAATTTAATAAATAAACTAGTAGGGCACATGCATCGGCCGGGCTTCCTATCATGGAACCAGGGAACATGCTGCATGGCTCATACACATATCCTAAGGGTGCAAGTCCCTAACATGCAAAGTCTAGGGTAACATGCATTCTACAATTAAATCATGCTCGCATGATATACATATTACACATGCCAATATCTATCCATGGTGCCCCAGGAGAGGTCGGTATACGCCCAAGTGCGTATAACACCTCTCTACTGGGTTGGATTGTCCCACTCACCAGTATCTGGGTCGTCGCGCGACCGTCCGTCCAGATCTGCAAGATAGACATTCAATATGGTGAGAACAATACATAAATACTCTAAAATACCCCAAACACACAAAACCCACAACTAAACACCTAACACTCGGGCAAACGTGCATACGATCCGCACGCACGCTAACCCGAGCACTCCGGCTACCACCCGCACGGCCGCTCGACCGCCCGGGTGCACCGCCACGCCTCAGCCAACGCACCCCACGCACCGCCGAACCTCCCGGGTGCACCGCGCGCCCCCTGCGCCCCAGCGCAGCCGCCCGCGCGCACCCCGCACGCCTCGCGCTGGCCCGCGAGCACCCCGCACGCCCCGCGCGTAGCGCCTCGCCCCGCGCGCACCACCTCGCTCCGCACGCACACCGCGCGCACCACCTGCCTCTACCCGCACGCACCACGCGCGCACCGCCAGCTCCGCCCCCGCGCGCACCCCGCGCGCACCGCCAACTTCGCCCCGCGCGCACCCCGCGCGCACCACCAGCCGCCTTGCCGTGCCCCGCGCGCACCCTGCACGACACCCCGCAGCGGTGCCCAGCGCCCAGCACCCTCGGCCAGCACCCGGTACCCGCGACCCAGCGCCCAGCGCCCAGCACCCGGGACCCTCACCCAGCGTCCACGCGCACGCCCGCGCAACACGCGCCCAGCGCGCCTGGCAGCACGCGCCCCGCGCGCCTGCCAGCCTGCCCGCGCTGCTGCCCGCGTTGCCTGCCTGCGCGCGTCGCCGAGTGGCCCGAGCACCGCTCGCCTGCACGCCCGGGGCACTGCCCGCCTGATGCCCGAGCGCCCCTGCCCTGCTCGCCTGCGCGCCCAGCCAGCTAGCCCGGCCTGCCAGCGCGCACAGCCACTACCCGCAGCCAGCATGCACCGCACGCTTCTCCCTGCACCCCCCGAGCGCACGCCCGCGCGCGCACGCGCTCGCGCGCCCAGCAAACTGGTGCACCTGCTCCCAGCCTACCCGAGCTAGCCCTGCCAGCCTACCCTGCACACACTGCCCTCACGGCCATCATCCCCAGCACCGCCGCCCAGCACCTCGCGCACAGCCCGCCCAGCTCCTCGCGCCCAGCTCACCCAGCTCCAGCCGCTCGACCAGACCTTGCACGACCAGCACGCACAGCACGCCCTGCACGCGCGCTCAGCTGGCCACCAGCGCCCCCGAGAGCACGCCCGCGCGCACACCCGCGCGCACGCACGCGCGCACACCCGCGCGCACGCACGCGCGCACGCCCGCGCGCGTCCAGCCCGCGCGCTGCCTGTGCTGCTGCCGCTGCTGCCTGCTGCCCGGAACAGAACCCCCACTGCCCGAGACCATCCCCCACCCATACCCGAGCACCTCTACCACCACCCATCGACCTCCGACCACCTCCACAGCCCTCCGACGGCCACCCACAGCCGCCGACGTCCACCCAACCCCAAAACCCACCTCCTATCATCCATCTAAACAAGAAAAGAGGGGAAATAGGGCTTACCAAGGGGAGGAAGGGGAGTCCGGACGCTCTCCGCGCGCCGAAACCTTTCCCAAAAGGCTTCCACTACCCGGATCTACTCCCACCTCCAAGACAGCCCAAAACAGAGGAGAAGAGAGGGGGGACGGAGGGGCCAAACTCGTCGGAATCGAGATTTGAAACCACCGGGGTGTAGATCGGGACCCGATCTACACTTCCTAGGTTTTAGGTTTTTGGGTTTGAGGGGTCTAAGGGGCTCAAAAGCAAGAAAAATGGGTAAGGGGAGAGAGAGAGCTCAAGGAGGAAGAAGATGAATAGTGCCAAGCACTTTTTAAATCCCACTTATATAGTGAGCGACTTAAAAACCCAGATACGCCCCGGAACTGCGAAATTTCGGGAACGTTACCGGAATTCGATGAAATTTTTGTGAGAGGTCTAAAATGGCACCAGGACACCAAATATGCAGTTAGATTTCCAATCGGAGTCCTCTAACTCAGGACGATAGCTAACAGTCCAAAAATTAGCGGTTCCGATCGAAAAACCGAAAAAAACGAAAAACTGCCAGAACGCTCCAACGGTTACCAGCAGGCTAAAAGTGACACATATATAACAAGTGCAAACCCATCAATTGGATCAAAAAATATCTGTTCGAATTCATAAACAATTTCTAAAAAAGGCAGTTCTCATGCAACGAGCTTTTTCCAGTTGGTATGTTGGGGTGTATGACCAATTACCCATAAACCTCACATGACATTCCAGACTCATATATTATTCAAATGCAACGGAATGAAGGTTATTTAACAAAATTTATAGACTCCTTCAAATACAACATTAACATATTACCTATAAGATCGCTCCCACAACAAGATGAACCAAAAATGTGGGAGCATTTGATAATGTTCAAACATGTCCACTTTCATCAACAATATAAGAATATAAGAATGGAAATACATTCCCAACAATATAAGAATGACTAACAAGATAAGGATGATAAGCAAGATGAGGAGACCTAAAATCACATAAAGCAGTGGGAATTGTATGTCGCATGTAGGAGGGTTGGGAAACATAAGGACTAGTTTGTTGAGCACTCTCATCAAGTCCATGTGTCTGTTGCTGGGTATCTTCCATGGCTATGGTGGAGTAAGCCGTTGGACTTTTCACGTGTCCAATCAATGGCTGAAGTGTCTCTGAGAGAACCTCAGTGGTCTGAGTTTGCTGCACCTCTGGAACTGTTCCTTAAACCTCTCTTTGTGTACCTTCGAGTTGGATACCCCCTAGCATTTGATTGGCTTCCTGCAATGATTGTGCCCCGGCATATAGAGCACTAAGAATCCATAGATTTACGTATGACATTCAAGTATTCAACCCATGAATTATAAATGTCTGGCCTCCGCCCCACAGATACAACGTAGTAACAAAATCGTGCCATCCTGTGACAGTAATTGATATATAGAACAATTAGTTATGGAATTACATGATCCCAAAATTGGCATTACCTGACCATTAAAGTATGTCTTATGAAAAATGAAATCTATTGTGTTACATTTATATGCTATGAAAATGAAATCTTTATAGAAGTGCGACATTATAAACAAACTTCATGCCCAAATCCTTTATGTAGTATTCATTCTGGTTAACATTTGAGATATCATGGGCACAATTGCACTTTAGCTTATATTTTAATGTCATTGGATGAGGGTTCGATCATTATAAGATCTATTGCGTGAAGCTACAGAGTGTGTCAAATAATGAAAAATTATAGTTAAAATGTATCTAGAGTGAGCTCTTTCTATTTATGACGTGTCAGGTTAAATTGACAAAATATTTATACTATTATTCTTCTCCAATCATGCATAACAAGTTTATTCATGTAATATGAGGCAATGTGTGCTTCATTTAAATTTTTTTTGGAACTCTGGGTTTCACCTGTGTGTATGTATGTCATGCTTTTCTATATAACACACAAAAAGAAAGAGCTAAATGAGAATTTGAGGTCAATCTTGTTATGGATGAGGTGCTAGAGCTCAAATGCATTTGCTCAAGAGCGAAACTCAATAAATTATAAATTTGTTTTCCTCAGTGATGTGTCTTTGGCATCTTATTTATTGGCTTTATATTTTATTTTTCTTTAACAAATTATCTATAGTTTTCTAGAGGTAAAATCTGTCAAAGATGCGGTGCTATCCAATGACCTGGTTAGCCGATTGTTAACACCTAACCTTATTTTATATGCCTCCATTTGGAAGAGTGGTTGTAAGATGACATTTTATGTGTGTCCACTACAGAGCAACCTATTTATCTAGTCCAACCTTTCAACCACAGATATATCTACTTTACCATTGGCTATGTACATTGGTGCCACTACTGAGGATATTAGCTTACGCTTAAAGGAAATGAGTGTACTATTTTCTATTACTAGGTCAATCGGGTTATATTTTAAACATACAAAAATCTTGACATATTATTCTTATATGTGCTATGTTCATAATAACATGCATACTTTCACAATTCATATCTATTTTTCATTTTCTTCTAATGTTGTGTTGTTGATGAAGCACGAAGCGTTCTTTTAGCTCATACTGCTATAGTATAATGGCAAGCAATGCAAAATCCATCATGTCCCAAGTATTTACAATTATGATATAAGCTGAAATTGAAAACCAATGTCTCCATATGTTTTCAGGAAGGACACATGCAAAGTAAACCACGTTCGGGGAAAATGATATCATTTAACCGAACAATGAATATGCTCTATGTTTACCTATCTATTCTATCACACACAAAATCGACAGAATGCCCGAATATGGTTGTTCCACAACACGATAAGATGCCGAAAGAAGATCAATGAATACCGGAACCACAATGAGTAATTTAAAGAAGCAAGTTCGAAGATCCAAACGGCTCACCTTTATGCATTTGTAGATCTAAAGGGAAAATCATGAGTCACAGAGCTTGCAATTCGATCCAGCATATGAGATGAATATTACATTAGCCACCAGATCTGATGAGAAGATGATCAGAAAAAGGAATTGATGACCACAAAAAATACAAATTTGAAGGGGGGAGGGTTTATGGGTTGGCTCTACCACAAATGAAGTGCTTATGTGAGGTGTGATTCAAGACGAGCGAATCGCCTAAAGGCCGCGGATCGGTCACTGGAAATGTCACCGTCTACAGTGATTGAGGAGGAGCACCGAGAGATGATTTGCAATTGTTTAGGGTGTTGCCGAATAACAGAAGCACAATGTGTAGTCACCTTTTTCAGGGATTTCATTTTAAGGGGACGAGGGTAGTTAGATAATTTAACATATTAGGATTCCTGTGTAAATCATTTCACATGGCAAAAAAGTAATTAATTCAAATAACATGGGGCTACTTTGTCTAGCTGCAACGAACATGATTTTCATTCATCTAAAAACATCCCTTATTATTACATCCTAAAAGTAGCTTTCCAAACTGTGTTTTCAAACGTAGCCTTAGATTTGTTTGGTTAGGTCTGAGAGGGGTTTAAAACAGGGATTTAGAGAGATTTTTTAGAGAGTAAATTTTGGTGGGAGAGTAAATTCTGTATGGAGTGGATTTCTGTTTGCACAAGCAACAGAAATCCACTCCATACAGAGATAGGAGAGTGAATAATTCTTCTATCCATCTTCAAGTCCTTGTACGAAAACGAATGCTACTGGAGAAAGGTTTGTGTGTGTGTGTATATATATATACATATGTATATATACATACATGTATACATATATATACATGTATATACATATGTATACATATGCATGTATATATATATGTATGTATGTATGTATATCATATGATGATAATAGTATTCGTAAACATGTTAATCAAGATCCTAAGTGCTTTTTAGATTTATTTACACTCACTCCCTTGCATTTGCAAACTGGTTTTTAACAAGTCGCGTTTCATTTCTAGAATTCTATGTATATTTGAATCACTTCAGGCATTCTTATACTCTTTCTTAATATGATTGTAGCATATTTTGTTCTCCTTCAATTATTTTTTTATGTGGTTGACCAAAATAGAGATGTAATCCTTTCCTTTGGATCTAAGGCAAACGACGGGGCTTCAGTTTACAGACGTGATAAGGTGCATGGAATGTAAGGCTCACATTCGAAAAAACAAAAAAAAAAAACAGAGAGACCACCACATGCATTTAAAGTGGTGAACTCACCTAACCTAGCCAACTTGGATAACCTAACCTAACATCTACCCTAACCCATAACCTAACTGTCACGCCCCAGGGCGGCCGTCCCCGGGACGCGGCAAGAGTATATATGATATCAGCAGTCAATACAGGAAGTCAATAACATACTCTAACAACATTCAAAATGGCAACACAGACAACAAAAGGGCTGACATGATATATACACAAATAGCGGAAGCTAAAAGACTGAATCTGTAACTCAAAGACATATTACAGACTCGATACACAATCAACTGTCCTGTGAGGGCCAATATATACAATGACATCCAAATATAATACAAACATGTGCCCAAGCACAGAATACAATACATACAAATAAAAAAGGGATGCTGATAGCCTCTAACACTCGCGGAAATGTGGCGCTGCACCGCTACTGCTGAGGTCCCTCGGGGAGCTCCTCCTCCAGATCCAACTCAGATGACACTGGAGAAAAATATATGCGAGGGGTGAGCCACACGCTCAGTGAATAGCACAACCCATGCATCACAATTCATATTAACCACAATTTATTATTCAAAGCCTCAAAGTGGCAGGAACTATACAATCCAGTGGGTCGCTACATCGCCGACCCACCACACCCTCACCCTCACCCCTCAATAGGTGACATAGGATATTGGGACTGACTAGGCTGTTAATCACCCTTGGTCCACAACTACACAAATTCAGTGGGTCGCTACATCGCCGACCCACCACACCCTCACCCTCACCCCTCAATATGGTGACATAGGATATTGGGACTGACTAGGCTGTTAATCACCCTTGGTCCACTGATAGTCTCTCCTCCACTCCGTAGGCCGCTTGGCCACTCCCACATTCAGCACAGTCCGAATCCAAAATCAGGAGGTACCTACTGATGGGAGCCCTCTCACGGGACGGCCTTTCTAACGCTGGGGCAGTCTCTACACGGATCCAACGAAGGGTACAGAAACAGCCTATCCATACGCATATGATCCACTCGGATCCGCAGTATTCCTTAACTGGAAAAAGAAACCCTGGGAAGGCACCATGAGGTCCCGATATAGGATATCCCGACAACCAAACAAGGAACACGGAGTACCCTAGCCCGGGTCTCAACGCTGACTTTGCAAGGCCCTTTAATCCAGAGAAGGGAGACTCTACTGGTGTCATGAATTCTTCAGAATTCCTCCAGGGCGCATAACCAAGATGCGGGGAACATATATTATAATATTATCGGGAAAAGAAACCTTGGGAGGGCACCATGAGGTCCCGATATAGGATATCCCGACAACCAAACAAGGAACACAAAGTACCCTAGTTCGGGTCTCAATGCTGACCTCGCAAGGCCCCTTAATATTCCCTAAAGCATGCTAAAATACTATAAGTTCGCATTTAATTTAATAAATCAAACTAGTAGGACACATGCATAGGTCGAGGCTTCCTAGCATGAGAACAGGGTGACAGGATGCATGGCTCTTACACATATCCTAAGGGTGCAAGTCCCTAACATACAAAGTCTAGGGTAGCATGCATTCTACATATTAATCATGCTTGCATGGATTACATATTACACAAGTTAATATTGACCATGGTGCCCCAGGGGAGGACGGTACACGCCCAAGTGCATATAGCGCCTCCCTACTGGGTTGGGTTGTCCCACTCACCAATAACCGGGTCGTCGCGCGACCGTCCGTCAAGATCTGCAAGATAGGGTAATCAACTTGGTGAGTAAAATACACAAATATATACAAAAATACACTAAAATACCCAACACTCGAACAAGCGTACATACGGCCTGTACGCACGCGAGTCCGACCACCCTGACTCACTCTCGAACTCCCGGGCAGCCGTATGCACGGTCACCCACCCCGAGCGCACAGCCGAGCCCCGGCCCGCGCGCCCAGCCGCACTGCCGAGCCCCTCGGGTGCACCACGCGCTCACTGCGCCCCAGCGCAGCAACTCGCGCGCACACCCGCACGCCCTGCGCCCCAGCGCAGCACCCCGCGCGCACCACCCACTCGCACCACCTGCTCGTCCAGCTCCCCCTTGGGTGCACCCGCGCACACTGCGCCCCAGCGCAGCGCCCCGCACGCGCACCCGCCCGCACTGCGCCCCAGCGCAGCGCCCCGCACGCGCACCTGCCCGCACTGCGCCCCTGCGCAGTGCCCTGCACACACTCCCCGCTCGCCCTGCGCGCACTGCGCCCCCTACGCAGCACTCCGCACACCACCCGCTCGCCACGCGCCCCTGCGCAGCGCTCCGCGCGCACGCCATGCACTGCGCCCAGCGAGCCCGACAGCACGCGCCCAGCGCGCCTGCCCGCAGCTCGCCCGCCTGCGCCTGCCAGCCTGCGCGCGCCGCTGCCCGCATGCACCCGAGCCGAGCTCAACCACCCCAACCGCCACCAACAGCCACCACAACCACTCCCAAACCACCAAGCACACTTTCACTCCCAAAAACACACCCTAACATACATCTAAACAAGAAATGGAAGGAAAGGAAGCTTACCCTAGGAGAGGAAGAGAAGGGGAGGAAGAACGGGTGCTCCTCGCGCACCGATTCGCCACCTCCAAGACCACCACCACCAAGACCTCCCCTCAGCCAAAGCAAGGCTGAAAACAGAGGAGAAAAGAGGGTATGAGAGGGGGTCACACACGTGGGAACTCGAATCCGAGACCACCGGAAGGTAGATCGGGAGCTCACCTTATCTTTTCTCTTCTTTGGGTTTTTGGTTTTGATCCCTTGAACTAGGTCATATGGGAGGATTAAAGAGAGGGAGAGAGAGAGAAAAATTTCCGAGGAGATGATGAATAGTGGGGGGGGGGGATGTAGTGGGGTTTTATTATCCTCACACCCACACCACACACACTCACACCACTTAGATTAGCCCTAATTAGGTTTAGGCTAGGATTAGATTAGGTTTAAGTGTGGTTTGACCCTAGTCAACCCAACCACACAAAAATCCAAATTCATTTGACCAAGTCAAAGGTCAACTTTGACCAAGTCAAGTCTCCCAATGACTTCTCGCCCAGTCAAAACCCGGAACTGTGAAATTCTGAAACGTTACTGGAATTCGATGAAATTTTCGTGAGTGGCTTGGAATGGCACCAGGACACATAATATGCAGTTAGATTTTCAATCGGAGCCCTCAAGCTCAGGTATAGCTAAAAGTCCAAAATTTTAGCGGTTCCGATCGAAAAAACGAAGAAGCTGAAAAACTGCCAGAATGTCCCAATGGTTACCAGAAGGTTAAAAGTGACACATATATAACCTAACCCACTCCTTTCACTCACCCTCCCCGAATGACCAACTGAAATTAAAAAATAAAAAAACCAAAAAACCCTCTCAGCCTCCCCAACCAAACCTATCTCGACTGCTGCCGCTGCTCAAATGCCCCGATGCCATCGCCCCTCAACTGCCTCGACGCCGCCACCTCTCGTCCTCCCCGATGCCGTTAGAAAAGGTCCTAGACTTGTGAAGGTTTGCCCTAGACTTTCCATTAAGATTTTTTTTTGTAGATCTAGGGTTTTTAACTAGATCTAACATTTATTTTTCTCATTTAGGGATTTTTCCTAGTTTTACTAGATCTAAAGTTTCAAAGTTTTGATTTTGTTTGATGGGTTTGTTTTCTCTTGTTAGAATAGTTGTTTGGTCTATGTTGTGATTAACAGTGTTTGGATGGGTGAAACTTGATCAAGTTGGAATTGTGAAGAATTGTTTTTTATGATGTTGGCATGATAGATTTTCATTGTTTTTTGTTAGATAGGGTTGTTTACTGTAATTGTGATTTTGGATTTTATTGGGGTCTTTTTTTTTTTGCTGCATTGTTAGGTTTTGATTTGTTCATGTGATTTTTGTTATAAATCTTTTGAAGCCTTTTTGGGGGTGGGTTATGAATCAAATTGGTTCTTTGATGGAACATGGTTTTTATACTTTATTTTTTGTTTGGTTTTTCTGTTTATACTAAAATGGATAATTTGGAGTTGGAAGTTGAGAATGAATTTGTCCAACATGATGAAGAGTTAGAGTCAAATTCTTTTGAAGCTATTTACAGTCCTCAAATAAATCATGAATGAAGCCCACAAAATGTCAAGAATTTGAAACACTAAATGATGTTCATGAGTTTTATAATAAATATGCAAAAGAAGCTGGATTTAGTGTTCGAATTCATTCTGCTATGGTTGTGTCACTTTTTAGCGGTCAAATATTAGGTTCTAATTTATTTTAAAAGTTTGGGCATTCAATTTAAAATTTGACTGCATAAATATTCTCATAGTACTGGCATTAGCCTACCTATAAATTTTTGTCGCATTCTGATGTCGTTTTAAAAATTATGCAATTCCAATTGGTATCTGGGATTAGTAGTTACTAGGTTTTGGTAAATGAGAATTTCTCAAAGCTTGCCGTGGAAGCTTTCCTCTTGGGGGTGTGTGTGGTGACTTTAGGCAAGTCTCACCCTTCTCCAACCCTTAGTTCCTATTCCCTCTATTTGTGGTGAGGTTAAGCTTATGTATACCCCTCTCTCTACATCATCACACCAAAACCCCCCAAATGTGAGTTTCTCACTCTCTCCCTCTCATTATTTTCACTCTTTGGAGCTCCTCTTTTTGGGTGGGTTGGTTGAGCTAGTGAAAGAAGAAGAGAAGGAGAAGAAGTAGAAAAGGTGAAGGTGAGAGGCATGTGTATTCCCTAGTGTTGCTTGACCTCCCCTTCCCCATTTATTGCTCTCTAATGCTCCCTCCCTTGCCCCCTCTCTTGTGTGTTCAGCCATGAAGGAGTGGAGGTGAAGGAAGAGATGGTGAGGGTGAATGCAGATGTTTGTGAGCCTATTTATTTAGCTTGGTCTCTCTCTCTTTCAAACCCTCTTCTAATTCCCCCCCCCCCCCCCCACTCGCGATCTGTCCGGCCCAGCAAAGAAGGGAAGTAGTGTTGGAAGAGAAGGTGGTGTGAGTTTGTGCTTGTAAAGCCCCCAATCGCCTCTTCTCCTCCTCCTCCAAGAGGTACTCTTTTCCCCTCTTTTTTTATGCCTTGTATGTGTTTGTGTTTATGTTTCATAAGTGTGTGTGCTATTGAATATGGGTGTTGTTGAGATAGTGTTGTTGTGTTTAATTGCTATTGCACATGAGATGTTTGTGTTTATGTATGAATGGTGGTGGTTTTGTATTGTAGTAAGGCAGATTTCTGTCATCCTAAGATCTTTGTGGAATTGGTACCTAGAGACATATTCTAAGGATTGTGTTCTCCCGTGATATGATCATCTAGATGTTTAGATGCTATATATGAAATTTGGTATCATAATATTATCTGTGTATTTGCATGGACGGTCCAGATTCACATGAGAATTGATCAGTTTCTGAAAATACTTTATTTCAGGCATGTAGAGGCTAAATTAGATTATGATGTCTTCACAGATTATGATCCCAACATGTTAGATAGTGTGTATGATATATTTCAGAATTTTGGGATGTGTATTTGGTACTGTGGAGCTCAAAGAGTAGGGTTGTCTGCTGCAGATGCACTAGTTTGACATGACTGTATCAATGAGTTATTCATGCATGCTGTAGGCATTATCAAGAGTTGGTGTCTTCATGAAGTAGGCTTATATATGTGTCAGGAAGCTTCATATTTTATTTGAGCACCATTGGTTGTACGGTTTAAAAGTTGTGGCATTTTTTGTTCATGTGATTGTGTTGTCGTGGGAGTGCGTTGCGCGCTACCCCCCTCCCCCCCCCCCCCCCACGGCCCACCCCGCGCACTGTTCTGCTCCAGGGATCATGTTTATGATTCATTTATTTGAGTTGTGTTTATCACGTTGTTTATCTATATTTGGTTGTGTCTTGCAAATCTCATAACCGGACGCGCGACGATCCAAGTACCTGTGAGTGGTTCGATCCACTCCTTTGAGGAAGCGCTCGATGCATAGTCCTGCATCGCGTATCCATGGGGCTGTATACCTATGCTCAATCTTGATTTATAAATTGTATTGCTATATTAAATCCATACTATGCTAGATAACTTGCATGCTAGCTTTATATGTGAATTGTATTATGTGTAGGATCCTATACTTGTTAGTATTATTTGTGGTATCTTATATATCATGAAATATAGAGTATGGCATGCCGTAGGTAGTCTTTTTGTGGTACCACCTTTATGTTAGTAAATATTTAACGTGGTTAATCATTAGTTGATCCATATAATTCTATGCTTAACCCTTGTTAGGGCATCTGTATTAGCTAGTAAGCATATGTTGAAATGTCATATGACGTGTATATGTGAGTAAGAGATGATAATCGATTAACGCGAAGCATTGAGTGCATACTTATTGGGTCTTGTTGTGGATTTGAGTGAGTGGTTTGACCACCTCACTTATTCAGTAAGCATGCATATTTTGGGTGATTCCTATGTAATCTGAATGCATGCTTGTTATGAGCATATAAATGCATGTCGTAATTTAACCTTTTGATAGGGAAATTAATCAATTGTTTTACTAATAATCCAATATTCACATGGCATGACCTTATGTTAATAAGTTAATATTGTTTTTCTTATACTGTTGTGTATGCCTCTAAGTAACTTGTTCCTTGTGAGGAATATAGTTAAGACTCATTCAATTATGCAATTCTTGTTTGTTTGATGTTTTGCCTTTGAACTTTAGATGGGTCTTATTTGCCTCTATTTGATATTGGACGAGTCATTATGTTAAATTTTAGTGATGAAGTTTGTTAGTATTAGAAAATGTGATTTTTTTTCATTTCCTTAGAATATCCTATGAGGAGTGGTGAGCTTATTAACTCATAAGTTACTTAGCATTGTCATTCGTTGATTACCCGCTTGTTTAGGGAATACAATTCCATGTGCTTGTACTTATTGATAGCTAATGAAATGGGTTCCACTATTATCTTGTGCATATAGTGGAATCATGTGATTGATTTAGGTAATATACAGTTAATTCCTGAATGCTAGGTTCTTTGTATTCTCTTTTGAGATGGAATTTCTCATGTGTTATAATGTGCTCATGTTAGACTAATCAAGCCTATCTCTAATAGGTAAGTGTATGATCTTCTGTTGGTCATGCTTTATTATTTTTGTGCCTAAGAAAAGTAGTTAACTACCCTACATCCATGCGATGCACTCATATGGGAATTCAGGAGAATTCATTTATTGTATCGGTGTTTGTTAACTGATAGCTATGATAGTATGCTTGGCCCATCTGTAATAGGAATGTGCATGACCCGCCTTTAGGGTCATGCCTTGTCATTGTTGAGTGTGAGGATTTAACTATTTCCCCGCGTCTGAGTGATGCAATTGTCAGTATTTGCAAACCGATAGTAGTTGATCCGTGAGGATCGTATTGCGAGTGTGGAGTGCTTTCTTCCCATATCAACATGCGTCGAAGCTACCCAGTGTTGGATTGTGCCGCCACATGATAGGATGTCCAATGTGTATTTCAATACCCTTGTGACTTCGTACTTATCTTGGAAGGCTGTGAGGAAGAGGGCTACCTGAGAGAGGGTTACCAGATGATATTGTTTAATAGATGATCTGTGAGGATCATATTGCAAGCGTGGAGTGCTTCTCCCCTACCTCGTACCCGTGTTGAAGCTACCCGGAGTTGGAGCTATCCTGGATGGTGCCACCACATCATTGGAGGCCCAATGTGTATTTCAATATCCCTGTGGCTTCGTACCTATCTTGAAAGGCTGTTGGAAAAAGGGCTACCCAGGAGAGGGCTACTGGAAGGTTAAGGGAGTTAGCGAGTTGATTTCTTTTTTTTCAAAAGCCCCATGTCACCCCTAGGGGTGAAGGTGAGGATGAGGTTGGAGTGCTTCCTCCCCATATCACTGTGCATCGAATCTGCCAGCATCGAAGCTTCCTTAGGTGGTGCTGCCGCATCGGAAGGCTGCCAAGGAGAGGGCTAACTGGGAGAGGGCTACCGGATGATATCACGAGCACGGTGTATTATTTCCCTATATCATCGTGCGTCGAAGCTACCCGGTACCAAATCTGTCTTGCGTTGTGTCACCGAATCGTTGGGAATACCCAGAGTATGATATGCCTATCATAAGAGGCTTGAGTACTGATCACGAGTGATGCCGTATCATTGGGAATGCCTAGAGTATGATGCCACTATCGTACGAGGCTCTAGTACCGACCATGGATGGCCGCCAAGATGAAGACTAACTGGGAGAGGGCTATCGAATGATGCGAGGCATCGTAACGTATTATATATCGATGCGGATAATCTTTGTAGCATTGTGCTAATCTGTGATACTACACGTTACTGTTAATGGATTAGTTGTTTCCCAAATGTCCCCCCCCCCCCCTCTGGGGTGAGGGTGAGGTGAGGTTACGTCTCCACGTGGCATTTATATCTTTCTTTAGAAGAAAAATATGCTAATATGATATTATTATTGTAGAGCTTGGATTATTGCCACTCATTGAGCTTGTAGCTCACCCCTCATGTATTGTTTTTTCCACCAAGGGCAGAGTTGGACGTGAAGCTGGAGCATCCCTCTAGCGTGGTTCGTGCATGGAACGTTCCACCTTTCGGTTGGCGAGTGTGAGGTTATCAGCAATCCTATTTTTTTGTGTGTATGTATTAGTAATCATCCGTGTTGCACATGTGGTTGTATGTAGACTAGACTTGGACTCTCACAGGACAATGATTGTGTATTCAGGTCTGTAATAATGTTTTTTATATATGTGCTTATTTGTATTTTATGCTTCCATATTTTTTAAATGGCTATCACTTCCCTGTTGCCTTGTTACCTTATTTGATCTTTGTTGGTTATTGTTGCATTTCATTTGGAGTCATTATTGACCTCTTGTGTATGACTCATGATATTGTATGATTGGTATGGTCCCAGGAACGACCGCTCCGGGGCGTAACACATTCTAGTAGGAAGAGTAGATGTCACGCCCCAGGGCGGCCGTCCTCGGGACGCGGCAAGTGTATACATGATATCAGCAGTCTATACAGGAGATCAATAACATACTCTAAACAACAACTAAAATGACAACACAGACGAAAGCAAGGCAGACATGATATATGCATAGATAGCGGAAGTTAAAAGACTGAGTCTGTAATTCAAAAACATACTACAGACTCGATACATAATCAACTGTCCTGTGAGAGCCAATATACACATACATCCAAATATAATACAACGAGTGCCCAAGCACGGAAATATAATACATACAATCAAAAGAAAGGATGCTGATGGCCTCAATACTCGCGGGACGTGGCGCTGCTCCGCTACTGATGAAGTCTCTCGGGAAGCTCCTCCTTCAGATCCGACTCGGTGATAACTGGAGAAAAATTATACGAGGGGTGAGCCACACGCTCAGTGAATAGCACAACCCATGCATCACAATTTATATTAACCATAAATAAATCAAAGCCTCAAAGTGGCAGGAACAACACAATCCAGAGGGTCGCTACATCGCCGACCCACCACACTCTCACCCTCACCCCTCAATAGGTGACATAGGATATTGCGACTGACTAGGCTGTTAATCACCCTTGGTCCACCAATAGTCTCTCCTCCACTCCGTAACCGCTTGGCCTACTCCCACACTTCAGCACAGTCCGAATCCAAATCAGGAGGTACCTACTGATGGGAGCCCTTTTACGGGACGGCCTTTCTAACGCTGGGGCAGTCTCTACACGGATCCAATGAAGGGCACAGAAACAGCCTATCCACACGCATACAATCCACTCGGATCCACCGACACCGATCTCAACTTATAAATGTCACGAATTCTTCAGAATTCCTCCAGGGTGCATAACTAAGATGCGGGGAGACATATATTATAATATTATCGGGAAAAGAAACCTTGGGAGGCACCATGAGGTCCCGACATAGGATATCCCGACAACCAAACAAGGAACACGGAGTACCCTAGTCCGGGTCTCAATGCTGACCTCGCAAGGCCCCATAATTTTTCCTAAGGCATGCTAAAATACCATAAGTTCACATTTAATTTAATAAATTAAACTAGTGGGACACATGCATAGGTCGAGGCTTCCTAGCATGAGAACAGGGTGACAAGATAAATGGCTCTTACACATATCCTAAGGGTGCAAGTCCCTAACATACACAGTCTAGGGTAGCATGCATACTACATATTAATCATGCTTGCCTAGATTACATATTAAACAGGTTAATATTAACTACGGTGCCTCAGGGGAGGACGGTATACGCCCAAGTGCATATAGCACCTCCCTACTGGGTTGGATTGTCCCACTCACCAATAACCGGGTCGTCGCGCGACCGTCCGTCAAGATCTGCAAGACAGGGTAATCAACTTGGTGAGTAAAATACATAATTATATACAAAAATACACTAAAATACCCAACACTCGGACAAGCGTACATATGGCCGTACGCACGCGAATCCGAGCACCCCGACTCACCCGAACCCCGGGGCAGCCGTACGCACGGCCACCCGACCCAGGCGCACAGCCGCGCCCCAGCCCGCGCGCCCAGACGCACTGCCGAGCCCCTGCCCGCATGCTCGGACCCGCTGCCGAGCCCTCCGGGTGCACCGCGCGCTCACTGCGCCCCAGCGCAGCAACTCGCGCGCACACCCGCACGCCCTGCGCCCCAGCGTAGCACCCCGCGTGCACCACCCGCTCGTCCAGCTCCGGGTGCACCCGCGCGCACTGCGCCCCAGCGCAGTGCCCCGCACGCACTCCCCGCTCGCCCTGCGCGCACTGCGCCCCCTACGTAGCACTCCGCACACCACCCGCTCGCCACGCGCCCCTGCGCAGCGCTCCGCGCGCACGCCGTGCACTGCGCCCAGCGCGCCCGACCACACGCGCCCAGCGAGCCCGACAGCACGCGCCCAGCGCGCCTGCCCGCAGCTCGCCCGCCTGCGCCTGCCTGCCTGCGCGCGCCGCTGCCCGCATGCACCCGAGCCGAGCTCAACCACCCCAACCGCCACCAACAGCCACCGCAACCACTCCCAAACCACCAAGCACATCTTTAACTCCCAAAAACACACCCTAACATACATCTAAACAAGAAATGGAAGGAAAGGAAGCTTACCCTAGGAGAGGAAGAGGAGGGAAGGAAGAACGGGTGCTCTTCGCGCACCGAAACACCACCTCAAGGACCACCACCACCAAGATCTCCTTCAGCCCTCAAAGTGGCTGAAATCAGAGGATAAAAGAGGGCATGAGAAGGGGTCACACATGTGGGAACTCGAATCCGAGACCACCGGAAGGTAGATCTGGTCCTTACCTATCCTTTCTCTTCTTAGGGTTTTTGGTTTTAACCCCTCTAGCTAGGTCAAACCAAAGAAATAAGGAGAGGGGAGAGAGAGAGATTGAGTGGAGAAGATGATGAATAGGGACTTAATGTAGTCGTGGACTTCTATTTAGGCACACACACACACCACACACACTCACTTGAAATTAGATTAGGTTAAGCTAGGTTAGATTAGGTTTAGTTGATCTTTGACTCAAGTCAACCCAACCACACTAAAATCCAAATTCATTTGACCAAGTCAAAGGTCAACTTTGACCAAGTCAAGTCTCCCAATGACTTCTCGCTCGGTCAAAACCCGGATACGCTTCGGAACTGTGAAATTCTGAAACGTTACCGGAATTCGATGAAATTTTCGTGAGTGGCTTGGAATGGCACCAGGACACATAATATGCAGTTAGATTTTCAATCGGAGTCCTCAAACTCAGGATGATAGCTAACAGTCCAAAATTTTAGCGGTTCCGATCGAAAAACGAAAAAAACTGAAAAACTGCCAGAATGCTCCAATGGTTACCAGAAGGCAAAAAGTGACACATATATAACAGTAGGGATACTAATTAAATCTTAAGGAAGGAGTATGTGTGCTATAAAGAAGAAACATGTTCTAGGGAAGGGGGTAATAAAAAAGAAAGGCATCAGGGGATAATAAAAGAGGGTTGTAAGGCAAAGATTGTAGTTGTGAAGTCAAAATCTGGAACATTTATTGTGATCGTATTTGTTGAGGGTCATAACCATTCGTTGGCAACCCCATGAAAGGTGCATCTACTAAGATCTTACCGTAGTGTTTCAAGTGTTCAAAAATCCTTAACCAAGCAGCTTGGCACAACAAATGTACCAATACACCAACAAACTACCATTCTTGAAATGCAAGCAGAAGGAATAGAAAATATTGGGTGTACATAGAGGGACATTTATAACTATGAAAGAGATCAACGTAATCAGATGAAGGGGCGTGATGGAGATTTGCTAAATGAGCATTTTCAATTGGAACAAGAAAAGAACCCGTCTTTCTATTTCAAAATCAAGGCAGATAATGAACAGAGAATTACTCATTGTTTTTTTATGATGCAACCTCTAGATGTGCTTATAAATTTTATGGTGATGTAGTTATATTCGATACCACATAAAACATAAATCAGCATGAGATATATTTGCACCATTGATGGGGGTCATGGACAGACAATCATTTTTTCTTGTGCTTTCTTATATGATGAGACAACAGATTCTTTTGTTTGGCTATTCAAGTAGTTTAAGAAAGCTATGTTGGGTGATTACCCTAAAATGATCATCACTGATCAAGATCCATCAATGATAAAAGCCATTTGCACAACTCTTCCAAATACTTTTCACAAGTATTGCAGTTGGCACATCCTGAATAAATTCTCTGAGAAGTTGCATGTTGTCAAATGCAAGGATTACTGTAGGGACTTCCAAAAGTGCATATGAGAATCAGAGACAAGGGAAGAGTTTGACTCAACATGGATGGAGGCTGTTCAGGAAAGTGAGCTGAATGACAATAGGTGGTTGCAGTTAATATATGAAATTCGTTCAGCATGGGTGCCTACATATGTGAATCATATTTTCTTAGCTGGAATGTCAAGTAGCCAACGAGCGGAAAGTTCACATTCATTCTTCAAGAGATATATTTCCAAAAAAAATTCATTAGTGGATTTTATGATTCAATTTAACAAGGCACTTGTATGCCAACGACATGAAGAGTTAACAGGTAATCATGTTGATGTGAATGAGAAGCCTATGTTGAAGTTGCCAATGGAGATGGAAATGCAGATGTCTGAAATTTATACTCGAAGGGGCTGTTTGGGTACAAACATAAGGGTGGAATTGGTTGGAATAAGATGGAATAAGACAAAAAAAATGCTGTTTGGATGACTGGTATTGGCTGGAATTTGGATGCTGGAATAAGCAGGAATAAAGAGGAATAGCAATACCACCTGCCCCCTGGAATTAGCTATTCCAAGCTCCTCCATAAGTGGGCCCCACCCATCCCATCAATTTTTTCACTACCCCTCCCACTATTCATCGCCTCCTCCAAAATGAAAACGTGGTGGTGATGGTGGTGATTCTCGATGGTGGGCCCGGTGGTGGTAGTGGTGATGGTTCTCAGCGGACTTGGTGGTGGTGGACCGGTGGTGGTGGTGGTGTTGGTGGTGGTTTTCGTCGGTGGACTGGGTGGTGTTGGTGCATGGTGGTGGACCTGGTGGTGGTGGTGGTGGTAATGGTAGTTCCGAACCGTGGTGGTAGTATTGGTTCTTGGTTTTGGTGGTGGTTCATGGTGATGGTGGGTGGTGAATGGGGGTGGTTACTGGTGGTGGCTGTGGTGTTCTTGATGTTGGGTGGTGGTTCTCAGAGTGGTAGTGAGAGGGTAATTTTGTCATTTTAAAATTTAAAACACTTATCCCCATCTTATATAACAATCTATCTAAATTCAACCAAACACCAAAACTTTATTATTACGTTTTCCAACGAGAATAACAAAAAACACAACCAAACAGAAAATCACTTATTCTGTTGGTATAGTAATTTATTCCGAGAATAGTCATAAAACCCTGGAATAGCTTATGTCTCTATCCAAACGGCACCGAAAAGCATTTGGGCGCCGATATACGCACCCCATCTTACAAGAAACCCACCCCTTTAAAAAAATTAAAAAAAAGTTTTTATGTATTGTAGCAGTAAACGGAAACCCACCCCGAGGTCGGCATTCTCTTCGGCGACGGTGGTGAATGATGGTTGCCAAAGGTTCCGACGAGTGCACCAACCCAGGTCGGCAACCACTCGGGCGACGGTGTTGAAGTATGGTCGTCCAAAGGCTCGGCGAGCTAAAGTCAAAGATAAGAAATTCACGTTTTTACAAGTTTCAAACCAAATAGACAAATTTCACATTTAAATACATAGAATAGACAATCATGGTAACATTTATAACACATCAAAATACAATGTTAGCATTCCATAACGAATCATTCATATGATTACACTACAAAATACATATTCAAATTTTAAAAGTCATACATGAAGAGAAAAAAGAGTACCATAATAATAATAATAATAATAATAATAATAATAATAATAATAATAATAATAATAATAATAATACAGAAGCAGGGAGGGGGTGGAGACGAAGCAGGCCTTTTCTTGTGGTCAAGTAATTGTTTTTATGTTTATTTTTATTTTTTGAAAAAAGGAGTAATCTTTTTTATTGGATATGTTATTTATTTTTATATATGAAAAAATCAATATAGTCACATGAATGGTTGTAGAATTTGAACATGTATTTTGTTGGTTTAGTCACTTGAATTGTTGGTTATGGAATGCGAACGTCATATTTTGATGTGTTATAAATGTTGTTATGGCTGTTTGTTATATGTGTTTAAATGTGAAATTTGTTTATTTGGTTTGAAACTTGTAAAAATGTAAATTTATTCTATCTTACTTTAGCTCGCCGGGCCTTTGGGCGACCATACTTCAACATCGTCGCCCGAGTGGTTGCCGACCTGGGTTGGTACACTCGTCGGAACCTTTGGCGACCATCATTCACCACCATCGCCAGAGAGAATGCCAACCTCGGGGTGAGTTTCCGTTTACTGTTACAGTACATAAAAACTTTTTTTATTTTTTTTAAAGAGGTGGGTTTCTTGTAAGATGGGGTGCGGATATCGGCCCCCAAAGTATTTTTATAAATTTCAAGATGAGTTGTGGGAAAGTTTCAATTTCACATTTCAATTTCAAGATGAGGCTCACTGCTTGTATAAGGTTCATAAAAGAAATGATGAGTACAAAGTGCGAGAAATTATTTATGGAAAAAGGTTTGGATTTTGCTTCATGCAGCTGCAAAAAATTTGAGAGCGGATTAATTTCATGTAGGCACATTTTGACATATTTGAATAAAATGCATGATATTGTCCATTTATCAAATCAATACATTTTGAAGAGATGTATTAAAACTGCAAAGTCTGAGATAGTCATAGATGATGATGGTACGGAGATAACTGATGACAGATCATTACTTGCTAGGCGGAGTAGATTGTTCCAACATGCATCAAATGTTATTGATAAGGTGTTGTCAAGCGAAGAGGCAAATAAGATCTATATTGATGCATTGGATAGTGTGCTCGAGAAGACCAAACATCTAGTTGGTAGTGGTACTGATGCAGTCGTTGTTTAGAAAACAAGTAATACTCAATACAGTTTTAATGAACCAAGTCAAGTCGGGAAAAAAAGGTGTGGAAAAGGACTAAAAGGAGGCAAGGAGAGTGCAAAAAGTAAGGCAAATGATAAACCGAGGCGTTGTCATGGATGTGAAAAGTTTGACAGTCACATGATAAAAGAAACTGTCCAATGCTAATTAATAGGTAAGAATGTGTAATTTATTATTCATTTATTTTTATTTAATATATGGACGATTGACTTTTTTTTCCATGTAGATCTTCACCATGCAATGACTATGGAAATCCAAGTTTCTGTAATAGAGATGATGATAATGCTTCAAGCATAGGTTATTCATTACACTCTTTTGTTTAAATGTTTCTAATTCACTTATAGTATTTGATTGGATTCATCAGGCTGTTTGAATTTTAATGCAGGTTTATCCCAAGAGAGCTAAAGAAAGAACTCAACACTTTGAGAAACAAATCCATCATCAGATTTTTCCTTTTGCATATTTTTACTTAATGTTGTCTTGTAAATTGTTTTATGTTATGTAGTGGTTGTACTAAACAGTATGGTATTTCCAATGAAAGTTAATATCAATCTGTGTGTATGTGTTTTGTTCAAGTTCAAATTTTATTGGTGGTTATGTATACTATGTTATAATTCCACTGTCAAAAATGTTTTGATGAAACTGTTTGTGATACCTTAAATTCTGGCTTATCATGTTATATTGAATTTTGTACTTTATATTCTGTAGTGGATTATATTTTAAATTAAATGATGCATCACAGTATGTGCTTGTACATGGAGATCTTTGTTCCATTGACAAACAACGTTTCCAATTCATATGCACACAGAGTATCTATTCCACTCAAGCTATCCATGCTATATTAGCAGAATGCCCAATTATGGAAATTATTGTCCACATAGATGCTAGTTGAAGAAGAACAAATCTTCACTTGGAATTGACTCAATCTAGTGGATTGTTGGTAGATGCTGAGAATGAAAGCGCTTTAAAAATGGGTAACAATAACTGGTAACACCAACGGGATATACACTATGGAGATGAGTATTAGGAGTGAGGATGACTTCAATCCTTCTTCAAGCTTTCATTTTTCAATACGAGTTATAAAATCTCATATTCAAGATGACTGAGGATCGTTTTTTCCATCACATTTTAATTTGACATACACAAGAAAATATTCTTTCAGACAAGACACCTAATACATCCACAAACATAATCCACCTCTTACAGATGAAAGCAACACCTGAGCACCTGATCCAAATATTTACATCAATTTCCCTTTCATTTAACAGTCACAAAAACACCACTCACATACATAAACTCTTAATAAACACAATACATTTTTTAACGTTCTCCTCAATTAAAATTACATGTTAAGGCTCTTGTTACTAAATAAAACAGTGAAAATGACAACAATTAAAGATAAAAACATGAGTTTCATCACGCTCCTCATATCTTCAGATTTTGATTTCATTACAACTAGCGCGGTCTCCAATTGTGACAATCGACTTCCAAGCTCCACTTGGTTCAAGTTGGCAATATGATCTCTGGGGTTTTTCATGACTTGGTTTCGCGTGCTTGCTTGCATGTTCTCCAGAATTACATGTGTTATGCCTGTGTCATTTGGAACCTTATTTTTCGATCGGAGTCGCTAAAATTTTGGGTTTTAGCCACCTAAAGGAGTTGGAGAGTTTTGATTGAAAATTATGCTACATAATTTTTCTCCTAGAAGTTATGCATTTCTGATTTGGTATTTGGATTTAATTTTGTTAAAATCCAAGATGAAGAGATTTAAATATGATTTTATCATGAGATGCTCAGTTTTGAGTTAGCTTTCATACAAAAGTGGAATTAGATCAACTAGATTCATGTAGTAAAAGTTATGGGTATTTTTTCAAGTATACTCCGGGGATGAAAAATTCTGGCAGCAGCCCTGTTCAATGTTTAGCTCACATTTCAGAATAGCTGGAGGGATTATTTGATCTTGGCATAAACATGAAAGTTGTAGATAATCTTCTTGGCTTTCCAAAGGATTTTGAATTGTGCTGTTATATATGTGTCACTTTTTAGCCTTCTGGTAACCATTGGGACATTCTGGCAGTTTTTCAGTTTTTTTTTCTTTTTTCGATCGGAACCGCTAAAATTTTGGACTGTTAGCTATCATCCTGAGTTTGAGGACTCCGATTGAAAATCTAACTGCATATTATGTGTCCTGGTGCCATTCCAAGCCACTCACGAAAATTTCATCGAATTCCGGTAACGTTTCAGAATTTCACAGTTCTGAAGCGTATCCGGGTTTTGACCGAGCGAGAAGTCATTGGGAGACTTGACTTGGTCAAGGTGGGCCCCATGACTTGGTCAAATTGGTTTGGATTTTAGTGTGGTTGGGTTGACTAGGGTCAAACCACACTTAAACCTAATCTTAATCCTCCATAATCCTGGTTTAACCTAATCTAAGTGGGTGTTGACTTATAAGTGAAGCTAAAAATATCTCCCCCCACTATTCATCATCTTCTCCACCCAAATTTCTCTCTCCTCCTCTCTTTAAATCCACATTTAGACCTAGCTAGGGTGCTTGAAACCAAAAACCCTAAGGAGAGAAAAGATAGGTGAGCTCCCGATCTACCTTCCGGTGGTCTCGGATTCGAGTTCCCTCAAGTGTGACCCCCTCTAATGCCCTCTTTTCTCCTCTGATTTCAGCCACTTTGAAGGCTGAAAGAGATCTTGGTGGTGGTGGCCTTGGAGGAGGTGTTTCGGTGCGCGAAGAGCACCCGATCTTCCCTTCCTTCCTTTCCTTCCTTGGGTGAGGTTTCTTTTCTTCCTTTTCTTGCTTAGATGCATGTTAGGAGGGTGTTTTTTTGGGTATGGGTGGCTGTTGGTGGCGGTTGGTGGCTGTTGGTGGCCATTGGTGGCCGTCGGGGAGGTGGTAGGGTTGTCTCGGGTAGGCTGGCAGCGCAGGCAGGCAGGGCAGGCAGGCTGGCAGGCGCAGGGCAGGGCGCTGTCGGGCATGCTGGCAGGGCACGCGCGCGTGCGCGTGGGCGTGCGCGCGGGCGTGCGCTCGGGTTGAGCAGGGTGTGCAGGTGCTGCGCGCTAGGTGCCGTGCGAGGGTATGCGTGCGGGGCCGCGTGCGGGTGCTGTGCGCAGGGCGCCGTGCGGAGGCGTGCGCGCGGAGCGCTGCGTAGAGGCGCAGCGCGTGCTGTGCGCGCTCAGTGATGTGAGCCGGTGGTGCGCGCGGGGTGAGGCGTTGGGGCGCAGGGCGTGCGGGTGTGCATGCGGGTTGCTGTGCTGGGGCGCAGTGAGCCCGCGGTGCACCCGGGGGGGGGGGGGGGGGGCTCGGCAGAGTGTCCAGGCGTGCGGGCAGGGGGCTCGACAGTGCGTCTGGGCGCGCGGGTCGGGGCTCGGCTGTGCGCCCGGGGCAGGTGGCCGTGCGTACGGCTGCCCGGGGGTTCGGGAGTGAGTCGGGGTGCTCGGACTCGCGTGCGTACGGGCCGTATGTACGCTTGTCCGAGTGTTGGGTATTTTAGTGTATTTTTGTGGTATTTGTGTATTTTACTCACCGAGTTGATTACCCTGTCTTGCAGATCTTGACGGACGGTCGCGCGACGACCCGGTTATTGGTGAGTGGTACAATCCAACCCAGTTGGGAGGCGCTATATGCACTTGGGCGTATACCGTCCTCCCCTGGGGCACCATGGTTAATATTAACTTGTGTAATATGTAATCCATGCAAGCATGATTAATATGTAGTATGCATGCTACCCTAGACCGTGTATGTTAGGGACTTGCACCCTTAGGATATGTGTAAGAGCCATGCATCCTGTCACCTTGTTATCATGCTAGGAAAGCCTCGACCTATGCATGCGTCCTATTAGTTTAATTTATTAAATTAAATGCGAGCATATGTCTATTAGTATGCCTTGGGGAATATTAAGGGGGCCTTGCGAGGTCAACATTGAGACCCGGGCTAGGGTACTCCGTGTTCCTTGTTTGGTTGTCGGGATGTCCTATATCGGGACCTCAGGTTGCCCTCCCAAGGTTTCTTTTCCTCATTATTATCATATATGTTCCCCGCATCTTGGTTATGTGCCCTGGAGGAATTCTGAAGAATTCATGACATTAGAGTTGTTGAGATGTGTTGTCGGCGGATCCGAGTGGATCATATGCGTATGGATAGGCTGTTCTGTTCCCTTCGTTGGATCCGTGTAGAGACTGCCCCAGCGTTAGAAAGGCCATCCCGTGAGAGGGCTCCCATCAGTAGGTACCTCCTGATTTTGGATTCGGACTGTGCTGAATGTGGGAGTGGCCAAGCGGCCTACGGAGTGGAGGAGAGACTATCGATGGACCAAGGGTGATTAACAGCCTAGTCAGTCCCAATATCCTATGTCACCATATTGAGGGGTGAGGGTGAGGGTGTGGTGGGTCGGCGATGTAGCGACCCACTGGATTGTGTAGTTCCTGCCACTTTGAGGCTTGATTATTTATTTGTGGTTGATATAATTGTGATGCATGGGTTGTGCTATTCACTGAGCCTGTGGCTCACCCCTCGCATAATTTTCCTCCAGTTATCACTGAGTCGGACTTGAAGGAGGATCTCCCCGAGAGACTTCACCAGTAGCGGAGCAGCGCCACATCCCGCGAGTCTTAGAGGCCATCAACATCCTTCCTTTTGATTGTATGTATTACATTTCCGTGCTTGGGCACCGTTTGTATATTATTTGGATGTATGTGTGTATATTGGCTCTCACAGGACAGTTGATTATGTATCGAGTCTGTAGTATGTTTTTGAATTACAGACTCAGTTTTTTAGCTTCCGCTATCTGTGTATATATCATGTCAGCCTTGCTTTCGTCTGTGTTGTCATTTTAGTTGTTGTTTAGAGTGATTTATTGATCTTCTGTATAGACTGCTGATATCATGTATACACTTGCCGCGTCCCGGGGACGGCCGCCCTGGGGCGTGACATGTGCAACTCGGAGCTATATCGTGGAAGTTATGGCTGTTCGAGTGAAGCCTGTCTAGAAATTTCTGGTCAGGGACGATTTGGTAAATTAAATCCCTCTTTTGGCTATTTAATGGCCCTGATTGTCTCTCTCGCCTAAGACTCTCGACCAGCCCTTCTGTCGTGAAAATGAAGAAGATAAAGTGGAGGTGGTGTTGAAGTCCCCTCTTCTGATGTCATGATATGTATGTTGTTTGAAGGGAGATCCGGGGCGTCGATGGTGATAAAGGTGGAGCTGTGGCGTGTGGGCGTTCCGGAGCTACGTATGGACCTCCCGCTCTCCATGTTGGGTTCAGCCATGTCTTTTGTAGCTGATGGGGAGGAGTGGAAGCTCCATTGCTTTGTGTTGTTGTTGTGCATGCATGGAATTGAAGAGGATGAGGGAGAGAAGCCCATGTTCATGCGTTATGTGTTGTGTATGTGTGTACGCCACCCGTTTGTGAGTATGTGTGAGTGAACCTTGTATGCCTCTTCTTCTCTTCTTTCAAATGAGGTTCCTCATGCATCACTTGAACTTGTGTTTATAGGCTAAAAGGGGCGTAGGGTTGGCACATCGGGTGCTCGAGTGCATGCTTAGCATTCTCGCATGTGTGCGGAGCGCGTGGGAAGCGTGCACGGAGTGCTCGAGGGCGTGCTTGGCGTTGTCCGATGCATGCGGAGTGCGTGGGCAGCGTGCACGGAGTGCTCGAGGGCGTGCTTGGCGTTGTCCGATGCATGCGGAGTGCGTGGGCAGCGTGCACGAGGTGCTCGAGGGCGTGCTTGGCGTTCGCCGATGTGTACGGAGTGCGTGAGCCGCATGCACGTGGTGCTTGGGGGCGTGCTTGCAATATTTGGACCCGTTCAGGGTGTGTTTCGGGGTATCGAGCACCTTGTTATAGCCCAATCCAAACCATTGGTCAATTTCGGGATTGGATGATTCTTGGCGGATTGGTATCATGCTTCGGATTCAATTGTTTTCGCCCTCTTGCGTTTCGCGAGCCGTGCGCTCGTTAGGTGAGTGGTTTGATCCAATCCCCCCCCCCTCGAGATGCGCTCGACGCGCGTAGTCGTGCGTCGCGCATCGATGGGGCACCCTAGCTATACTACTTGTGTAGATAAGTAGTATGGCCATGCTTAAACTATAATATGTTAGATATCTTGCATGCTAGGCTTATATTCCATGTAATGTGTATGGATGTATAGAATAGAGCATGCCTTAGGTAGTATTGTAATACTACTCCTACCATATTAATTGGAATATCCAGCATGATTAAGTCTGGGTTAATAATGGGCGCACTCCTAATATTCCCTTGCGATAAGACTCGAGGGCGTGGTGTAGTTGTTGCGCCCATGCTAATGGGGCAAAGCTATGCCCAACTTCAAGAGATGATGATCTCTCTCTCGCCCTCTCACTCTGCACGAACTGAGTAAGTAGATGCGATTTCCTACTCGACTTAGGTTCGTTTGGAATATTGGCATGCACCAGTTAGTGCGCGTGTCACGCCCCAGGGCGGCCGTCCCCGGGACGCGGCAAGGGTATACATGATATCAGTAGTCAATACAGGAGATCAATAATATATCATAAACAACAGTTAAAAGACAACACAGACAACAAAAAGGCTGACATGATGTATACACAGAATGCGGAAGCTAAAAAGACTGAATCCGTAAATCAACAACACTTTACAGACTCGATACATAATCATATGTCCTGTGAGAGAAAATATATCCACAATACATCCAAATACAATCCATACTAGGTGCCTAAGCACAGAAATATATACATACAATGAAAAGGAAGGATGCTGATGGCCTCAAAACTCGAGGGACGTGGTGCTACTCCGCTACTGGTGTAGTCGCTCGGGAAGGTCCTCCTTCAAGTCCGCCTCGGTAAGCACTGGAGAAAATAATAATGCGAGGGGTGAGCCACACGCTCAGTGAATAGCACAACCCAAGCATCACAGATCATATTAACCACAATTAATCAGCAAAAGCCTCAAGTGACATAAACAACACAAATCCGGGGGTTCGTTACATCGCCGAACCACCACACCCTCACCCTCACCCTCACCCCTCAATAGGTGACAAAGGATATTGGGACTTAGTAGGCTGATAATCATCCTCACACAATCCAGTGGGTCACCACATCGCCGGCCCACCACAACCTCACCCTCACCCCTCAATAGGTGACATAGGCTCTTGGGACTGAGTAGGCTGTTGGTCACCCTTGGTCCACCGATAGTCTCTCCCCACTCCGTAGGCCGTTTGGCCACTCCCACATTCGGCACAGTCCGTCTACCAAATAAGGAGGTGCCTACTGATGGGAGCCCCTGCACGGGACGACCTTTCTAACGCTGAGGTAGTCTCTACACGGATCCAACGAAGGGAACAGAACAGCCTATCCATCGCATATGATCCACTTGGATCCGCTGACAACACATCTCTACAACTCTAATGTCTTGAATTCTTCAGAATTCCTCCAGCGCGCATAACCAAGATGCGGGGAATACGTACGATAATAATGAGGAAAAGAAACCTTGGGAGGACAACCTGAGGTCCCGATATAGGGCACTCCGCCAACCAAACAAGGAACACGGAGTACCCTAGCCCGGGTCTCAATGTTGACCTCGCAAGGCCCCCTTAATATTCCCCAAGGCATGCTAAAAATATCTTAAGTCTGCATTTAATTTAATAAATCAAACTAATAGGACGCATGCATAGGTCGAGGCTTTCCTAGCATGATAACGAGGTGACAGGATGCACGGCTCATACACATATCCTAAGGGTGCAAGTCCCTAACATACGAGTCTAGGGTGGCATGCATTCTACACATTAATCATGCTTGCATGGATTACAATATAACAGTTAATATTAACTATGCTGCCCCAGAGGAGGACGGTATACGCCCAAGTGCATATAACGCCTCCCAACTGGGTTGGGTTGTGTCACGCCCCGGGCGTCCCCGAGACGCGGCAAGTGTATATAAAATATCAGAATCTATACAGGAGGTCAATAATATATCATACACCAACAACCAGAATGACACACAGACAACAAAAGGCTGACATGATATATACACCAAATGCGGAAGCAAAAGACTGAATCTGTAAATAAACATACTACAGACTCGATACTCAATCATCTGTCTTGTGAGAGCCAATATACACCAATACAACTGAATATACACAGACGCGTGCCAAGCACGGAAATAAAATACATACAGTCAAGAAGGGATGCTGATAACCTCTGGTACTCGCGGAACGTGGCGCTGCTCCGCTACTGAAGGAATCCCTCGGAAAGCTCCAACTGCTGCTCCGGCTCCAGCTCAGGCTCAGTGGCAACTGGGGAAAACATATGCGAGGGGTGAGCCACACGCTCAGTGAACAGCACAACCCATGCATCACAGACAATATTGACCACAATGCAATTATTTATCCAACCTCTAAGTGGCATAACATCATAATCCAGTGGTTCGTACTTCGCCGAACCACCACACCCTCACCCTCACCCATCAATGGGTGACATAGGCTATTGGGACTGATAATCATCCAATCACAAATCCAGTGGGTCGCTCATCACCAACCCACTACACCCTCACCCTCACCCTACCACGGGTGACATAGGATATTGGGACTGAGTAGGCTGTTAGTCACCCTTGGTCCACCGATAGTCTCTCCTCCACTCCGTAGGCCGCTGGCCTTCACCCATAACTTCAGCACAGTCCGTCACAAATATCGGGAGGCGCCTACTGATGGGAGCCCTCGAAAGGGACGACCTTATCACGCTGGGGCAGTCTCTACACGGATCCAACGAAGGGAAACAGAACAGCCCATCCATACGCATATGATCCACTCGGATCCGCCGACAACACATCTCTACAACTCTAATGTCATGAACTCTTCAGAGTTTCTACAGGGCGCATAACCAAGATGCGGGAAACACGTACAATAAAAACAAGGTTGTAATATCATTGGGGGAAAGAACTCGGGAGGGCGGCGTGAGTTCCCGATATAGGATACCCCGACAACCAAACAAGGAACACGGAGTACCCTAACCCGGGTCTCACCGCTGTCCTCGCGAGGCCCCTCCCCTATAATATTCACTAAATATGCTAATAATCATACCAGTTATATAACATTACTTATAATATTAATGGGACTAGAAACCTTGGGAGGGCAGCATGAGGTCCCGATACAGGACATCCCGACAACCAAACAAGGAACACGGAGTACCCTAACACGGGTCTCAATGTTGACCTCGCAAGGCTCCTCCCTATAATATTATCTAAGGCATGCGATTTAACATACACTAGCATTTAATTTAATAAATAAACTAGTAGGACGCATGCATAGGCCGAGGTTTCCTAGCATGAAAGCAGGGGGCATGGTGCATGGCTCTTACACCTATCCCATGGGTGCAAGTCCCTAACATACAAGGACTAGGGTAGCATGCATTCTACATTTAAATCAAGCAAGCATGGACTACATATTATTGTCGGTTAATATACATCCATGGTGCCCCAGGAGAGGTCGGTATACGCCCAAATGCGTATGACGCCTCTCTACTGGGTTGGATTGTCCCACTCACTGAAGTTCGGGTCGTCGCGCGACCGCCCGTCAGGATCTGCAAGACAGACATTTGTATGGTGAGTTAAAATCCACTACAACTACCAAAGACATCAAAATTTACCAAACCCACAAACAAACAACACACACTCGGGCAAACGTGCATACGACCCGCACGCACGCTAGCCCGAGCACCCCGGCAACCACCCGCACGGCCGGCAACCACCCGCACGGCCACCCGACCGCCCGGGTGCACCGCCGCGCCTCAACCAACGCACCCCGCGCACCGCCGGGCCCCCGCCCGCCGCTTGGACGCGCCGCCGAACCTCCCGGGTGCACCGCGTGCCCCCTGCGCCCCAGCGCAGCCGCCCGCGCATACCCCGCACGCCTCGCGCTGGCCCGCTAGCACCCCGCACCCCCCGCGCGCAGCGTCTCGCCCCGCGCGCACCACCAGCCCCCCATCCGCACGCACTCCGCGCGCACCTACCAGCCTCTACCCGCGCGCACCACGCGCGCACCACCCGCTCGCACCCACTGCACGACCTCCCTGCACGCACTGCCCTCGGCCATCACCCCCCAGCACCCTGTACCCGCGGCCCAGCGCCTGGTGCTCAGCGCCCAGCACCCGTGACCCTCACCCAGCGCCCAGGCGCACACCCGCGCAGCACGCACCAAGCGCGCCTGGCAGCACGCGCCCAGCACGCCTGCCAGCCTGCGCACGCTGCTGCCCGCGCTGCCTGCCTGCGCGCGTTGCCGAGTGGCCCGAGCCCTGTTCGCCTACCCACCCGAGCACTGTCCGCCTGGCTCCCGAGTACCACCTACCCAGCATGCCTGCGCACCCAGCCTGCCTGCCTCGAGCGCACGCCGCGCGCACGCCCGCCTACGGTGCCCAGCGCTCAGCACCCCTGCTCGCCCAGCACGCCTGCAGCACCACCCGCGCGCACGCCGCGCGCACGCCTGCGCGCACGCGCATGCGGGCCAGAAACCTGGTGCCCCAGCCTGCTGCGCCCTCTGCCTAATCTCCCGGAACAGCCGCCCAGCCTACCCGGACAGCCTAACTCCCTACCCGAGCTCCTCTACCACCAACACCGACCACCCCAAGGCCTCCGACCACCACCCCCACCCTCCGACAGCCACCCACCGCCGCCGACCGCCTCCCAACCTCAAAAACCCCCTCCTAGCATACATCTATGCAAGAAAAGAGAGGAAAAGAGGCTTACCAAGGGGAGGAAGAGATGTCCGGTTGCTCTCCGCGCACCGAAACCTTTCTCCAAGGGCTTCCAACGCCCGGATCTCACTCGGCCTTCGAAACAACCCAAAACAGAGGAGAAGAGAGGGGGGACGGAGGGGCAAATCTCGCCGGAATCCGGATTTGAAAGCACCGGGGTGTAGATCGGGACCCGATCTACACTTCCTATGCTTTAGGTTTTTAGGTTTGAGGGGTCTAGGGGGCTCAAAAGTGAGAAAAGGAGAGAGGGGAGAGAGAAAATCCAAATCGTAGGGATGATGAATAGTGTTAAGATATTTTCTCACCCACCTTATATAGCCGGGTCACTTAAAAACCCAGATACGCCCCGAAACTGTGAAATTTCGAAAACGTTACCGGAATTTGACGAAATTTTCGTGAGAGGCTTAAAATGGCACTAGGACACCAAATATGCAGTTAGATTTTCAATCGGAGTCCTTAAACACAGGACAATAGCTAACAGTCCAAAATTTAGCGGTTCTGATCGAAAACCGAAAAAAATTGAAAAACTGCCAGAACGCTCCAACGGTTACCAGCAGGTTAAAAGTGACACAAATATAACATAACCGGGTCGTCGCGCGATCGCCCGTCAAGATCTGCAAGACAAGGTATCAACTTGGTGAGAAAAATCCACAAATAACACAAAATACACAAAAATACTCTAAAAATACCCAACACTCGGACAAACTTGCATACGGCCCGTACGCACGTTAGCCCGAGCACCCCGACTCACTCCCGAGCCCTCGGCAACCACCCGCACGGCCACCTGTGATCGGATGCACCGCCGCGCCTCAGCCCGTGCACCAAGGCGCACCGTCGGCTCCTGCCCGCACGCTTGGACCCGCAGCTGAGCCGCCCGGGTGCACCGCGTGCCCACTGCGCCCATCGCAGCAGCCCGCGCGCACACCGCACGCCCCGCGCTGGCCCGCGCGCACACCGCACGCCCTTCGCGCCCAGCGCCTCGCCCCGCGCGCACCCCGCGCGCACCTCCGCTGCCCTCGCCTCCTCCGCGCGCACCCCGCGCGCACCACCGGCTCGCCCAGCACTCCACCGACTCGCCGCGCACGCACAGCGCGCCTGCGCCTCTGCGCAGCGCTCCGCGCGCACGCCCCGCACGGCGCCCTGCACGCAGCGCCCCATCGCCCACGACCAGCGCCCAGCACACCCGCGCCCAGCGCCCAGCACACTCGCCCAGCACACGCGCCCAGCACGCCCTCCAGCTCCACCCGAGCGCACGCCCGCGAGCACGCACGCGCGCGCCCAGCCAGCTGCGCTGCTTGCCGCGCCTGTGCTGCCTGTGCTGCCTGTGCCGCTGCCCTGCCCGAGACCACCAGCCACCCTGTCCGAGCACCTCTACCTCCTCTATCCGGCCACCATGGCCTCCAACAGCCACCAATCACCCCCCACAGCCACCAACACCCAAACCCACCCTCCTAACAAGCATCTAAGCAAGAAAAGGAAGGAAAGAGAGCTTACCCAAAGGAAGGAGAGGAAAGGAAGGGAACCGGAAGCTCCTCTTGCACCGAAATGCCTCCCCAAAGCCTTCCACCACCAAGATCTCCTCCTAGCAAGAAAGGGCCAAAATCTGAGGAGAAAAGAGGGGGGAGAGGGGGTCAAACACCTCGGAATTCGAATCCGAAACACCGGGGGATAGATCGGGACCGGATCTAACCTTTCTATGTTTTGGGTTTTAAGTCAAGCATCTAGGTGGCTCAAATGAAGGAGAGAGGGGGAGAGAGAAAATGCATTTGAGAAGATGATGAATAGTGCTAGGCAACCTTTTTAGCTCACTTAAATAAGTCAACACACTTAATTAGTGTTAACCTAGGTTTAATTAGGTTTAAGAGAGGTTAGGGTGATTTAAGCTTTGACTTGAGTCAACCTAACCACAAAAAGACAAAAAGGGTTGACCAAGTCATGGGCCCACTTTGACCGAGTCAACTCTCCCAATGACTTCTCGCTGGGTCAAAACCCGGATACGCCCCGGAACTGTGAAATTCTGAAACGTACCGGAATTCGATGAAATTTTCGTGAGTGGCTTAAAATGGCACCAGGACACATAATATGCAGTTAGATTTTCAATCGGAGTCCTCAAACACAGGACGATAGCTAACAGTCCAAAATTTTGCGGTTCCGATCGAAAAACGAAAAAAACTCAAAAACTGCCAAAATGCTCCAATGGTTACTAGCAGGCAAAAAGTGACACATATATAACATTCTCCCCCCTTAGGAAATTTTGTCCTCAAAATAAATACAAGAACATCTAAGAAGGGAAAAGATGCGGATACGCGTCACGCATGGCGTCCTCGAGCTCCCAAGTGGCCTCGGCACCGGAACGGTGCTGCCATCGCACCTTGACCAGCTGGACGGTCTTGGTGCGGAGCCTCTTCTCGCGGCGGTCCAGGATCTCAATCGGCTGCTCAACGAAAGACAAGTCCGGCTCGAAGACGAGCGGCTCGAACGGGATGACGTGAGCAGGATCGTGGACATATCGCCTCAGCTGCGAGACATGGAAGACGTCATGGCCTGAGCCAACTGTGGGGGCAGAGCTATGCGATAGGCCACCTCTCCAACTCGCTCGAGGATGAGGAACGGCCCAATGAAACGCGGACTCAGCTTGCCCCGCACACCACAACAGAAGATGCCCTTCATCGGGGACACCTTCAAGAACACATGGTCACCAACCTCGAAGGTGAGCTCACGGCGACGACGGTCGGCGTAGCACTTCTGACGACTCTGAGCGACTCGGATACGCTCGCGAATCGTCTTCACCATCTCTGAGGTCTGGTGAACGATCTCTGGTCCCTCCAACTGGCGCTCTCCGACCTCGTCCCAACACAGAGGGGACCTGCAGCTGCGGCCATAAAGTGCCTCGTAAGGAGCCATCCGGATGCTCGAGTGGTAGCTGTTGTTGTAGGCAAACTCCACCAACGGAAGGTGCCTCTCCCAACTGCCCCCAAAATCGAGAACACAGGCCCGCAGCATGTCCTCAAGAGTCTGGATCGTCCTCTCCGACTGGCCGTCCGTCTGCGGATGAAACGCTGTACTGAAATGGAGGTTCGTACCAAGGGCGTGCTGGAGGCTACGCCAGAACCTCGAAGTAAAACGCGCGTCTCGATCAGAAATGATGCTGACTGGAGTGCCATGGAGACGGACAATCTCGGAGACAAATAACTGCGCCAGGGTGTCCAGAGAATCGGTGAGTCGGATGGGGAGGAAATGAGCAGACTTCGTCAGCCGGTCGACGATCACCCAGATGGCATCGCGACCCGAACGTGACCTCGGCAAACCCGAGACGAAGTCCATGGTGATCTGCTCCCACTTCCACTGAGGGATCTCAATGGACTGCAGCTTCCCCGCAGGGCGCTGATGCTCCGACTTCACCTGCTGGCATACTAGGCATCGGGCAACGAAACGGGCAATATCCGTCTTCATCCCGCGCCACCAGTAGCCGCGACGAAGGCCCCTGTACATCTTCGTGCCACCAGGATGCACTGTGTACCTCGAGCGATGGGCCTCGTCCAGAATCTTCCGCTTCAGCTCTGCGTCGTCGGGAATGCACACTCGGCCTCTGAATCGCAGGATCCCGTCCATGCGAATCTGGTAGTCCGGACGCTCGCCCCGGGCGACGCCTTCAGAGAGGACTATAAAATGCGGATCCTGTGCCTGAGCCGTGCGGATATCGTCGAGAAGGACTGGCTGCACCACTAGCCTGGCCAAAAAGCCACCAGCAGGAGTCTCTCGAACGCTAATCCAGCAAGCGGCCTCCTCCAGAAGCCTCCAACGACGGACAGCCATATGGGCGGCCATGCCCAAGGGCTGCCTACTGAGCGCATCTGCTACGACATTCGCCTTACCCGGATGGTAAGCGATGTCACAATCGTAGTCCGTCAGGAACTCAACCCAACGTCTCTGACGCATGTTGAGCTCCGGCTGGGACTGCAGATATGTCAAGCTCTTATGATCGGTAAAGAGCTCGAACTCCTCTCCATAGAGGTAATGCCTCCACATCTTCAGCGCAAAGATGATCGCTGCCAACTCCAGGTCGTGGGTGGGGTAATTCTGCTCATGGGGCTTCAACTGACGAGACGCGTAAGCCACAACCTTACCGTGCTGCATCAGGACGCAACCCACACCCAACTGCGATGCATCTGTGTAAACTGCGAACCCACCACTCCCAGACGGAAGGGTAAGAACTGGCGCTGAGGTGAGCCTTCGCTTCAGCTCCTGGAAGCTCTCCTCGCAAGCAGGGGACCACTCGAACCGAACATCCTTCCGAGTGAGGCGGGTAAGAGGAACGGCTATCTTCGAGAAACCCTCGACAAACCTCCTGTAATAACCCGCCAAGCCCAAGAAGCTCCGAATCTCTGTGGGGTTCGACGGTCGACGCCAATTCGACACGGCGAGCGTCTTCTCCGGGTCCACAGCTATGCCCTCACCGGAAATCACATGGCCCAGAAAGGCCATACGCTCCAACCAGAACTCGCACTTGCTGAACTTGGCGAACAACTGATGTCTGGCCAAAGTCTCCAAGACAGTGCGAAGATGGTGAGCGTGCTCCTCAAGACTCCTCGAGTACACCAATATGTCATCGATGAATACTACCACAAAGGAGTCGAGGAAGGGCCGAAATACCCGGTTCATCAGATCCATGAAGGCCGCCGGCGCGTTCGTCAACCCGAATGGCAGTACTCTGAACTCGTAGTGCCCATACCGGGTGCGAAAGGCCGTCTTCGGAATGTCTGACTCCCGGATCTTCAGCTGGTAGTACCCCGAGCGGAGATCGATCTTGGAAAAGACACGCGCTCCCTGGAGCTGGTCAAACAGATCGTCGATCCGCGGCAACGGGTACTTGTTCTTCACTGTCCGTTTATTCAGCTGCCTGTAATCAATACACAGCCGCAGCGAACCGTCCTTCTTCCGGACGAACAGGACAGGGGCTCCCCACGGAGAAACACTCGGACGTGCGAAGCCCTTCTCCAGCAACTCCTCCAACTGCTCCTTGAGCACCCTCAGCTCTGCAGGGGCCATCCGGTACGGAGCTCTCGAAATCGGCTCGGTCCCCGGAATCAGATTGATCTCAAACTCGATCGCGCGATCCGGCGGTAATCCCGGAAGATCATCGGGGAAAACCTCGGGATACTCTGCCACGACCGGAGTCTGACTGATATCTGCCTGCAGCGGTGCATCCTCCTGAGCAATATACGCTAGAAAGCCCTCGCATCCTCCCTGAAGGAGTCTCCACGCCTGGATGGACGACACGAACCCAGAGGGCTTGGTCACGATCGCCCACGAACTGGAAGGACCTCCGACCCGGAAGGTGGAAAGACACCGACTTGGCAAAACAGTCGATGCTGGCATGACTAGCTGCAAGCCAATCCATCCCCAGGATGGCATCAAAGTCCGTCATCGCGAGCTCCACCAACTCCACTGGAAACTCATGCTCCGCAACCTCTACCGTACACCCTCGGTACACAGAACTGAGGAGAATACGGTCTCCCACGGGCAATGATATCTCCAAGATAGCATCTAAAGGAGCGGACGCCATGCCCGTCCGTCTCGCGAAAGCGGGAGACACGAACGAGTGTGTGGCTCCGGAATCAAACAATACATATGCAGGGAGCTGGGAGATCTGAACAATACCTCTGACCACGCTGCCTGATGCCTGGGCCTCCTCTGCCGAAAGCGCTGCCACTCGGCCCTGAACGAACTGAGGCTGAGGAGCAGGGGCACGCCTCGCCGGCTGCGCTGGCTGCCTCCTCTGATCAGCACGGCCACCCTGTGGCTGCTGCTGCTGACGCTGAGGCTGCTGCTGCGGCTGGCGCTGAGGTTGCTGCTGCTGCTGCTGCTGAAACGGCTGCTGCTGCAACTGCTGCTGCTGTGGAGGCATCACTCTGGGTCGGCCAGCGTCGGGGCAATTATACAAGATATGCCCGACGCGCTGACAGTGATAACAGCGCCGCGTCTCTGGTCGCCTCGCCTGGACTGGCACTGCTGCGATGGGTGCTGGACCTCGCACTGGCACCGCATCTGCTGGAGGAGAGGCAGCCGCTGACCGATCAAGCGGGGCCTCTTCTTCTTGCGCTGTCCCTGGTCCTGGCTCCTGGGTGGCCTCTGATCTGCCGAAGAGGTCGAAGCCCTCACGAGGATCCCGAGGTCTCGCTCGACTGTCTTCGCTCGAGACACCAAGTCGGAGTACCTCGAGAAAGCCTGGGAGGTGACGTGCACTCGAATGGCACTGCTGAGACCGAGCTCAAACCGACGGCACCTCGTCTCCTCGTCCATCACCAAGTCTGGAGCAAATCTGGATAGCCTCGTGAAGCGCGTGGAGTAGTCAGCGACAGACATAGAGCCCTGCGTCAGCTGCTCAAACTCCTGCATCACTATCTGACGTGTCGAGAAGGGGAAGTACTCCTCCAAGAAATATCTCCTGAATCCCGCCCAAGTAAGCTGCTCCAATCCACTGGGATGTCTACCGATCGAGTAGCCCACCAGTCGGCGGCGCTACCCTTCAGCATAAAAGTGGCCAGGGAGACTCGCTGGCGATCGGTGCAAAGCATAGTCGAGAAGATCGTATCCACCTCCATCAACCATCTCTCTGGAGCAAGGGGGTCCTCCGTCTGACCCTGGAACTCGGGAGGGTGGAGCTTCAGAAAGGCTGAGAGGCCACTCTGCTGCACCCTCGCTGCAGCCTCTAGCCCCACCTCCCTCTCCTGGGGATCCTGAACTCTGACCGCCGGGACCACCACGGGGACTGGGGGTACATCGGGTACCACAGGTGGATCTGCCACCAAGGGAACCTGCGGAACTGCCTCGCGGGCCGCCCGCAGCTCCTGAATCTCCCGTGCCTGATCTGCCAATACTCTGGTCTGGGCCTCCAACGCCCTGGTCTGCGTCTCCACCAAGTCAGCTATCCGCGCAAACGCGCGCTCCCAGGCAGGAGGCTCCTGCGCTGATCCTGGCCTCACGGCTGAGGACTCACCAATAGCATCCTCGCCCCTGGTAGGTCCGGAAACCTCCAAGGGTCGAGAGGGACCACGTCCGCGCCGTCCTCTGCGAGGAGGCATATCAGCAACCTAAGAAAACCAGACACTAGGATCAGAATACTCATATAGAAATCCTAGGACTCATCTCTACGAAAAAGAAGACAATTGGCTCTGACAGGACCAGGCTCTGATACCAACTTTTGTCACGCCCCAGGGCGGCCGTCCCCGGGACGCGGCAAGGGTATACATGATATCAGCAGTCAATACAGGAGATCAATAATATACCATAAACAACAGCAAAAGACAACACAGACAACAAAAGGGCTGACATGATGTATACACAGAAAAGCGGAAGCAAAAGACTGAATCTGTAAATCAACAACACTTTACAGACTCGATACATAATCATATGTCCTGTGAGAGCCAATATATCCACAATACATCCAAATACAATCCATACTGGGTGCCCAAGCACAGAAATATATACATACAATGAGAAGGAAGGATGTTGATGGCCTCAAAACTCGAGGGACGTGGCGCTACTCCGCTACTGGTGTAGTCGCTCGGGAAGCTCCTCCTTCAAGTCCGCCTCGGTAATCACTGGAGAAAATAATTATGCGAGGGGTGAGCCACACGCTCAGTGAATAGCACAACCCATGCATCACAGTTTATTTTAACCACATTTAATCAAGTCACTAGCCTCAAAGTGGCATAAACAACACAAATCCGGGGGTTCGTTACATCGCTGAACCACCATACCCTCACCCTCACCCTCACCCCTCAATAGGTGACAAAGGATGTTGGGACAATCCAGTGGGTTGCCACATCGCCGGCCCACCACACCCTCACCCTCACCCCTCAATAGGTGACATAGGCTCTTGGGACTGACTAGGCTGTTGGTCACCCTTGGTCCACCGATAGTCTCTCCCCACTCCGTAGGTCGTTTGGCCACTCCCACATTCAGCACAGTCCGTCTACCAAATCAGGAGGTGCCTACTGATGGGAGCCCCTGCACGGGACGACCTTTCTAACGCTGAGGTAGTCTCTACACGGATCCAACGAAGGGAACAGAACAGCCTATCCATCGCATATGATCCACTCGGATCCGCTGACAACACATCTCTACAACTCTAATGTCTTGAATTCTTCAGAATTCCTCCAGCGCGCATAACCAAGATGCGGGGAATACATAAGATAATAATGAGGAAAAGAGACCTTGGGAGGGCAACCTGAGGTCCCGATATAGGACATCCCGCCAACCAAACAAGGAACACGGAGTACCCTAGCCCGGGTCTCAATGTTGACCTCGCAAGGCCCCCTTAATATTCCCCAAGGCATGCTAAAAATATCTTAAGTCTGCATTTAATTAAATAAATCAAACTAATAGGACGCATGCATAGGTCGAGGCTTTCCTAGCATGATAACAAGGTGACAGGATGCACGGCTCATACACATATCCTAAGGGTGCAAGTCCCTAACATACAAGTCTAGGGTGGCATGCATTCTACACATTAATCATGCTTGCATGGATTACAATATAACAGTTAATATTAACTATGTGCCCCAGGGGAGGACGGTACACGCCCAAGTGCATGTAGCGCCTCCCAACTGGGTTGGGTTGTCCCACTCACCGGTAACCGGGTCGTCGCGCGACCGTCCGTCAAGATCTGCAAGACAGGGTAATCAACCAGGTGAGTAAAATACAAAATACTACAAAATACACAAAAATACTCTAAAAATACCCAACACTCGGACAAATGTGCATACGGCCCGTACGCACGCTAGCCCGAGCACCCCGACTCACTCCCGCACCCCGGCAACCACCCGCACGGCCACCCGCCCCGGATGCACCGCCGCGCCTCAGCCCGCGCACCCAGGCGCACCGCCGGCCCCTGCCCGCACGCCTGGACATGCTGCCGAGCCACCCGGGTGCACCGCGCGCCCACTGCGCCCCATCGCAGCAGCCCGCGCGCACACCGCACGCCCCGCGCTGGCCCGCGCGCACACCGCACGCCCCTCGCGCCCAGCGCCTCGCCCCGCGCGCACCCCGCGTGCACCTCCACTGCCCTCGCCTCGTAGTGCGCGCACCCCGCGCGCACTACCGGCTCGCCCAGCACTCCACCGACTCGCCGCGCGCGCACAGCGCGCCTGCGCCTCTGCGCAGCGCTCCGCGCACACGCCCCCGCACGGCGCCCTGCACGTAGCGCCCCATCGCCCACGACCAGCGCCCAGCACACCCGCGCCTAGCGCCCAGCACGCGCGCCCAGCACACGCGCCCAGCACGCCCTCCAGCTCCACCCGAGCGCACGCCTGTGCTGCCTGTGCTGCTGCCTGTGCTGCTGCCCTGCCCGAAACCACCAGCCACCCTGTCCGAGCACCTCTACCTCCTCTATCCGGCCACCCATGGCCCCCAACAGCCACCAAACACCCCCCACAGCCACCAACACCCAAATCCACCCTCCTAACAAGCATCTAAACAAGAAAAGGAAGGAAAGAGGGCTTACCCAAAGGAACGAGAGGAAAGGAAGGGAAGTGGAAGCTCCTCTTGCGCCGAAATGCCTCCCCAAAGCCTTCCACCACCAAGATCTCCTCCTAGCCAAGAAAGGGCCAAAATCTGAGGAGAAAAGAGGGGGGGAGAGGGGGCTAAACAACTCGAAATTCGAATCCGAGAATACCGGGGGATAGATCGGGACCGGATCTAACCTTTCTATGTTTTGGGTTTTAAGGTCCAAGCATTCTAGGTGGCTCAAATGAAGGTTTTTGAGAGAGGGGGAGAGAGAAATTGCATTTGAGAAGATGATGAATAGTGCTAGGCAACCTTTTCCTAGCCACTTAAATAAGTCAACACACTCTAATTAGTGTTAACCTAGGTTTAATTAGGTTTAAGAGAGGGTTAGGGTGATTTAAGTAAGCTTTGACTTGGGTCAACCCAACCACACAAAAACACAAAAAGGGTTGACCAAGTCATGGGCCCACTTTGACCGAGTCAACTCTCCCAATGACTTCTCGCTCGGTCAAAACCCGGATACGCCCCGGAACTGCGAAATTCTGAAACGTACCGGAATTCGATGAAATTTTGGTGAGTGGCTTAAAATGGCACCAGGACACATAATATGCAGTTAGATTTTCAATCGGAGTCCTCAAACACAGGACGATAGCTAACAGTCCAAAATTTTAGCGGTTCCGATCGAAAAACGAAAAAACTAAAAAACTGTCAAAATGCTCCAATGGTTACCAGCAGGCCAAAAAGTGACACATATATAACAGCGCGAGATCGCGCTTGACCCTTCCCTTTTAAGTTGGTGATATCCAACGCATGCTTAAGTTATGCCTTGTGTGCTTATGTGATTAATGGCCATGTATGCATGTTGTATGATTTGTTGTTTATGATGTAAATCCATGTTAGGGAGTATCCCTATAATTATTTGATAGGTTATCGTGCATGTAGTTCATGTACATAACTAAGATATAATTCTCCTGGATATATATGCGCATGTTAAAACTGATTAGGCCTATCTGAAATAGGCGTGGGTATGACCCGTTGTCGGGTTGTACCTTATTAGTTAGAGCGCTAGCGATGTAATCGCCCCCATGCATCCGAGCGATGCACTCGTTTGGAATTCAGGAGAATTCATTATCTTATCGATTTTGTTAAGCCGGTAGTTGTGGCATTAAGCTAGGCCTACCCGTGCTAGGCGTGTATATGAACCGCCTGTTGGGTTATGTGCCTTGGGATTATTTCTGCGTGAGAGCAGAGGCAACCCCCTTGTGTCCGAGCGACACAACCATGTGGGAGTACAATAGTATTCAATATCATCGATATGTGATTATCGAGAGTAGTTGTTTTTCCATTGGGTTCGCTTTGCGAACATGGAATGTTTTCTCCCAATGTCGTCCGTGTTGAAGCGGCCCAGGTTGTAGCTGTCCTGATAGAGGGCCCCCACCTGTAGGTACTATCGATGCATGCGGCAAGATGTACTGATCATGGGGGTATACCAGGTAGAGGCTACCCGGGAGAGGGCTAACAAATGATATTGCGAGCGGGGAATCGTTCTCCCCTTCGTTGGATCCGTGTAGGAACTCCCCGGCGTTGGAAAAGCTATCCTAACAGAGGGCTCCCATCCGTAGGTACTACCGATGCGTTCGGAAGAGTACTGATCGTGGGAGTATACCAGGTAGAGACTACCCGGGGAAAGGGCTACCGGTGGACCAAGGGTGTAGAGGAGTCTAATCTCTCCAAAAGTCCTATGTCACCTCTAAAGGGTGAGGGTGAGGATGAGGTGAAGACACGTCGCCGCGTGACCCATTCGTTGTTCGTCCGTTCCCATAGTTGTTGGGTCCGGTCTCGTATCGATGTTGAAGGACATCGTTGGGCAGTTATCTCGATGTAGATGATCCAGTAGTGTTGTGTAGACCAGTAATTCTGGGTTTCTTCGAGCAACGGTATGGTCTCTCCCCAAGAGTCCCAAGAGTCTCCCTCCGGGAGTGAGGGTGAGGGTGAGGTTGGTGATCCAATAGTGTTGTGTGGACCAGTAATTCTGCGTCTCTTCGACCAACGGTATGGTCTCTCCCCAAAAGTCACAAGAGTCTTCCTCCAGGAGTGAGAGTGAGGGTGAGGTTGGTCGCGCCACCACGTGACCTTGTTATCCATTGGGTTTCTACCCATGTTTTCCTTGAAAGGAAATTGCCTTAACATTGAGTTGTTGTAATGGTGATTGGTTTCCAGCCACTCACTGAGCTTGTAGCTCACCCCTCGCATACTGTTTCTTTTCAGGGGCAGTGTTGGGCGTGGAGCTGGAGCTTTCCTGTGGCGTGGTCTTATGGGCGTGGAGCGTTCTTCCGGCGGGTGGCGAGTGCGAGGCTGTCAGCAGTCCTAGAGTCATTTTATGTATTATAAATCGTGCATGTGGCACATGTTGTATTTTATTTGGACTAGACTTGGCTCTCACAGGACAATGATTGTGTATTCGAGTCTGTAATAATGTTTTTGGTTTACAGACATTGTTGATATCTTATGCTTCCGCTTTTCAGTCAGTTATCATTATCTTTGCTTTGCCACCTTGTGTGTTGTTGTTGGAGTCTTTGTTGACCTCAGGTATTGATAGCTGATACTTCATTATTGCCACGTCTCGGGGACGGCCGCCCTGGGACTTGACAACATGAATGCACCCATTGAAAAAAATTACACTGTTTTCCACTTAAATCCATACATGTATAATGCAATTTGTTTTGATTCCTGCCTGACTTGGAAATTTTGATTGCTGCTTTGCATCGACATTTGTAAATAATATTTTAAAACTTAAATCCATAGCCTTATTGAATGAAGATACATTGCTTAATGATCCCATATATGACATGTTCTCTATTTTTACATAAATGTTGTAGTTAGATTACAAATAGATCAAAACCCAACAATGCAGCAAAAAATAAAAAAGATCCCACTAAAACCCAAAATCATAATTACAGTAAACAACTCTATCCAACAAGAAAAACAATGAAAATATGTCATGCCAACATCGTAAAAAACAATTTTGATCAAGTCCCGCCCATCAAACATAGACCAACAACCATTCTAACCAGAGAAAACAAACCCATCAAGCAAAATCGAAACTTTGAAACCCTAGATCTAGTTAAAATAGGGAAAATCCCTTAATGAAAAAAATTAGATCCAATTAAAAACCCTAGATCTAAAAAAAAAAACTTCATGGAAAGTCTTGGACGAACCTTTACAAGTCTAAGACTTTTTCTATGGCATTGGGGAGGGCGAGAGGCAGTAGCATCGGGGTAGTTGAGGGGTGGTGGCATCGGGGCAGTTGAGCGGTGGCAAAGAGGGCGCAAGGCGGCAGTGGTGGCAATCAAGATTGGTTTGATTGGGGAGGCTGAGAGGGTTTTTTGGTTTTATGTTTTTTTATTTCAGTTGGTCTTTTGGGAGGGTGAGTGAGTGAAAGGAGTGGGGTTAGGTTATGGTTTAGGTTAGATGTTAGGTTAGGTGTTATCCAAGTTGGTTAGGTTAGGTGAGTTGACCACTTTAAATGCATGTGGTGGTCTCTTTTTTATTTTATTTTGAATGTAGCCTTACATTCCATGCACCTTATCACGTCTATAAATTGAAGTCGTGCGGACATCCACCTTAGATCTGAACTGTATATACATATGTGTGTATATATATGTGTACATGTATGTATGTATATTGTATGATGATAATAGTATTCATAAACATGTTAATCAAGATCCTAAGTCCTATTTAGATTTATTTACACTCACTCCCTTGCATTTGCAAACTGGTTTTTAACATGTCGCATTTCATTTCGGGAATTCTGTATATATTTGAATCACTTTAGGCATTCTTAGACTTTTTCTTAATATGATTGCAGCGCATTTTGTTCTCCTTCAATCATTCTTTAATGTGGTTGACCAAAATAGAGATGTAATCTTTTTTTTTTTTTATTCCTTTGGTGATGTTTGATTTCGATTTGCACCATTGCCATTGTGTTCGACAGTCCTTCTGTTGAGGTGTACATCCCAATTCGACCGATTCATGTCAAACTTTTTGACACTCGTTTGACAATGTGTATGTCGAACAGGTAATAGAGGTTCAACCCCTCTTTATGACATGTTCGATCGACATTTCCAATGTCAGAAGCATTTCACCCAATTCAACATGTATCTGTCGAGCCTAGTTCTAATAGTTCAACAATGAGCTTGTTGAACGAGTCATTTTAGATGTTTTGTGTGGTTACTATGATAATTTCAGATACCAAAATCACTGCATTTAGATTCAAATGTAAAAATGAAACTACAAATTTCATCTTATAGTCTAACCTACTTTCAAAGTTTCATCGAATTACCGCTGGAGAAGTGAAATATGATGATCTGGAGTGAATAAAAACGTTTGTTGAGGGGGAGATGCCGATGGTCACCGTGGGAGGAGCTCGGATCAGAGGTTGGAGAAGAATGAGATGTTGAAGAGAGGAAGAAAAGAGAGAGAAAATGGGGCACTAAGATAACGAGTCGAGTTAGATAAATATTGGATCGGAAATAATGGTCCTAAATTAAACTCCGATGAGCCCTCACCGTCTGAATGGCTGATCGATCATTAAATCGAGGTACACGGATCCGACGCCCCGAGGGAGGAACCGCTCGAACTCATTCACGTGTCCTTCCATTGACTCGTGTTTGCGTTCTATTTGATATTTCTAACGTGGGCCCGTCCTTCCCCAACAAGAAACACAGGAAATCTCGACAAAATATATATAATAAAATATAAAATTTCAACCAAACAAAGCTTTCCGTAAACGTCACCCCCAACAAAATTGATCGGTCCGCAAAGTCTCGCCACCATAACAGAAACCCCAACTTCTCCCCGTGTTCTTCGCCAGCCACATTGATCTAATCGGACAATAAAAGTCATTTTAAGTAATTACCTTATTCTCACCGCAGGTGACACTCTGCTTTTCCCCCAACGATCGATCCCGATCAAGCGGGGGGCTTTTGCGAGGGTTTCTTGGAAGACGAGTCTCTTCGAATCTCTCTCAAACCCTAAAAACCCCTCCAAAAATTGGGGTTTTTGGTTCGATCGGATAGGTCATTTTCCGCCTGATCCATTTTCAATGGGAAAGGGGGGACAAGATGAGGGCCAGAGGACGACCTCCTCCTCCGGCACCCCCTTCCCGGCATGGGCGAGGGACGTCTCTGAGTGCCTGGAAGAGTTCAAGGTGAATGCCGACCATGGTCTCCGATCCGACGAGGTCCAACGCCGCCTCCAGATCCACGGCCCGAACGAGCTCGAGAAGCACGAGGGGGCGTCGATCTGGAGTCTGATCGTCGACCAGTTCAACGACACGCTTGTACGGATCCTCCTGGTGGCGGCCGTCGTTTCGTTCGTCCTCGCCTGGTACGACGGGGACGAGGGCGGAGAAATGGGGATCACCGCCTTCGTTGAACCACTCGTGATCTTCCTCATATTGATCGTGAACGCCATTGTTGGAGTCTGGCAGGAGAGCAACGCCGAGAAAGCGCTCGAGGCATTGAAGGAGATCCAGTCGGAGCACGCCATGGTGAGGCGCGATGGGGAGCTGATATCCAACTTGCCCGCGAAGGAGCTCGTGCCCGGTGATATTGTTGAATTGAGGGTCGGTGATAAAGTACCCGCCGATATGAGGGTTTTGAAACTGATAAGCTCGACGGTTAGGGTTGAACAGGGGTCCTTGACGGGGGAGAGCGTCGCCGTTAATAAGACCCATCACAAGGTGCGGTCGGAGGATACGGACATACAGGGGAAGGAGTGCATGGTGTTCGCGGGGACAACTGTTGTGAATGGGAGTTGCGCTTGCCTGGTGATCCAGACGGGGATGAACACGGAGATCGGGAAGGTCCACTCACAGATCCATGAAGCCTCACAAAACGAGGAAGATACACCGCTTAAGAAGAAGTTGAATGAGTTCGGAGAGGCTCTCACCATGATAATTGGTGCGATTTGCGCCCTGGTTTGGCTCATCAATGTGAAGTATTTCTTGACTTGGGAGTACGTGGATAGGTGGCCGAGAAATTTTAAATTCTCGTTTGAGAAATGCACGTATTATTTTGAGATAGCGGTGGCTTTGGCTGTGGCGGCAATTCCGGAGGGGTTGCCGGCAGTGATCACGACTTGTTTGGCACTTGGGACGAGGAAGATGGCCCAGAAGAACGCATTGGTGAGGAAGTTGCCTAGTGTGGAGACATTGGGTTGCACGACGGTGATATGTTCTGATAAAACGGGGACGCTTACTACGAACCAAATGTCAGCGGCGAGGTTGGTTGCAATGGGGACAAGGGCAGGAGGGGAACTGAGGAGCTTTAAGGTGGAGGGGACCACCTTTGATCCACGTATTGGGAAGATTCTTGATTGGCCTAGTGGGCGCATGGATGAGAATCTGCAGATGGTTGCAAAGATCGCAAGCATTTGCAATGATTCTAGCATTTCCCCTTCAGGTCAACATTTCGTTGCTAATGGGATACCTACTGAGGCAGCTCTAAAGGTAATTGAGCTCTATTTCTTTTATTTTTGAGCAGTTAAAAGTGTGCCATGACTGGTTATGCACTTATGCATTACTTGGTGGAATTTTGAGTCAACATATGATCTTTTGGGAAAGTCAGCTAGCACCCCCCTCTCCGTTGGTCGAGGGATCATATTCTGGGGCACCATTCTATCAAAAACAAAAAAAAATGATCTTTTGTGATGTCTAGTTCCTTTAATGTTTGTATCATTTGGATCATTTTTTGTCTGATTGGATCATTTTTGGTCTGCATTGGTATTTAACATGAAACATAAGGGTTGGGTTAATTGAAATTTGGAGTATATAATGAAAATGGACAACAATTTCTTCGATCATGGGGGGTAATTGGTTCGGGAGGAGTTGAACAAGGATTTTTTTGGTTTCTTTTTGTATTTTCCTCATTTCGTTTCTTTTCTTCTCCTTTTCTCTTTTCTAATGTAAGGAGATCCCTCGTCTCTTTCTATTCGAGTCTTCTTTTTTTCAATAAGACTCCTATCTTTATTTCAAAAAAAAAATAATGAAAATGGGCAAACCAAATGGATGCAAGTGCCTATGTTCATGTCTATATTGATATGGATGTAGTAAAATTTGCAACCATGATCCTGGGTTCAGATCCCTTAAATATAAAAAAAAAATTCTTGTCACTATAAACAATTGTTGAATAGGATAATCTTTAGTTTGACTTGCATGTCTTGTTTGTTATATAACACTGTGGCAAGTGGCATAATGACAAGTTATGTATGAATTTTTCTTAACTGCATTTCTTTTTATTGGTTGTGTTTGATGTTGATAATTGATTCTTTCATTTTCCTGTCCTCTCCAGGTTCTTGTTGAGAAGATGGGGTTGCCTCAAGTTTCTGATGGATCATTCACGCATTCTGATGAAATATTAGGTATGTTGTTATTTTTTATTGCTTATTTTCTTAGTTAATAATATATGACTTTGGCTTGCGCTCCTTGGCTGATTGTTTTAAAATTTAAGGTTGCTGTCAATGGTGGAGCGGAAACTTGCACAGGGTTGCGACTCTCGAGTTTGATCGCACTAGAAAATCTATGGGAGTTATTGTGAAGTCTGCATCATCAGGAAGAAATTCATTACTAGTGAAGGTATTTTTCCTCCCATCTTCATGCTGTCCTTTTTGTGTTCCTTGATAAAGATGGAGTTTGTGGGTGTGTCTCAAGATTCTAGTCATTGAATTGGTTAATTATTCTATAGATCACCTTGGTGTATAGATATATAGATATATCTGCATGCATTCATGAACCATCACTGCATCATCAAAGGTTAATTAAAGTAGAACAATTAAGCAAATAGAAATCTATATGCAAGATTCTTGTTTGGTACCATGTATTTGCAACTTTGTGGCTTGATGTCATGTACTTGTATGTTGTAATATCACAACTTGATGCCAAGTACTCATAACTTCGCAGCTTTCAGTGATATCTCCTTTTCTACCATATATTTGTTATAAGATTAAAGGAATGGCTCCGAACAAATTTGTTATATGAGATTCTCAGCTGAATTAAATTTATTCTGATTCTGTGTAGTGAAGTTTCATACTTATCACTTGTCCCCCCCCCCCCCCCCCCCCGCCCACATAACACAAATCATGTTTTTCCTGGTAACTTTTGCATTGGTATATCTCACTTAAAATTCTTTCTTTTGGTTGCTCTTTATTGATGGACCAAATCATAGAATGAAGTTTTTTCTGCACAAAATTGCATATTTATTTAGAATTTGCCATGTTATTTTTTTTTCACACTTCTGGTTAGTAACAGTCATGATGATGAAAAGCTTAAATACATTTACTAGTTTCCTGTTACTGTGGTTTTGTGTTGGAAATAGTTGATAATATTCATTAGATAGTGCATAGTAGGATACCACTTTTAATTATTTTAAAATGCCTCAGACACAATGCACATGCTAGTTTAATTCAACATCTGTTATTTAAATAAATAAAATTTGTTGTTTTTTTTAAAAGAAATAAAATAAAGTAAAATTTTGTTGCATCTGCCCTTGTAAACAACTGTGCAAATGCTGAAGTTTTATAGCATGTTCCAAAGTTTTGCTTAAACTTGTATTTTATGTAGCACCTTTGTAATACTGTAGTAGTTCTTATTTTCCGTCACAATTTTATGTTATTATATATGGTTCATTTCGTAACCGCATCTGCAGACATGAAATGTATTGGAATTGGAGTTAATAATCTTGGATTTTTTCTGAGCTGTGGATTGCTTTTTATGCTCCACAAATGAATTTCTTCACCTATAAGATTGGCGAGCAAGAATCATCATCCCTTTTCTTGAGATGAAAAGTTAGCCATATAACTAATTCAAAAGAAGTACATAGCTAAAATTATCAAAAAAGAAGAGAAAAATAGGGGAGGGGGGTATGGAAGAACACAAGCCATCTACAAATGAATCCCCAAACCCCCAAAACAAAACAAATTTCTCCTCGATGACAAATAAAAAACAAACAGTTGAGGCCCCCATGCAATCAAGGTGAACCTTTTTACTAAGTCCCAAACCTTTGTAAAACAGAATGGGTCTCCTTTTTACCGAGTCCCAAACCTTTGTAAAACAGCATGAGTCCCCTTGGAAATCCACGAAATAATCATGGATGTTGACTGATGATTTTCTATTTTTGTTTAATAGGTATGATCATTTTAATAGGAAGTGAATATTTGACAACTATTAGGTAGATTTGGGTTTCACTATCCAAATTGATTCTTTTGCATGTGTATTACCATCTTGGCATTTGGTTCTCTTGTTAGGTCACTTGGTGGAGAAAATTGAGCTTGAATATTAAAGAAGGCTGTCTATCACTTATAAAATAGAGGTGGGCTATGCCACGTTTTGGTGAAAGTCAGCAGATAGAAGTTAGTAATTTGGACTATTCAGTGAGTTGGTTGGTTACATCTTGTGACCCATAAAAGAAATCATATTACCACTTACATGGTGACCACTGAACCTGAGCCAAGGTGAGGGTATGGTTGGTGGTTGCAGGAAAGAATGTGAGAGATAATAAATGTATTATGGAATGATCTGTTGAGGATATAGAATGACTCATAAGTCATTTCACATTATTGTGGTATAGATTAGCTGATGGAAGATAATGTAGCTCATTAGAAGGTGGTTGTGGAGAAGATCTTAGGAAAAATGCAGCTTTGGGTGCAGATTATCTCCCAAAGTTACCATGGGAATTGTGAGATGCTAGACGTTCTCCTAGATTGTGGATCTCTCTTTCTGGTATCTGGAGCAGGGTTTGTTGCTCATGTTAGATGGAAATTGATTTATGGTAGCTCAGGAGACTTAGTAGGATACGTAGGCATCTATGCTTGGCAAATATCTTGCAGACCCCAATTGAAAATTCTGAGAGAGCATGTTGGAGATGTTGGATAGTGATGCTCTAAAGGAATTTCTTCCTTACTTTGAGGAATTAGAATCCAATGATTTAGCAGAGGATCTAAAAAGCATTGGATTTACACATTAAAAAGACAAAAAATTGTTGGTCTGACTGGAAAGGAACGGGGAAGTCTTTAGCACTTCACATTAGACAACCACCATGATCGGCCAATCAATCGAGGGATTTGTGTTTTTATGGATATTAATGGGGATACAGTGAGATTTGTAATACACCTTTATGTTTGTGTTATATCATAAAAAACATGTTAACCTCACATTCCCATGACACCATGATATAAGGTGTTACCTTTTGTTTTGGAGGTTAGGCCTCTAACTATTACTCAGTGTACGAGCTTTATTATGTATTAATAATATGTCAAAATTGACACAACTCCCATGTTTCCCCCATACTTGCCAAAAAAAAAAATCTATGCTGCTTCAGATCTTTGAAACAAATCCAGTTCAAGGTGTTTCTGCCAATTCACTGGATGGTGATTGTCTTCTTTATCACAACTCAACTCCATCGATACATGGACTTATATCTTTCCTTCAAATCTTGTCCTTTCATCTCATCATTTTTATAGCATGTCAATTGTATTGCTGAAATGCCCCTTGTGGAACCTTCACTAGCATGATATATTGATGTGGCCTCTTTGACCAACTTCAGACATTGATTGTTATACTGGATGATGCCTATTTTCATTAAATTTTTACATTTCTCTGCCTTGAGATCTGGACTTCTATTTTCCCTATAAATCCTGCCCCTACATCTTCTATTAACTGTTCAATTGTATTGAAGATATGTCCCTTACTGAAGAATTGGACTCTCTCCATTAAATTTCTTATGTACCATGTAAGAATAATGAATATTGAAGCACACATGATCATGTTCTACCTAAACAGGTATCAGTGAAGCATACTCTTTAATGTTAGGCAGCAATATCTGTTTTTTTTTTTTTGTGGGTTTTCATTCTCAGCCACACAAATGACTGGATTTGTATTTCAATGAATTTCTTTTGATATTGTCAACTGAAGTGTCATCTTGGATGAGGAATTCTGGTAAAAATGGGTGAATATATTTTGATTGAAACTCTTTGAGCATGTTTCTTATTTTGTCTTTCACACTCATGCCCATCATCATGTGCATGACTAAAAAATTGTTTAGAGAAAAAGGAAGTACAGCCTGCCACTTTTAACATAATACATTATACAAAAAGGTCCCTGTTAAATTTACTAGAATATTCTTTTGAAAAAATTTGTTTATACAAGATACCCTAATTCTTGTGGTTGTGTGCAACGCATGTGTGATCCCCAGTAAGTTTATAATTCTCTTTACGCAAGCATGTGCAGTCAGTGGTGTGAAGAAACTGGCATTTTCTCCATCGAGGAGTGTTACCCCACTAAATAACTATTTGCCTTTTTTGTTGTATCATCAAGTGAAATCTTATGTACAAAATTAGTTAAACAGGTGTGATCCTACGTATTTCTTCTTCCATGTTTATAGAACAGAAACAAATGTGTATTAAGGGAGGGTTTTCTGTGTATGTATGCTATGATTTGATGATCTCTCTTACCCGCATGTGGTCGCATCATTTGCTCTCCTTCTCAGACACACAGTGAGGAGTGTGGAGTGAAGTGGGGCAGTGGACCTTTCTTAGACACTGTCATATTACCATTTAATTTTAGAGTGGTGATACCCAGGCCCCACCCACTCACAAGCACCATGAGGTATCATCACCTTATTGCTTGGCTTGTTGACTTTTGAAAATGGGTAAAATGGCAAAATACAGATATGCCCTTCATTAAAAATAGATCTCATTAACCCAAATCTCCATTTTTTCTTTTATTAATCTTTCACATTAATTTGAATTTGCCTATTTTGAAATTTGCTTATTTTACAAAATATATCCCACTCTAAAATTTGCCTATTTCAAAATTTGAATTTTGAAATTCTTATGAATTTTACACCAAAACTTACCTAACTTACACAAAAATTACCTAAATAACACAAAAAAAATGTTCCAGTTTTTTTTTTATGATTATATCTGTTACAGAATGTAACAGTGTTGCATAAATGTAAATGTAACAATCTTATGATTGTATAACTGTGCTGTATAAATGTAACAGTAAATTTAATGTAGCAGAAGAGTCTACAATAATGACTATTTGCTCTTCAAATAAAAAAACAAATAAAAAATTTGCTCTTCAATAACTATTTAGATTGTCATGTAAAAAATGTAACATTTTCACAACAATACACATGTAGTTAACTGTTACATTTACAAATATATAAATCATTACATGTATGCGATTGACTGTTACATTTACAAATGTAACAAATACAAATCATTATGTGTATGCGATTAAATGTTACATTTACGAATGTAACGAAAATATACATTTACGAATGACTGTTACATTTATAACTGCAGCACATACAAATCATTGTGTATGCGACTAACTGTTACATTTACAAGTGTAACACTGTTAAGAAAATGATTACTTATGTTGTAAAGAATGTAGCAGTATCATCAATTCAAACAACCACATATAAAATGTAACAGTATCTAGTTTTACATTTAGATATTGATACAAACAAATCAAAACTGTATAAAATGACATTCAATCCATGAATAATATTCTTCTTTAAGCATTTATAGCAAAAAACACAACACAATTCGATTATAAATCCAATAATGACCAATCTGATCGGATAGATATTGATGTGAGATCCAAATTGAAAAAAAAATCAGCTTCCGTGCCTTCCAAGACCTCAAAAAGTATAAATTCGGATCTGCTCCCACGTGTTCTTCAATAAACAAAATTGAATCTGATATTCAAACTTCGGTTAAAATTGCTGATCTATTATCATAATCGAATAATGGTGAAAAAGTAGAAGATCTGATCCCACCTATTCTTCATAAAAAAAAATCGGTTCGGAATTCATTAATTGATCGGTTTTTAATGGTGAAAAAACAAACAGGATTTCAGAATTGATTTCATTCCATAATCATAGGGGATCAAAACCGTCCAACACATTTTAGGTAGTTATCATCTAAAAGGCAAAATGGGTAAAGACTTTTTTTGCCACCTCATAGAGTCTATGATGGGGCCTATGAGTTGGGGCCTAAAAAACATTATTCTTAATTTTAACTAGCTCTATTGTATAGTGGACTTTTTCTGATTTCAATTCACATCTTAATACTATCTTAAATACTTTTTTCTGTTTTTCTATTGAAAAGGCTGTATTTTGCAGGGTGCTGTGGAAAATGTATTGGAGAGAAGTTCCTATCTTCAGTTGCTTGATGGCTCTGTTGTAAGATTGGATGAAATTTCCAGAAAACTTATTCTGCAGGCCCTATATGAAATGTCAACAAATGCATTGCGTTGCTTGGGTTTCGCTTACAAAGATGACCTTGCAGAGTTCTCTACCTATGATGGTGAAAGCCATCCAGCTCACAAACTTCTACTTGATCCATCAAATTATTCATCAATTGAGAGTGATCTTATTTTTGTTGGTCTAGCTGGTTTAAGGGTGAGATATCCCTTTGTTTTTTCATGCATTGTTAAAGTTTGTACTATTTTTTTCTCGTTTTGTTTCACTTTTTTGTCTCTATTTCAAATCTAGACATCTCTTTGTCTTAACTGGAAATCATTTAGGATCCTCCTCGTGAAGAAGTTCACAAGGCAATCGAGGACTGCCGAGCCGCTGGAATCCAAGTTATGGTTATTACAGGAGACAACAAGGACACGGCGGAAGCAATCTGCCGTGAAATAGGTGTATTTGAATCTGATGAGGACATAAGTATGAAGAGCTTTACCGGAAAGGACTTTATGTTTCTTTCTGATGAGGAAAAGAAGTATCATCTGAGGCAGAGAGGCGGGCTCCTGTTCTCCAGGGCTGAGCCAAAGCATAAACAAGACATAGTCAAATTGCTCAAGGAAGATGGTGAGGTGGTTGCAATGACTGGAGATGGGGTGAATGATGCTCCTGCTCTGAAATTGGCTGATATTGGTATTGCAATGGGCATTGCTGGAACAGAGGTATCTTCTACATGACCTTATTTGTGAGAAATTCCTTGTTTTAGTGTTAAATATGCTCATAATTTTCTTGAATTTGTCTGCTTTAGATCAACATGAAAAAGATAATTATCTTGCACCAGATATTTTTGTTGTCCCTTTGGGCAATCATGTCTTTCTTGTTCGATGTCATGGATCTTTGCTAGTCTAGGCCAGCTGCGTTTTCATGAAGAGAATCTTTACAGAAAGGATGCTATTACTTTTAAATTTAAAATCTGGTCTTTGGATTGCATTTTCTTGCAAGACTAAGAGTGCTGATGTATTAATTTAGTTTTTGATAGATGATAATGCATCAGTAGTATCATACCTCTTCTTTGGGATTTAACCCAAACCTCAATGGTTTCCAAAATAGTTTGCAACCATGAGGTCTTGGGGTCCACTCCGTATGTGGAGAATATCTGTGAGGGGGCAGCAAGGTTCATTGTGACATGGGGGAGATGTTGTGTTGGGGCGCGTGACATTTCGTTGGTGGGTGGGCGATTATCAATTCAAGGATAATCTGTTTGTTGTTTTTTGTATGGTTTGAGGCACCTTAAGTAGAGTTCTCCTCTGCATATGGTGTTCTTGTTGGGGTTTTGTCCATCTGGTGTGGATGAAGCTTGTATTTCGCATGTTCATGAGGCTTTCACTTTGATTTATACAAAGGTGAAAGCCAACCATTCTCTTCAAAAAAAAAAACCATGAGGTCTTGGTTCAAGGTCCACCTGAAAAAAAAAGACAATAGGATATCTCTTCTTCAAAACCAGATATAGCCTGGGTTGGTTGTCTGATATTTTATTCACTGGATGTAACTAGTTGTGACACTACAATTAGATCCTAATCTCAATTTACTGTTGAGGAGTGAGTCCATAACCTTGAGCTTTAGTTTACAAATTCTTAAATTTGTTATCATCAGGAAATAAGCTCGGAAACTAAAATCAGAAACTAGATTGTTAATTGATTTCAATATTACTCCCTTCTAAATCACCATTCTAATATGATTATATTTGTGAGAAGGGACATGAAGGATGATGTAAGTGTTCTAAGAGTTTATGGGATCATCGTGAATGGGCTCAATCGTAACCGTTGTATCTAGAATTTGGAGGCTTTAGGGTGAATTTACTTAGTAGGAATTTCGTGTAATTTTAGTCATTCGCTTTACTACTTACATGGATGGTTTTTCTACAGAGTTTAGATGATTTTATGATATTTGATATTGCATTGATTGTGATATGATCCCACTCTTCTTGATTTTGTTTCAATTTGGTATCATCTCGTCTTGTGTGTACATTTTCCAGGTTGCAAAGGAGGCATCTGACATGGTTTTAGCAGATGATAATTTTAGCACAATTGTGGCGGCTGTTGGTGAAGGGAGATCAATTTACAACAATATGAAGGCTTTTATTAGGTTTTCTTTTTTTCCCGTTTCTGTTCTGTTTTTCTTTGGCCTATTCATCATCTGCTAGAAATTGGTGAAGTTTAGGTTTTTTATGTTGGAAAGAATTGCGTTGATCAGCTCCCTTTTTTGGAAATAATTAAGATATGGTCAGAAGAATCCCTTGCAAAGTTATTTTGATACAATGAGAAGTTGAATATGTTCAGTAAACTTGATGAAATTATCTATAACCTGCTCACTGTCAGTCTGCTGTTATGTGAGAATTTTGATTAAACATGGAGATCAGTGTAGAGTAAAAAAGGATTTGGGAAGAGAAAATTGAGAATGCGCAAAAGACATGGATGGGAAGGTGCTAATGTGAAAATAAAATATTTACTGTAGTGATTTATCTTAAAATAGAACCAAGCCAACGTTTATCGCAGAGCAGGTATGATCATATCAGCAATGACCTATAAGCTCAGTCTTCTGTTGCTGCCAAGAACTGTTGAGAAATATATCATTTGAATTGGATCTTGGCGTCCCTTTGATTTGACTTCTTTTAGTTTCTCATCGATAATGATATGTATTAATTAGATATTTCATGCGTTTCTCAAATTCTCTTAAATAAGAATCCCAGTATCCTACTTTATTCAAGCACCATAGAAATTATGTATGTCTAGTCCATAATTTTTTCAATCAGATGAGGATTATTGGTTCGAATACAATTTTTCGTCTATTGTTGTAACCCTGTAGCACTGACATGTTTTTGATATTGGGGATTTTATTTTTTGTAGGTTTTTAATTCACTCCCATTGTTACCTCTTTCTTGCAGGTATATGATATCTTCGAACATTGGTGAGGTAGCCTGTATATTTCTCACTGCAGCTCTAGGTATCCCTGAAGGCCTTATACCAGTCCAGTTATTGTGGGTTAATCTCGTCACAGATGGCCCCCCTGCGACGGCTTTGGGATTTAACCCTCCGGACAAAGACATTATGAAGAAACCCCCTCGAAGAAGTGATGACTCACTGATCAGTGCTTGGATTTTATTTCGTTACCTGGTTAGTCATCATTTCCCTTTGTTTGCCAGATTTTCCTTAATACACCATGACATGGTTCATGATCTAATACCTGCCACTGATAATGAAGAGAAGCACAGAACTTAACATTGAATACAAGATCCCAATGTACTACAATTCATGCAGGTTATTGGGATGTACGTGGGCTTGGCCACTGTTGGTGTCTTCATCATCTGGTACACTCATGGATCCTTTTTGGGTATTGATTTGACTGGCGACGGCCACACTCTTGTTACATATTCCCAGCTCTCCAAGTGGGACCAATGCCAATCATGGGAAGGCTTTAAGGTCTACCCCTTCACAGCCGGGTCTCGTGTGTTTAATTTTGATAACAACCCTTGCGATTACTTCCAGACTGGGAAGGTGAAGGCAATGACCCTCTCCCTCTCCGTACTAGTCGCAATCGAGATGTTCAACTCCCTCAACGCCCTATCTGAAGATGGGAGCCTTCTGACGATGCCACCATGGGTCAATCCATGGCTCCTCCTCGCCATGTCCATCTCATTTGGCCTCCACTTCCTGATCCTGTACGTGCCCTTCCTCGCCCAGGTGTTCGGGATTGTTCCCCTCAGCTTGAATGAGTGGCTGTTGGTGGTGGCCGTTGCTTTTCCCGTGATCTTGATCGATGAGGTCCTTAAGTTCATTGGCCGGTGCTCCAATGATTCGAGGACCAGGAGATTGTCTGAGAAGCGCAAAGACGAGTAGGATGTTAAGAGTGAATGTCCTCCATTCTACTAGTTGGTTATTTTACAACCATATAACAATATTGTTTTTTTAACCCTCAATTTTTTCTACACCGGGGGCTGGCTTCAATCATATTGAGGAATCAAAGTGGGAATTCAAAGATGGGAACTGGGGACTCCAATCTGAATCTGGAGGAGCCCCCTGATTTTATTTTCATTTTTATTAATTACTCTATATTAGATATGGAGTTCGAATAGAATCACCAACTTGTCAGTTAATTTAGGTGCTTGAAGATCTGACTCTGTTTACCACTAATGTAAACTTTAAATAGTACTCTGCAGAATAATTGGTATTAAAATTGCTTTCAAATGTTCAATTTTTTTATCCAGTGTGAGCTCGTATTTTTTCTTCATGTTCTGCATGTTTATTATGGTAGGTTTTCAGGAGTGCTGGGGGCCTTCGATTCATTTGACAATATGTGAAATCTCTTTCAAAATGTACAGGACATACACATCAAAGAACTATTATAATGATTATTGTATTGTGAAACAAACAAGAACAAATTGAATACTCATGCATAATATACAAACCAGTATCATCTCCAAATCAAACTCCTTACCTTCCTTCTGACTTCACAAGCTGAGAGAAAACCCTGCTCATCGAAACCCCGGACAGATCCTCCCCGAGCGACGCCCTGTCTCCGACATTCGTCGTGCTTGCAAGCACGACCCTCGAAGCCAGCTCCGGTATCTGATTCGTACTATCCTCCTCATCTGCATTCCCATCCGCCGCTGCAGATGCCGCCTCCTGAAGCTGCAGCGCGTACTCGAGGTTCCACAACACGTCCCCCATCGATGGTCGGTCCACCCCGTAATCCGCCAAGCACTTCTCGGCCGTCTCCGCGAACTTCCTCAACGACTCGGGCCGTACATCCCCTGCGAGCCTCGGATCCATGATCCGCTCAATCTGCCCCCTCTTGAGCCACTTCATCGCCCACTCCGCCAGGTTCACCATCTCCCTCGCCAGTGTCGGGTCGATCACGGGCCTCGCGCACAGCGTCTCCAGCAACACCACACCGAACGAATACACATCGGACTTCTCCGTCAGTTGCTGCCTCCTAAAGTATTCCGGATCGAGGTACCCGAAGCTGCCCTTCACGGCGGTGCTGACATGGGTCTGATCGAGCTCGGGCCCCGTCTTCGACAGCCCAAAGTCTGCGACTTTCGCCATCAAATTCTCATCGAGGAGGATGTTCGCCGACTTCACGTCGCGGTGGATGATCGCCTTGGTGGAGCCCGTGTGGAGGTAGTGAAGCCCGCGGGCCGCGCCGACGCATATCTCGAGCCGCTGCTTCCACGTCAGGTTTGGGAGGTCGTCGCACCCACCCCCGTAGAGGTGACTCTTCAGCGTTCCCTCCTCCATGTACTCGTACACCAACACCATCTCGTTCCCCTCGTCGCAGTACCCGATGAGCGACACCAGGTGCCTGTGCCGGAAGTTCGAGAGCATCTCGATCTCCGTCCGGAACTCCGTCAGCCCCTGCTGAGACCTCGGATTCCCCCGCTTCACCGCCACTTTGGTCGCGTCACCGAGAACACCTCTGTACACCTTCCCGAACCCTCCGACGCCGATGACGCTGCTCTCCTCGAAGTCGTTCGTCGCTTCTTGCAGCGCCGCGAACGGGAAACGGATGTTCAGGTTTCCATTCAGAGCCACCAACGAGGCGGCGGTGGTTGCCGTCCTGTTGGAGAATCGGCTCGCCAAGCTCTGCGAGACGCCATTGTTCGTCACCCAAGTCTTCGAATGCTTCTTCTTCGCCTTCCTCGTACGCCGCATGAAACAAGCCAAAGCCACGATGACGATGACGATGGCGGCCAAGCCACCTAAAACAGCGCCCACTATCGCCCAGACAACACTGGTCTTCTTCTTATTATTATTATTATTATTCGACGCACCATCATCATGAGTGACGCTGCTCAATTTCATGATCTCCAAGCCATTCAAGATCCCGTTCGGCATGATGTTGGTTATGTCCAGAGACGGGCCGATGCTGATGCGAAACTTGCTGGACCCATCGGCGACGAAATCCATGAACACGGGGGACGCGAGAGTGTTCACGCTGATCGTGGAGAGGTCGAGGTCCTTCACTGCGAGGGACCCTCCGATGAAGAGATTGAAGTAGAGGTTGTTCAAGGCGGAGCTGACGATGTCGCAAAAATGCGTTCGCACCAAATACGTTGAACCGGGGCTTAAATCGAACTCCCAAGTGACATTGAAATTCCCATTCGAGACGTTCACCTGGGCCATCTCTGTCGCCGTCCGGTAGACCATGTCGGGCGCAGTGTCGCGCGTGGAACCTCCATTTCCATAGTTGATGACGCCCGTGTAACTGAACGATTCGGCTAAGTTTTTCTGGACGAGGAAGCCTTGGTCGGAAACCCAAGTCCTAGAGAGGGTGTCGTTGGAGGGGAGGACCTTGGGTCCGCCCATGTTGACGCGATAAACGGTCTCCAACGTCTGCGTCGCCAAGGGGCGGCCTTTGCTTGCGTCGTCCGTGATGAGACCATCGGGGACCGACACGACCTCGATCGCGTTTACGTAAGCGATGGAGCTCCCCGAGGAGGGGGCGAACGTGAGCGCGAATGAGTCCGAATCGATGCTCAATGAGAATTCTTTGAAAGTGGTGGAGGTGGTGCTCAATTGGTTGCTGTCGAGGAGGACTGCGTTTTGGGTCGACACGGTGAAGGTCGAATTGGGGAGGTTGAAGTTCTGGTAAGTGAAAGGGAAGAAGTAGAGGCGGACCCAATGGCGGCCGCGCTTTTTGATGGGGAAAGTGTAGGACGAGGAGGCGGTGAGGATGCGGGCCGTCCGATAGAGGGAGGGGGTGTCGGAGGATGCGATGGCGGCATTGGTGGTGTTGGCGAGGACGGATTTTGGGGCGGAGAGGGACCATGTAGAGGGGTTGTCAGCGGCGAAGGTGCGAGTGAAGACCGTCGTGTTGGTCGGGGAGCCACAGTCGATCAGGTAGTTGTCGACAGGGTCGGCGGCAATGCAGGTTTGGACAAAACAGGATATATGGGTGATCAGTAGACACAATTTGAAGAGATTGATAGGAGAAGTGAACATCTTGACAAAGGAAAGGTGGGTTTTTTAATTCTAATTAATTAGTTCTTCAAGTTGTATTATAACATGAAAAGATGGAATTTTGAGTACTACTTGAAGGGGAAAAGGAGGGGTTATGAACACAAAAGACTTGTTTGTCAGCCAAACTCACAAATTGTAAGATCAACCCAAAAAATTTCCCTTGCAGATCTGAAGAAGAAACAAGGAATGCTAGGAGAGTACAAGATACCCCTTTGAAGAGGCAAGAACTTGGTGTTTGAGAAGACTTGATCACCAAATCAGAAACCCATTTGTCTTTTGAAACACCCAATTGTAGGAAATCCAAGAGCAAACATAAGCAGCAAAGAAAAGCAGGAACCCTTTGTAGCTCCTCTGATGTACAGAATAGAAAAACTCAATGTGGGTCTCTCAAGAACACTGAAAACAATCTTCTACAAAAACCGCGCCTTTAGAAAATATAGGACAAAAAAAGGTTGTCCTCACACGTTGTGAATCTTGGCAAAAAAAAATCCGAACTTGAAACAGAGAGTATGCACCATTTGATTTGATATTTGACAGTTTCATGAGGATTACAGAGAGAGAATTAATGTTTACGTGATATAATAATGATATAAATGAGAGGTATGGTCCATTTTATTGAATGATCAATAAATCAAAAACCCAATAATAAAGTCACACCAATAATAATAATAATATAATAATATTAAAAAAGAGAGCTGATTAAGAGGGTACTCCATTCCGAATGAGAGCGAGGCATTTTTATTTTATTCTATGTATATGCAGTCTGTATTTTATTTTTTAAATGGATGTTTTATTACATGGAATATAAATTTTGTAAAACTTAAACATGTGGATTTACAATTAAAAAATTATTATATGACAACAAATAAAAAAAATAATAGTGGACAAATAATAAATACAAATGAATAAAAAACTACTCGAATCTTATTTTATCTGAAAATATAAATTTATTATAAATAAGACAACCTATAAAACATATGGATTTAATAGAATTAAAGTAGAAAACTTTTACTTTAGAAAATTCTCGATATCATAGAAGCTTAAACAAATAAATATATTTTAAGGAGAGGACGGTGGTGAATTCATGAATCATGAGGTAGTTGTGTACAATCTAGGATTCTAGGCATTTATTTTAGTTTTCCTTTTGTTTGACTTTTTCTTCCAATGTGAAAATCATTATTTTGAAAAGCGTGAGATTCAGTCTTTTCTGTAATTTATTATGCAAATCACATGTATTCTTAGTTTTTAGGAAATAATAAATATATCTAACTATGCATATGTTTTGATAAAAAATATACATGTTTTATTTCGAATTGAATGAACTAATTTTTAGTAAATATAGAAAGTTTTTAAAGAGATATGTATCTCGTTTAACAATGCATATATTTTATTAGATTTTTAATGATATATATAAAATTGAATTTTAGACTATAAAGATGACCAACTATTGGAACGCCTTTAACATTTCTATTTGTCTTGTTATGACCGACAAATAGGGCTGGTAAATGAACCAAGCCGCTTGGGCTCGGCTCAGCTTAAGCTTGTTCAGGCTCGTTCAATTAAACAAATGAACGAGCTTGAACAATTTTTAAAGCTCGGTTAGGCTCGGGACCTGGATCGAACTTCATTTTGTGTTCAAATTCGACTCATTGTGTTATAAAAAACTTAGTTGAAACTTGACTAAACTCTTTTATAAGATCAGAAAATTAAATTAATACAAAGCTATGCTCATTTAAGCTCATAAACTTGACTTATTTAGGTTAAAATTTTGTTTTTGATCCTTAAAAACCCTAAAATGAAGAAGAATGCTAGGCTCGTTGAGGCTCGTGAGTTCGGCTCGGCTCGGCTCGGCTCGACTCGTTTATAAACGAGCCGAGCTTGAACATGTCAAAGCTCGGCTCGTTCGGCTCGTTTACCACCCCTACCGACAAAGAAGGGATCAATAGTGCTTCAAATAGAACATGAGATATTATTTTGACCCAAAAATTTCATAAGTAGTCCTTTTTCAGCCACTCCTATAAATGTGCATCGCTAACCTATTATATGAATTCACAAAAGTCCTCCTCTTGATATTTAGAAAAAAAATCTCAATTCTCAAAGTTATAAAAATTAGAAGGAAAACAGTTATAACAAATTGATCTTTCAATTTTATTTTTAAATGATACAATGAATTTTTATTAAAGATTTTATATAAAATTAATTTTATATTAAAGATATAATGTATATTTATAGAATTTTTGTTTTATATTTTGAGTAAATTTATCTAAACAATATAAAATTTTCAGTAAACTACAATGTCAATATATATTGTATTATAAAATACATAAAAATATATATATTCAATTCATAATATATATTTCATATTTTTATAAAAGAATATATTTTATGAGTAAATTATATATTTAAAAAGATAAAATGAATATAATATGTAAAAGTATAATTAGTCTCGCATTCGAAATTATTGTCCTTTGTTATTTTATTTTATTTTGAGGAAAAAAAATTTGACACGCGCCCGAACAGGACAGGGCGTTTATGCTAGATAGTCTTTCACGGGATAGGAATTGGAGTTTGTTCTGCTAATAAGAAACAAAATATAATTGATTTAAAGTGTGTACTAAATAATGTGCATCAGTTTCTGTTCAAAGTACTTGAACCCATGTTCATGAGCAAATACAATTAGTTTAATTAACAACCACATTAGTGTCCTACAAGAGGCCAGGAAATTTTCAAAAAAAAAAAAAAAATCCAACACCAACTTTTGGACTGTATGGTCCATTCTTGATGCGTCAGAACACAGGAGGCAGCTAGCTCAAGGAAAAGGAATCCGTTAAAAAGTTTCAACGAAAAAAAAAAGGAGGTAGATCGAAAAAACGAATTAGCGGCGCGTATACTGTTGGAAGAAGATATTTTATTAATCCAGTCAATCGTTTTTTAGAATAATATAAACATTTTTTATTTATTTTGCTATTACACCCACCATCTTGTGTCTCCCACTTCTTACTCGTATTTTATTTTCTTTCCTCTAACCTGTTTTCTCTCAGCCCCCGTTTGAACATGTTATTTTTAATTTCTATTGAAATAAAGATGTCCACAATTTCCTATAAAAAAAATCCATTAAAATGTTTCAACAAAAAAAATCCATTATTTAAAATCCTATATATACATACTATGCGCAGGTTGGAAACCAATTATCAAACTAAATTTTGTTTTTTTAGATAATTAGTTTCGAATGTGTGATTTTAAACTTCAATTTTTGGTTTGTCAATGAAACAATTTTTTTTTAAAAAAAAAAAAACACCCCAGTTTAAGATTCATCACGCGCACCTACGTAATGTGCCCCAATTAACCACAAAGAATTCTCTAGTTATCTAGACTCTTTTTTTGTTTTTTGGTGTAAAGTTATCTAGACTCATTTGACATTCACTCTCATTAGCATTATCTTGTATTTATTCCTAAATATCCCAACTCAAATTTCTATTTATTCCTAAATATCCCAACTCAAATTTCTCTTTTCACAGAATCTATCAAAACTGGATTCTTGAGAAGGAAGAATTCTATTTATAAACCAGAATTATTCTTAGTATCTATTTACTAGACTATGTTTCTACTTAAAAATGCTAATAAATAAATAAATATATGGTTGTTATGATATCCCTTGATTGTGAATGCTCCAGTACTTTTTTTTTCTTTTAAGAAAAAGATATATTGAATAAATATTAAACGTCATCAGAATTATCTAAACATGTGCAATTAGATGTTTTTATTGTAAGCACTAATAAGTTACTATACCAAAGAAAAAATACACAACCAGCTAAATGTAAAAATGGATAGTCGACCTCTTTTTTTTTTTTTTTTTTTTGAAGATTGGCGCTCCAGGATTTAATCTTTGGTCATCATTTACGTAGAGGGGTGCTAATCGAGTTTTCTTTTCCAAAACTCAGTTTGCAGTCAACCATTATATTGCATGCTATTAAATAAATATCGAATCAATTCCACAACTTCCATCTTCCAAACTTTAGTACTTTATTCTGTTAGAACCCGTTTGGCTATAGGAATAGAGGGGGGATAAGCAGGAATAGACATGGAATAGACAAAAAGGGCGTTTGGATGAGGGGAATAAGGGGGAATCTGTATGTCGGAATAACCAAGAATTAAGGGGTATAATAATCCCTCATTTCACATGGAATTAGCCTATTCCAACAACAATCATAAGTGGGTTCCACAGTTTTTTTTTTTTTATTATTATTTCAAATCACCTGTCATCACCTCTTATACATCAATGGGGCCCACATGTCAAATCAATTTTTTACACTTTATTCACATCTTATTCTTCATCAACCAAACACTCCAATCTTTATTATTACGTTTCCCAATGAGAATAACTGAAAACACGACCAAACACAAAATCTCTTATTCCATTGGTAAAGTCAACAATTCCTGGAATAGGTATAAATCCCAGAATAATTTATGTCTCTATCCAAACGAGCCTTTAATATATAGTATTTTTTAAAATTTTATATGAGCAAACAAAAATATTTTGAAAAGAAAAAAAATGAAAAAATAAGAAACCCATTAAGAAAAAAAAAACCATGAAAACAACAGTTTGCACACACGGGATCCAAAAACAAATGATATACTAATAATTAATTAAGAAAAGTGAGGAAGCAACTCCAAAATAAATATATATATTATATAAAACATGGAAAAAGATGGCCAACAACCATTCAAAATATGTGCCAATGAACATCACATTCATACAAACCCAAACGCGTTATCTTTGTCTCCATCTCTCTCCATCTATGTATATCTAATATTCTAATATCTGTCAATATTATATAGAAAATTAACAAAGATAAAGGAGAGGTGTTAAAATAATATGTACGTGTTGATAGCAATGGTTGACCTAACTACATAGGTGGCAATATATATATATATATATATATATATATATACATATTTTTTAAAATAAAAGGAGTTATATCTGGCTATAATTGTGGAGGAACAACATGCTAAGCACCGGCTTTAGATTCTCATATGTAGGCAAAGTCAATAATGAAAAAATAAATGTTTTTAGAGGGGTCATATGGAGAGAAGCCGCGTATGAAGATTTTGTGGAGAAAGGGACCACTTTTTGTGTCTCTCTTGTGCCTACGTAAGTTGACAACTACTGCATGGGTGTGTTTCATGTTGAAATTTAATTGCATGCATGTATGGATACTGATGCCTTCTTCCTTTGCAGGTTCTTCTCTTATCGAGAGATATGAGAGTGGGATCTATCTAGAATAGTTGGAAGCATATTAATGTTGACAAAAGGTAGGATCTTATTTGCATTCGCACTTACAAGAAGAAATTAAAGAGAGACGACAAGATATGACATGTGACGGTCCCCCGGGCAGATGTAAACGGGACATTCCCTTAGAGAGACCCTGCCTTCTTGGTTGGGTAGAGGAATAAGGGGGGAATAAGGTGGAATAGGAGAGAATAATTGAGGTTTAAAGATGACTCGATCGGGTAGATACCTTACCTACCAAAACATGGACTGGTTGGGGTGTTTGCACGAGCAACCCTTCCATGTTTTATTTTCTATTTTTACTTTTATGTCTTTTTCTTTCTTCTTTCCCTGTATTCGCATTCAGACATCTAGGATGCTTTGAGTCAAATTAAAATAGATATGCATATATTTTTTCTTTAAAAAAAAAGTTTGAATAAGAGAGAATAAGCTTGAAAAACTATTTGCTTCCAGAGAATATGTGGGTATAATTACATTAAAAATAGAATAATTGAAAATAAATTGTTGTTGATAATCGAGATTGGAATTGTGTTATTCCATCCAATATATCACTGGCATAAAGAAAACTCATATGTCAAATCACATGTTATTGTTGTGAATATAATGGATAACCACCACTCCTTCAAACCATAATCTCCCCCACTCTTTTATTCCATAACATTCACCATTAGTGCCCCACTATCTCCCCCCTCACCTCTATAGACTTGTAACTTCTCACCTTTGGGATTCCTCTATGCACCCTATAAATAGAGGGTTTCTCATGTATTCCACAACCAACAAAAGAAGAATAAATACCTCTCTCTACTTCTCTATTTGCTTGTGTATTTTGTTTATGTATTTATATTCTACTTAGTTTATAACACGTTATCAGCACGACGACGCTCTTGTCTAATTCGCTAAAGAGAGATATCTACCATGTCGAATCTTCCAAAACTCGAATTCACCGCACTTGATATTTCAGGCAACAACTATCTCTCGTGGATACTCGATGCTGAAATTCACCTTGATGCCATGAACCTTGGCAACACAATAAAGCAAGGAAATCAAGAGTCCCTGCAGGACCGCGCAAAAGCAATGATTTTCCTTCGCCACCACATTCATGAGGATCTCAAAAGCGAGTACCCACTACAAGAAAATTAATCTTTACCGACGCTCATTACCGACGGCCTATACAAAAGCCGTCGCTAATATGAATCCTGAACTGAATTTAACGATTAATAAGAGTATTACCGACGGTCAGAAACTGACCGTCGCTAAAAATGCCTCAGAATATCCACACCATACGGGTGTGTGGATTAGTGACGGTCATGGCCGTCGCAAAACGTACCATTACCGACGATCAGTCTTTGGTCGTCGCGGTAGGCATGTCACTAACTCAATGTAATTCCGTTTATGTCAATACCGACAGCTGAGGCCGTCGCTGATACAACCAATACTGACGATCGTATTCTGGCCGTCGCTAATAGTGTGGGTTAAGAAATAAATTTACCCCGATGTTTTTTTTTTCTCTAACCCTAACGGTTGCCCCTTCTCACTTTTAACCCCCTTGCCTTGCTCGATCATCCGCCTTCACTTTTTACCCCCATGCCTTGCCCGATCTGCCATCGTCTCACACAATCCGCCGCCGCCTCTTCCCTATCCGTCTCCGCCACGCCTGATCCGCCGCCAATACCATCATCCCGAGACGCCCCTGCCTTGCCCTATCCGCCACTCAAACCATCGCCCAATCTTTTTCTCCGATCTACTTCGAGGATTGTTAGGTTAGTTGTCCTCATTTTTTAAAGTTTAATTTTAGGATTTCTTATTTTGATTTCATTTGGGTATTGTTTTTTTTATAGATTAATTTTTTTGTGGTTTGTCCCTTATTTGGGTTTTTTTAGGTGAGTTTTGGCCAATTTATTAAAATTAATTTTGGGATTTAATTTGTGGGATTTCATTCGAGTCTTGTTTTTTCAATTTTTTGTTGATGGGTTAATTGTTTTATGAGTTGTTCATCATATGAATTCCTTTTATTGTTGGGATTTGTTTTTTTATAGAATTTATTGAGATAACTATCACTGTAATTTGATGTTTTCAGAGAGCTTCACAGCAGTCGCAACCTATCGGTTGTAACTTGTAAGTCTCCATTTCTCGGATTTCGGATTGCAAAATTCGATAACACTAGATTCAGGTTGTCAAATTCAATGGGTTCATGTTTTTTTGGTTGTGAATGATTAAAGCTGGTGCCTTTGTCAGCTAATCATGTCGATCTTCGATTCTATAATATAATGGTTTGTTCGTGTTTTTGTTATATCGGTATCTTTTACTTTCGATTTTCTTCAATGGGTTGTTTTGGTTTGCCTTTTAAGTGGTTGTTTTGGGTTGTTTGGATCTATTGAAGATAAGGAGATGCTGCCCCTTTGTTTTCTTCAATTAGGTTCTCTCGTTCTTGTTGGATTGTAAGTTTTGAGATTATGTAAGGTGTTATTTTGAAGTTTTATCAATTGAGTTGTTTACTTGGTAGCATTTTGGAACTGATTGTTTTCTAATATTTTGATGGAATGGTGGGTTTTGTTGTGTTTGGAGTTTGATTGAATCTTATTCATTTTTATTTTTTTTTTTGAGGAAATGGTGAACTATATAACTCATCAATAGGTTACACTAGTCTGAATCTTGCCTCAAAAGTAAGGTAGAGGGAGAATAGAAATTTAGAAGGATAAAAGAAATAAAAGCAAGGAAAAGATTAAATCTTATTCATTGCAGATAATAAATGTTTTGATTGGAGGGAGACACAGATATTGTGTAAATGATGGCATGTATGTTTTTGTGGTTGTGTTGATTCATATTATATATTTTTCTAAATAATATAACTTTCTAATTAGTTAGACATTTAAAAATTAAAGGTGTCCTTTTGATTTATTTTTTATAATTTATCAATGTGTTTGTGGGCAAAGGCCTCTTATAATGTTGAAGTTACTTTGCTCCCTGAGATAATCTAATCGCATATGTAGAATATCTGAAAAACTTACACGGAAACATATTTGGTCTTTCTGACTTATGTGAAGTAGGATGAAATTAATGTTACAAGAGAACTCCATGTCTGATTTATCCAGGTTTGATATATTCATATTGAATTAAAGGAGTCACTGTGTTAGTTAAACTATACTAAATTGTTATTCCTATCATGAGAAAATGTATGTAAAATCTCTATCAGTAATTGGATGGACTTGTCGACGTGTCCATCAATTAGAAATATTTCATTTTTACAATTTTTTATAGATTAATTCTTTTAGGTGAGTTTTGGCAGACTTATTAAAATTAATTTTGGGATTTAATTTTTGGGATTTCATCTGGGTCTTGTTCTTTCGATTTTTTTATTGGTTAATTGTTCTATGAATTGTTCATCATATGAATTCCATTTATTGTTGGCATTTGTTTTTTTATAGAATTTATTGAGATAACTATCATTGCAATTTGATGTTTATGTAGTTAGTGGAGTGGTCTTTTGATTAGAAGTATATAGTATGAGGCCTTATTGTTCATAAGAAGAGAGGCAACTTCATGAAGGTTTGTTTCATTTTTATTTGATCTAATGTTCATTTAGTTTGAAATGTTGTGTAATTCTGAGTGTGTACGTCTTATTGTATTTTGACTATCACAATAGGTTTTATTTGCTTGTTAAAATAAAATATGTTGAAGGAGTATATTTAGTAGGTTTTAGTAATACAATGCTATAGTTGAGTGATATCATTGGTGGAAGATTATCTTTTTTTATTTATCAGTTAGAAAACACTAACAGTTCACGTTCCAAGACTATTGATGTGGATGTTTATAGACCCCGAATGACAGACAATATGTAGTCTATGCAATGAAGCTGAATTCCAAATTTTTTCTATTGTTTTGAAACTGAACACACTATCCATTACTTGATTATATTTCAACATATGCAATGTTTTTTATACAGGGCTGAAGCACAATCCTCTATGGAAAGTCGACGCCATAGGAGAGTTGCAAGGAAGTGGAGGCTCAAACAAAGAACATTCTTTATGGAAAAAAAAACCCTTCAATGGAGAGTTAGCGTTTCATTAGAGTTGTAAAGAATATTTTAATGTAGTTATGTTATATTATAAATTATGAAGATGTTTTATTTAAATTTGGTGAATTCAAGAATTCTTAAATTATGATTGTGAATGAAATATTTAAGAAAATGATTGTTGAATGACCTTTTGAACTATTTCAATGCAAATTTTGATAAAAATCAGTAAATAAATAAAAAAATAAAAAAAATAACATTAGCGACGGTCTCTAGCCGTTAGAAAAGGCATGACAAAACAGGCAAAGTAAAACTGTCGGGCACTTTTAGCGACGGCCACGACCGTCGGTAAAGCTACTCATAGTTAACTATGGTTACTTTGATGGTAATCCGGTTTTCCTTATTAGCGACGGCCGCGGCCGTCGGTGTTGATATTAGCGACGAGATGTTTAGCGACGACTTCCAACGGTCAACCTGGCCGTTGGTAAATCTAATAGCGACAAATTTTGTATCCTTTAGCGACGGCTTGCTAAAGGCTCTTTTTCTTGTAAAGACCTCACGGTGAATGTTATATATGTGTCACTTTTTACCTTCTGGTCACCATTGGAGCATTCTGGCAGTTTTTCAACTTTTTCTTTTTTTCGTTCGAAACCGCTAAAATTTTAGACTTTTAGCTATCATCCTGAGTTTGAGGACTCCGATTGAAAATCTAACTGCATATTATGTGTCCTGGTGCCATTTCAAGCCACTCATGAAAATTTCATCGAATTCCGGTAACGTTTTAGAATTTCACAGTTCCGAATCGTATCCGGGTTTTGACCGAGCGAAAAGTCATTGGGAGACTTGACTTGGTCAAAGTTGACCTTGACTTGGTCAAATGATTTTGGTTTTTAGTGTGGTTGGGTTGACTAGGGTCAAATCCCACCTAAACCTCACCTAAACCTAGTTAAACCTAATTAGCCTAAGTGTAAGTGGTGTGTGTGTGTGTGGTGTGTGTGTGTGAGTGCATTAAGTGGGCGCCCATGTATAGTTCCCCCTCCCCTATTCATCATCTTCTCCACCAAAACCTCTCTCTCCCTTCTCTTTAAAACCCCCATATGACCTAGTAGAAGGTGTTGAATCAAGAAACCCTAGAAGGAGAAAAGGAAGGTGAGGACCCGATCTATCTTCCTATGGTCTTGGATCTTCATTTCCCTTTGTTTTTCCTCCTCTTATGGACCCTCTTCTCCTCTGTTTTCAGCCCCTCTTTGGCTGAGTTGAGGGCTTGGTGGTGGTGGCCTTGGAGGTGGTGTTTCGGTGCACGAAGAGCACCCGATCTCCTTCCCTTCCCTTCCTCTCCTTTGGGTGAGTTTCCTTTCCTTCCATTCTTGTTTAGATGCATGTTTAGGAGGTGTTTTTGGGTGTGGAAGGTGAGCATGAGTGGTTGGGGTGAGGGAGGGCTGAGGGAGGTGGTTGTGTCGGCTCGGGCAGTGCGGGCTCCTCGGCGCGTGCACGCAGGCAGGGCAGGCGCGCTGCCGGGCGAGCTGGCAGGGCACGCGCGCGTGCGCGCGGGAGTGCGTGCGGGTGCTGCGCAGGGGGCGCAGTACGCGGGGCGAGCAGGCGATGTGCGGTTGTTGCACATGAGGCGCAGTGAGCGCAGGGCGAGCGGGGAGTGCGTGCGGGCGCTGCGCTGGGGCGCAGTGCGCGCGGGTGCATCCGGGTCTGGACGCGCGGTGCGCACGGGCGCGCGCGTGCGTGCGCCCGAGCGTGCGGTGTGTCTGGGCGCGCGGGCTGGGCGCGGCAGCGTGTTTGGGCGTGGGGGCAGGGGCTCGGCAGCGTGTCTGGGCGTGCGGGCAGGGGCTCGACAGTGCGTCTGGGCGTGCGGGTTGGGGCGCGGCTGTGCGCCCAGGGCGGGTGGCCGTGCGTATGGCTGCCCGGGGGTTCGGGTGAGTCGGGGTGCTCGGACTCGCGTGCGTACGGGCCGTATGTACGCTTGTCCGAGTGTTGGGTATTTTTAGTGTATTTTGTATGTATTTATGTATTTTACTCACCGTGTTGAATACCCTGTCTTGCAGATCTTGACGGACGGTCACGCGACGACCCGGGTGTTGGTGAGTGGGACAACCCAACCCAGTTGGGAGGCGTTCGATGCACGTAGGCGTGCATTGCTCTCCCTTGGGGCACCATAATTGCATATTAGCTAGTATAAATTGTAAACCATGCCTTGCATGAATATTTTGTTGTATCCATGCCACCTTAGCTATGCATGCATGTTGAATATGATATATCCATGCCACCTTAGATTTGTATGCTAGGGATAGGCACCCTTACATCATATTAGAGGCCTATGCATGCCTAGACACCTTACCCCGACCTGTGCATGTTCCCACCTAGTTTAATTCAGTTAAATTAAATGTGAGCATGCCTTAGGGAATATTATCACTTGTTGTTATAATATGTGTCTCCCCGCATCTTAGTTATGCGCCCTGGTAGAATTCTGAAGAATTCATGACATTTGTAGAGTTGAGATCAGTGTTGGCGGATCCAAGTGGATCGTATCCGTGTGGGTAGGCTGTTTCTCTTCCTTTCGTTGGATCCGTGTAGGAACTTCTCAGCGTTAGACAGGCCGTCCTGACAGAGGGCTCCCATCAGTAGGCACCTCCTGATTTGGTTTCGGACTGTGCTGAATGTGGGAGTAGACCAGGCGAGCTACAGTGTGGAGGAGAGGCTATCGGTGGACCAAGGGTGATTAACAGCCTAGTCAGTCCCAAAAGGCCATGTCACCAGTTTGAGGGTGAGGGTGAGGGTGAGGGTGAGGGTGTAGTGGGTTGGCGATGAGCGACCCACTGGTTTGTGTAGTTGTTGCCACTTAGAGGCTATGAATGATTTGAGGTTAATATGAATTGTGATGCATGGGTTGTGCTATTCACTGAGCGTGTGGCTCACCCCTCGCATATATTTTTTCTCCAGTGCTATCTGAGTCGGATCTGGAGGAGGAGCTCCCCGAGGCACATCAGTAGTAGCGGAGCAGCGTCACATTCTGTGAGTGTTAGAGGCTATCAGCATCCCTTTTTTATTGTATGTATTGTATTCTGTGCTTGGGCACACGTTTGTATTATATTTGGATGTCATTGTATATATTGGCTCTCACAGGACAGTTGATTATGTATCGAGTCTGTAATATGTTTTTGAATTACAAACTCAGTCTTTTAGCTTCCGCTATTTGTGTATATATCATGTCAGCCTTGCTTTTGTCTGTGTTGTCATTGTTGATATTGTTTAGGGTATATTTGTTATATATGTGTCACTTTTAACCTTCTGGTAACCGTTGGGACATTCTGGCAGTTTTTTTATTTTTTCGTTTTTCGATCGGAACCGCTAAAATTTTCGGTTGTTAGCTATCGCCCTGAGATTGAGGGCACCGATTGAAAATGTAACTGCATATTACGTGTCCAGGTGCCATTCCAAGCCTCTCAAGAAATTTCATCGAATTCCGGTAACGTTTCTGAAATTTCGCAGTTCCGAGACGTATCCGAGTTTTGACCGATCGAGAAGTCATTGGGAGAGTTAAATACCCAAATACATTTATGCGGTGAGTTAAATACCCAAATACATCGAAATACTCAAAATACACCAAAAGAACTCAACACTCGGGCAAACGTACATACGGCCCGTACGCACGTTAGCCCGAGCACTCCGGCTCACTCCCGCACCCCCGGCAACCACCCGCCCTCGGATGCGCCGCCGCGCCTCAGCCCGCGCTCCCAGGCGCCCCGCCGGGCCCCTCCCCGCACGCCTGGACCTACAGCCGAGCCACCTGGTGCGCCGCGCGTCCACTGCGCCCCGCCGCAGCAGCCCGCGCGCACCCCGCACGTCCCCGCGCGCACCACGCGAGCACACCGCACGCCCCGCGCGCCCAGCGCCTCACCCCGCTCGCACCACCAGCTTCGCTCCGCGCGCACTCCGCGCGCACCACCAGCCTCAACCCGCGCGCACGCCTGCCTCTGCCCAGCGCCCCGCGCGCATGCTCCTCTGCAGTGCCCAGCGCCCAGCGCTCAGCACCCTCGCCCAGCACCCGGGACCCTCACCCAGCGTCCACGCGCACGCCCGCGCAACACGTGCCCAGCGCGCCTGGCAGCACGCGCCCAGCGCGCCTGCCAGCCTGCCCGCGCTGCTACCCGCGCTGCCTACCTACACGCATCACCGAGTGGCCTGAGCACCGCTCGCCTGTACGCCCAGCCACTGCCTGCCTGATGCCCGAGCGCCCCCTGCTAGCTGCCCGTGCATGGCCTGCCCAGCCGGCCCACCCTGCTCGCACAGCCCGCAGCCATCCTGCTCCGCACACCTCCCCCTGCACCCCCCAAGCACACGCCCGCGCGCGCCCAGCAAACTGGTGCGCCTGCTCCCAGCCTACCCGAGCTAGCCCCACCCAGCGCGCCCAGCACGCCCAGCACCCAGCACGCCCAGCGCCAACGAGCGCACGCCCGCGCACGTCCGCGCGCACGCGCGCGCGCGCCCTGCCGCTGCTCGCCTGCTGCGCCTGCCTGAGCGCTGCTCGTGCTGCCTGCTGCCCGGGACTGCAAGCCCCCATGCCCGAGCACCTCCACCACCCATCTAACGGCCTCTGACCGCCCCCAACCACCTCCGACAGCCACCCACAGCCGCCGACCACCACCCAACCCAACCAACCTCCTAACATACATCTATACAAGAAAAGAGAGGAAAAGAGGCTTACCAAGGGGAGGAAGCGGTTGCTCTCCGCGCACCGAAACCTCTCCCAAAAGGCTTCCAACGCCCGGATCTACTCCCACCTCCGAAATGGCCCAAATCAGGGAAGAAGAGAGGGGGGATGGAGGGGCAAAACTCGCCGGAATTTGGATTTGAAAGCACCGGGGTGTAGATCGGGACCCGATCTACACTTCCTATGCTTTAGGTTTTAAGCTTTGAGGGCTCTAAGGGGCTCAAAACTAAGAAAAATGGAGAAGGGGAGAGAGAAAGCTAAGGGAAAGATGATGAATAGTGACAACAAGTCTTAGATCTCATTTATATAGCAAGTCACTTAAAATACCCGGATACGCCCCGGAACTGCGAAATTTTGAAAACGTTACCGGAATTCGATGAAATTTTCGTGAGAGGCCTAAAATGGCACCAGGACACCAAATATGCAGTTAGATTTCCAATCGGAGTCTCTAACTCAGGACGATAGCTAACAGTCCAAAAATTAGCGGTTCCGATCGAAAACCGAAAAAAAATGAAAAACTGCCAGAACGCTCCAACGGTTACCAGCAGGCTAAAAGTGACACATATATAACATTCTTCCCCCCTTAGGAAATTTTGTCCTCAAAATATGCAAAAACATCTAGGAGGGGAAAAGATGCGGATACGCGTCACACCTGGCATCCTTGAGCTCCCAAGTGTCCTCGACACCGGAACGGTGCTGCCATCGCACCTCGACCAACTGGACGGTCTTGGTGCAGAGCCTCCTCACGCGGCGGTCCATGATCTCAATCGACTGCTCCACGAATGACTGTCCGGCTCAGAGACGAGCGGCTCGAACGGGATGACGTGAGCAGGATCGTGGACACACCCTTACCCAACTGCGAACCCACCCCTCCAAGACGGAAGGGTAAGAATTGGCGCTGAGGTGAGCCTCCGAGTAAACTCCAGGAAGCTCTCCTCGCAAGAAGGGGACCACTCGAACCGGACATCCTTCCGAGTAAGGCGGTTAAGAGGAACAGCTATCTTCGAGAGTCCCTCGTCAAGCTTCCTGCAATAACCCGCCAAACTCGGGAAGCTCCGAATCCCTGCGGGGTTCGACGGTCGACGCCAATTTGACGCGACGAGCGTCTTGCCCGGGTCCACAGATATGCCTTCACCAGAAATCACACAGCCCAGAAGGCCTTAACCTCTAACCAAAACTCGCACTGGATCTTCCATCCATCTGATGCTTCCATGGTATCCCTTGCCTGGGAAAAGAAACCTCGGGAGGGCACCATGAAATCCCGATATAGGATACCCCGACAACCAAACAAGGAACACGAAGTACCCTAGCCCGGGTTTCAACGCCGACCTCACAAGGCCCCTTAATCCAGAAAGGAACACTAGAAGAAGACATCATTTTAAAGAACACTACTAACCCCTCCGGATCATCTACCTCTAGATGATCACCCAACGATGTCCTTCAACATCCACTACAAGACCGAACCCAACATCATTGGGAACGGTCCAACAGAAATTGGTCACGAGCGACCCGTCTTCGCCTCATCCACACCCTCACTCCCGAAAGGAGACATTTTGGGACTTTGGGAGAGACTTAGACTGCTCTCTACCCCTGGTCCACCGGTAGCCTCTCCCCGCTCCGTAGCTCGCCTGGTCCTCTGACCGGGAGCCTGTCTAACGCCGGGGCTGTACTACGCGGATCCACGAAGGGGAGAGCGATTCCACGCTCGCGGCACCATTCAATAATCGCTTCCCGGGTAGCCCCTACCTGGTATACTCCCAAATTCAGTACCCCTCCGACTGCATCGGTGGTACCTACTGATGGGAACTCTCTACCAGGACGGCTACAACCCGGCTTCCTTAACTCAATCAATCGCTCTTGACACTCGCTCACCAAATACCACACACACTTGCATAACAGCAACCAAACACACACCCACAATTATATCCTATTACTGGAGAGTTGAGAACACAAAATAATACCTCGAACCATGATACCCGAAGACTGCGCCTCCTCGGCCGTAAGCGCTGCAACTCTGCCCTGGACCAACCGCGGCTGAGGAGCAGGAGTACACCTCGCCGGCTGCTCTGGCTGCCTCCTCTGGTCAACTCGACCTCCCTGTGGCTGCTGCTGACGCTGAGGCTGCTGCTGCTGCTGGCGCGGAAGCTGCTACTGCAAGAACTGCGGCTGCTGAGGTAGCACTCGGGGTCGGCCAGCATCAGGGCAATTGTATCTGATATGCCCGATGCGCTGACAATGGAAATAGCGCCGCCTCTCCGGCTGCATGGACTGGATGGGCACTGCTGCAATGGGTGCTGGATCCCACTCCTGGCACCGCATCTGCTGGAGGAGAGGCAGCCGCTGACTGATCGAAGCGGGGCCTCTTCCTCTTGCGCTGCCCCTGGTCCCGACTCCCGGAAGGACCCTGATCTGCAGAAGGGGTCGGAACCCCCACGATGATCCCGAGATCTCGCTCGACCGTCTTCGCTTGAGACACCAAGTCCGAGAACCTCGAGAATGCCTGGGAGGTGACGTGCACCCGGATAGCGCTGCTGAGACCGAGCTCGAATCGACGGCACCTCGTGTCCTCGTCCATCACCAAGGCCGGAGCAAATCTGGAGAGCCTCGTGAAGCGCGTAGAGTAGTCAGCAACCGACATGGAGCCCTGCGTCAATTGCTCGAACTCCCGCATCATGATCTGACGCGTCGAGAACGGAAAGTACTCCTCCAAGAAATACCTCCGGAATCCTGCCCAAGAAAGCTGCTCCACTCCCTCTGGGATGTCCACCACTCGGGTAGCCCACCAGTCGGCGGCGTCACCCTTCAGCATAAAGGTGGCGAGGGGGACTCGCTGGCGATCAGTGCAAAGCATGGCCGCGAAGATCGTATCCACCTCCCTCAACCAACGCTCTGGCGCAAGAGGATCTGCCGACTGACCATGGAACTCGGGAGGGTGGAGCTTCAGAAAGGCGTTGAGGCCGCTCTGCTGCACTCGCGCCGCCGCCTCTAGCTCCTCCTCCCTCTGCAGGGGACCCTGAACTCCTACCGCCGGAATCGCCACTGGAACTGGGGGTACATCGGGTACCACAGGCGGATCTGCCACCAAGGGGACCTGCGGAACTGCCTCGCGAGCCGCCCTCAGCTCCTGAATCTCTCTAGCCTGCTCTGCCAATGCTCTGGTCTGGGCCTCCACCAAATCAGCCAACCGAGCGAAAGCACGCTCCCAAGCAGGAGGCTCCTGCGTCAAGGGCTCTCCGGTAGCATCCTCGTCTCTGGTAGGTCCGGAAACCTCCAAAGACCGAGAGGGACCTCGTCCGCGCCGTCCTCTGCGAGGAGGCATATCAGCACCCTAAGAAAACCAGACACTAGGATCAGAATACTCATATAGAAATCCTAGGACTCATCTCTACGAAAAGAAGACCATTGGCTCTGACAGGACCAGGCTCTGATACCAACTTTTGTCACGCCCCAGGGCGGCCGTCCCCGGGACGCGGCAAGTGTATATATAATATCAGAATCTACACAGGAGGTCAATAATATATCATACACAAACAACCAGAATGACACACAGACAACAAAGAGGCTGACATGATATATACACCAAATGCGGAAGCAAAAGACTGAATCTGTAAATAAACATACTACAGACTCGATACTCAATCATCTGTCCTGTGAGAGCCAATATACACAAATACAACTGAATATATACAAACGCGTGCCAAGCACGGAAATAAAATACATACAGTCAAGAAGGGATGCTGATAGCCTCTGGCACTCGCGGAACGTAGCGCTGCTCCGCTACTGAAGGAATCCCTCGGAAAGCTCCAACTGCTGCTCCGGCTCCAGCTCAGGCTCAGTGGCAACTGGGGAAAAACATATGCGAGGGGTGAGCCACACGCTCAGTGAACAGCACAACCCATGCATCACAGACAATATTGACCACTATCAGATCTTAATAATCCACAATCTCTTATTAACAACCACAAAATGGTAACAAATACTCAAACCAGTGGGTCGCTCAATCGCCAACCCACTACACCCTCACCCTTCAATGGGTGACATAGGATTTTGGGACTGATAATCATCCAATCACAACTCCAGTGGGTCGCTCATCGCCAACCCACTACACCCTCACCCTCACCCTACCACGGGTGACATAGGATTTTGGGACTGACTAGGCTGTTGGTCACCCTTGGTCCACCGATAGTCTCTCCTCCACTCCGTAGGCCGCTTGGTCTACTCCCACATTCAGCACAGTCCGAAACCAAATCAGGAGGTGCCTACTGATGGGAGCCCTCACCCACAACTTCAGCACAGTCCGAAACCAAATCAGGAGGCGCCTACTGATGGGAACCCTTGGAAGGGACGGCCTTTCTAACGCTGGGGCAGCCTCTACCGGATCCAACGAAGGGGACAGAACAGCCTATCCATACGCATATGATCCACTCGGATCCGCCGACAACGCATCTCTACAATTCTAATGTCCTGAATTCCTCAGAATTCCTCCAAGGCGCATAACCAAGATGCGGGGAACATACACAATAATTAGCAAGGGTGGAATATCATTGGGGGAAAGAAACTTGGGAGGGCAGCGTGAGTTCCCGATATAGGACACCCCGACAACCAAACAAGGAACACGGAGTACCCTAGCCCGGGTCTCACCGCTGTCCTCGCGAGGCCCCTCCCCTATAATATTCACTAATTATGCTAATAATCATATAATTTGGTATAACATTACTTATAATATTATTGGGACAAGAAACCTTGGGAGGGTAGCGTGAGTTCCCGATACAGGACACCCCGACAACCAAACAAGGAACACGGAGTACCCTAACCCGGGTCTCAGTGTTGACCTCGCAAGGCTCCTCCCTATAATATTATCTAAGGCATGCATTTAACACACACTAGCATTTAATTTAATAAATAAACTAGTAGGACACATGCATAGGCCAAGGCTTCCTAGCATGAGAACAGGGGGACATGATGCATGGCTCATACACATATCCTAAGGGTGCAAGTCCCTAACATGCAAAGTCTAGGGTAGCATGCATTCTACATTTAAATCATGCTCGCATGGAATACACATTACAACAGGTTAATATAAATCCATGGTGCCCCAGGAGAGGTCGGTATACGCCCAAACGCGTATAACGCCTCTCTACTGGGTTGGATTGTCCCACTCACTGAAAATCGGGTCGTCGCGCGACCGCCCGTCAAGATCTGCAAGACAGACATTTATGCGGTGAGTTAAATACCCAAATACATCAAAATACTCAAAATACACCAAAAGAACTCAACACTCGGGCAAACGTACATACGGCCCGTACGCACGTTAGCCCGAGCACTCCGACTCACTCCCGCACCCCCGGCAACCACCCGCACGGCCACCCGACCCTCGGATGCGCCGCCGCGCCTCAGCCCGCGCGCCCAGGCGCACCGCCGGGCCCCTGCCCGCACGCCTGGACCCGCAGCCGAGCCACCCGGTGCGCCGCGCGTCCACTGCGCCCCGCCGCAGCAGCCCGCGCGCACCCCGCACGTCCCCGCGCGCACCACGCGAGCACACCGCACGCCCCGCGCGCCCAGCGCCTCACCCCGCTCGCACCACCAGCTCCGCTCCGCGCGCACTCCGCGCGCACCACCAGCCTCTACCCGCGCGCACGCCTGCCTCTGCCCAGCGCCCCGCGCGCATGCTCCTCTGCAGTGCCCAGCGCCCAGCGCCCAGCGCCCTCGCCCAGCGCCCGGTATCCGCGACCCAGCGCCCGACGCTCAGCGCCCAGCACCCGGGACCCTCACCCAGCGTCCACGCGCACGCCCGCGCAACACGTGCCCAGCGCGCCTGGCAGCACGCGCCCAACGCGCCTGCCAGCCTGCCCGCGCTGCCTGCCTGCGCGCATCGCCGAGTGGCCCGAGCACCGCTCGCCTGCACGCCTGGCACTGCCCGCCTGATGCCCGAGCGCCCCCTGCCAGCTGCCCGTGCATGGCCTGCCCAGCCGGCCCGCCCTGCTCGCACAGCCCGCAGCCATCCTGCTCCGCACACCTCCCCTGCACCCCCCGAGCGCACTCCCGCGCGCACGCCCGCGCGCACGCGCTCGCGCGCCCGACAAACTGGTGCACCTGCTCCCAGCCTACCCGAGCTAGTCCTACCCAGCGCGCCCAGCACGCCCAGCACCCAGCACGCCCAGCGCCAACCCGAGCGCACGCCCGCGCACCCTGCCACTGCTCGCCTGCTGCGCCTGCCTGAGCGCTGCTCGTGCTGCCTGCTGCCCGGGACTGCAACCCCCATGCCCGAGCTCCTCCACCACCCATCTAACGGCCTCCGACCGCCCCCAACCACCTCCGACAGCCACCCACAGCCGCCGACCACCACCCAACCCCAAAACCAACCTCCTAACATACATCTATACAAGAAAAGAGAGGAAAAGAGGCTTACCAAGGGGAGGAAGAGATGTTCGGTTGCTCTCCGCGCACCGAAACCTCTCCCAAAAGGCTTCCAACGCCCGGATCTACTCCCACCTCCGAAAAGGCCCAAATCAGGGAAGAAGAGAGGGGTCATGGAGGGGCAAAACTCACCGGAATCCGGATTTGAAAGCATCGGGGTGTAGATCGGGACCCGATCTACACTTTTCTATGCTTTAGGTTTTAAGCTTTGAGGGCTCTAAGGGGCTCAAAAGCTTGAAAAATGGAGAAGGGGAGAGAGAAAGCTAAGGGAAGAAGATGATGAATAGTGACAACAAGTCTTAGATCTCACTTATATAGCAAGTCACCTAAAATACCCGGATACGCCCTGAAACTGTGAAATTTCAGAAACGTTACCGAAATTCGACGAAATTTTCATGAGTGGCCTAAAATGGCACCAGGACACCAAATATGCAGTTAGATTTCCAATCGGAGTTCTCTAACTCAGGACGATAGCTAACAGTCCAAAAATTAGCGATTCCGATCGAAACCGAAAAAAAAACGAAAAACTGCCAGAACGCTCCAACGGTTACCAGCAGGTTAAAAGTGACACATATATAGCACGTATAAGAACCATGCACCCTGTTATCATGTTTCCATGCTAGGAAAGCCCCGACCGATGCATGTTCCCATTTAGTTTAATTTATTTAAATAGAATGCGAGCATGTGATTATTAGCCTGTTATAGTGAATATTATAGGGGAGGGGCCTCGCGAGGACAGCGGTGAGACCCGGGCTAGGGTACTCCGTGTTCCTTGTTTGGTTGTCGGGATATCCTATATCGGGACCTCATGGTGCCCTCCCAAGGATCCTTTCCCCGTTAATATTCCAACCTCTTTATTATTATAATGCATGTTTCCCCGCATCCTGGTTATGCGCCCTGTTGGAATTCTGAAGAATTCAAGGCATTAGAGTTGTAGAGATGTGTGGTCGGCGGATCCGAGTGGATCATATGCGTATGGATAGGCTGTTCTGTTTCCCTTCGTTGGATCCGTGTAGAGACTGCCCCAGCGTTAGAAAGGCCGTCCCTTCCGAGGGCTCCCATCAGTAGGCGCCTCCCGATATTTGTGACGAACTGTGCTGAAGTCTGGGTGAAGGCCAAGCGGCCTACGGAGTGGAGGAGAGACTATCGGTGGACCAAGGGTGACCAACAGCCTAGTCATCCCAATATCCTATGTCACCCATAGAAGGGTGAGGGTGAGGGTGTGGTGGGTCAGCAATTGGGTGACCCACCGGTTGTGGAATTGTGGTCTAAGGATGATTATTGGATTAGTATGTCCCAATATCCTATGTCACCCATTGAGGGGTGAGGGTGAGGGTGAGGGTGTGGTGGTTCGGCGATGTACGAACCACTGGATTTATGATGTTAGTTATGCCACTTTGAGGCTGGTTGTTAATTAATTGTGGTTAATATAGCTGTGATGCATGGGTTGTGCTGTTCACTGAGCGTGTGGCTCACCCCTCGCATAATTGTTTTCTCCAATTGCCACTGAGCCGGATTAGCAGGAGGAGCCTTACGAGGGATTCCTTCAGTAGCGGAGCAGCGCTACGTCCCGTGAGTGTTAGAGGCTATCAGCATCCCTTTTTGGCTGTATGTATTTATTTCCGTGCTTGAGCACTGTTTGTATATATTCAGTAGTATATTGTGTATATTGGCTCTCACAGGACAGATGATTGTGTATCGAGCCTGTAGTATGTTTTATTTACAGATTCAGTCTTTCGCTTCCGCATTTGGTGTATATATCATGTCAGCCTCCTTGTTGTCTGTGTGTCATTCTAGTTGCTTGTTTATGGTATATTATTGAACTCCTGTGTAGATTCTGATATTATATATACACTTGCCGTGTCCCGGGGACGGCCGCCCTGGGGCGTGACATTATTGACCTCTGTATAGACTGCTGGTATCATATATACACTTGTCGCGTCCCGGGGATGGCCGCCCTGGGGCGTGACAGTGAAAGATCCTCTTACCCTTTGGGAGAGCTAGAAAGATAGATATGATTACCAAAAGACTGTCATTCTCCCCAAAGCTCGGTATGATTGGATGCACCTGCAATTGCAAGATTTCAAATCTGTTGCTGATTATAATTCTGCCATTTTTAAAATTAGTTCACAACTTAAGTTGTGTGGTGAAAAGGTGATAGAAGAGAATATGTTAGAAAAAACATATTCTACTTTTATGTCTCGAATGTACTCATGCAGCAGCAGTATCGAGAGCGAAGATTTGAAAAATACTCGGCATTAATTTCATGCCTCCTTGTTGCCGAGCAAAACAACGAACTTTTATTGAAAAATCATGCATCCCGTCCAACTGGTTCTGCATCACTGCCTGAAGCAAATGCATTAATGCCTGAAGCAAATGCATCCACGATGTCTACCCGTGGGCGTGGACGTGGACGTGGACATGGCCGAGGACGAGGGCGTGGTCGAAACGACAATCGAAATTACAAGGTTCATAAAGATAGCAACTTTAACCACCAGAAGTGGAATGAAGGGCAGCACAACAAAGGAAAAGGTTTGATGAACAAACCTTCAAAAAAGAATGAGACTGCATGCTATCGATGCGGTGGTAAAGGACACTGGTCACGTACCTGTCGTACGCCAAGACATTTAGTTGACCTTTATCATTTATCAATCACAGACAAGGGAAAGAATGTTGAAGTAAATTTTGTTGACCCTGTAAACCATGTTGGCCCATCAGATATTACTCATTTGAATGTATCTGATTTCTTTAATAATTCTGATGGCAACATCGGTTATATGATTGATGATGGAAATGTCCACATCAACTAATATTTCTCTTTTTAGCATTTATTTCATGTAATTTTCCTTCCTTTTTTTATGTACTTTGCTTTATTTCAATAAAATGCAATTTTATGTTTTCTATATTTATCTTATTTATTTCATTTTTCTTTTTACAAGAATGGCTATGGTTGGTGACATCTGTCTGGCAGACAGCGCTACAACGCATACGATCCTACGAAATAAAAAATATTTTTCAACGTTGACATTAATTAATGCAAATGTTAATACCATCTCTGGTACTACAAAATTAATTGAAGGCTCTGGAAGAGCAAATATAATATTACCAGGAGGTACAAAATTTTGTATTAATGATGCATTATATTCAGCAAGATCCAGAAGAAATCTACTAAGTTTTAAGGATATCCGTATTAATGGATATCATATTGAGACTATAAGTGAAAACAATATGGAGTATTTATGTATTACTTCAATTGTTTCAGGCCAAAAGCATATATTAGAGAAACTTCATGCTCTCTCATCCGGGTTGTATTATACAACCATAAAAACAATCGAATCATATGCTGTAACGAACCAGAAGTTCTATGATTCAAATATTTTTACACTTTGGCATGATCGTCTCGGGCATCCAAGGTCTACAATGATATGTCGAATAATTGATAATTCATTTGGGCATTCGTTAAAAGACCAAAAGATTCTTTTACCTAATCACTATCAATGCAGTTCGTGCTCACAAAGAAAATTGATAGTTAGACTATCCCCTACAAAAGTCAATGTTGAGTCACAACATTTTTGCAAAGAATCCAAGGGGATATATGTGACCCAATCCACCCCCCATGTGGACCATTCAAGTATTTCATGGTATTGATAGACGCATCTGCTAGATGGTCGCATGTTTGTCTATTATCCACTCGGAATGCTGCATTTGCAAGACTACTTGCTCAGATAATCCGATTACAGACTCATTTTTTGGATTATCCTATAAAGTCAATACGCCTTGATGGAGCTGGTGAATTCACATCGAAAACTTTTAACGACTATTGTATGTCGCATGACATCGATGTTGAACACCCTGTTGCTCATGTGCACACCCAAAATGGATTAGTGAATCATTTATTAAGCATCTTCAGCTAATTGCACGTCCTATGCTTTTGAGGACAAAATTACCCATTTCAGCTTGGGGTCACGCTATATTGCATGCAGCAGCATTAGTTTGCCTTTGGCCAACTGCTTATCATCAATATTCCCCTTTACAGCTCGTACTGGGTCATCAACCAAATATTTCACATCTTTGAATTTTTGGTTGTGCTGTACACAAGGAACTAAAATGGGCCCTCAACGTCGATTGGGAATTTATGTAGGCTTTGATTCTCCTTCTATTATAAGATATCTTGAACCATTGACAGGGGATGTTTTTACCGCTCGATTTGCGGATTGTCATTTTGATGAGACAATATTCCCGTCGTTAGGGGGAGAAAATCCGTCGCCAGAAGAACGACGTGAACTTACATGGCAAACTCCATCTTTGTCTCATCTTGATCCTCGCACTAATCAATGTGAAACTGAAGTGCAAAGAATCACCCATCTTCAAAGAATTGCGCATCAATTGCCAGATGCATTCAATGATGCAGCAAAAGTGATTAAATCACATATTTCAGCTGCTAATACTCCAGCTCGAATTAATGTTCCAATAGGAAAAACTATTAATATGCCGGCTAATGAATCAACAAAAACACGCCTGAAGCGTGGAAGACCTATAGGCTCAAAAGATTCAGCTCCCTGAAGGAGAAAAACAATGAAGAATAATTCTCTAGAAGAGTATGAAACACTTAAAAGATCCACAATAATAACTCCTACAGAGGAAGAAGCCCCTGAAGTGACACAAGTCCCCGAAGAGACTGACGTCCCTGAAGTGACGCCCGTGCATGAAGAACAAGTACATGGAAATGAAGAAATTTCATAAATTATGCAAATTCACAAATATTGTGGGATCGAAAGCAAGTGCTTGTTGATGATATATTCTCATTTGCAGTAGCTACAGAAATCATTTCAGATAATGATTTAGAACCACGTTCAGTGGTTGAATGCAGACGAAAAAATTGTTGGCCACAATGGAAAGCTGCTATTCAAACAGAATTGGATTCACTTGCAAAACACCAAGTATTTGGACCAGTAGTCCTAACCCCTGAAGGTGTTAAACCAATAGGATGTAAATGGGTGTTTGCGAGAAAACGAAATGAAAGAAGCGAGATTGTTAGATACAAAGCTCGTCTTGTGGCACAGGGTTTCCTGCAGAGACCTGGGATAGATTTTGAAGAGACATATTCTCCTGTGATGGACACAATCACATTTCGGTATTTAATTAGTCTTGTAGTCTCAGAAGGACTTGACATGCATCTAATGGATGTGGTTACTGCATATTTATATGAAAAATTAGATACCGACATTTATATGAAAGTTCCTGAAGGACTAAAATTGTCTGAAGCAAAACCACAAAACATGTACTCAATCAAGCTAAGACGATCCTTGTATGGATTAAAGCTGTTATATATGTGTCACTTTTTACCTTCTGGTAACCATTGGAGCATTCTGGCAGTTTTTCAGCTTTTTCGTTTTTCGATCGGAACCGCTAAAATTTTGGACTGTTAGCTATCATCCTGAGTTTGAGGACTCCGATTGAAAATCTAACTGCATATTATGTGTCCTGGTGCCATTTCAAGCCACTCACGAAAATTTCATCAAATTCCGGTAACGTTTCAGAATTTCACAGTTCCGAAGCGTATCCGGTTTTGACCAAGCGAAAAGTCTTTGGGAGACTTGACTTGGTCAATGTGGGCCCATGACTTGGTCAACTCCTTTGTTTTCTAGTGTGGTTGGGTTGACCCAAGTCAAAGTGCACCTAAACCTAGCCTAAACCAAGCCTAAACCTAATTAGGGCTAAGTTAAGTGGGTGTGAGTGTGTGTGGTGTGTGTGTGAGCATAATAAAATCCCACGCCTAGGTATAGTGCCCCCACTATTCATCATCTTCTCCACTTCAAATCTCTCTCTCCCTTCTCTTTAAATCCCCATTTTGACCTAGCTAAGGTGGTTGAAATAAAAAACCCTAAGAAGAGAAAAGATAGGTGAGGACCCGATCTACCTTTGTGTGGTCTCGGATTTGAGTTCCCTCAAGTGTGACCCCCTCTTATAGCCCCTTTTTACCTCTGTTTTCAGCCCCTCTTTGGCTGAGAAGAGGTCTTGGTCGTGGTGGCCTTGGAGGTGGTGTTTCAGTGCGCGAAGAGCACCCGATCTCCTCCCCTTCCTTTCCTCTCTTGGGTGAGTTTTATTTCTTTCCTTTCTTGCTTAGATGCATGTATAGGAGGTGTTTATGGGTGTGCTTGGGGAGCTTGGTGGTTTGGGGGTTGATGGGGGGGCTGTTGGTGGCTGATGGGGGTGGTTGTGTTCGGCTCGGGCAGTGCGGGCTCACTGGTGCGTGCGCGCAGGCAGGCGGCGCAGGCAGGCAGGCAGGCGCACTGTCGAACGAGCTGGCAGGGCACACACGTGCGCACGGGCGTGCGCGGGCGGGAGTGCGCGCGGGTGCTGCGCAGGGGGCGCAGTACGCGGGGCGAGCGGGCGGTGTTAGGTTGCTGCGCAGGGGGCGCAGTGCGCGCAGGGCGAGCGGGGAGTGCGTGCGGGGTACTGCACTGGGGCGCAGTGCGTACGGGTGTGCGCGCGAGGTGCTGCGCTGGGGCGCAGTGCGCGCGGGTGCACCCGGGGCTGGACGCGCGGTGCGTGCGGCACGCGCGAGCGTGCGCGCGGCGTGCGGCGGGTCTGGGCGTGCGGGCAGGGGCTCGACAGGTGTCTGGGCGTGCGGGCAGGGGGCTCGGCAGTGCGTCTGGACGCGCGGGCTGGGGCACGGCTCTGCGCCCGGGCGGGTGGCCGTGCGTATGGCTGCCCGGGGGTTCGGGTGAGTCGGGGCACTCGGCTCGCGTGCATACGGGGCCGTATGTACGCTTGTCCGAGTGTTGGGTATTTTTAGTGTATTTTTGTATGTATTTGTATATTTTACTCACCGTGTTAAATACCTGTCTTGCAGATCTTGACGGACGGTCACGCATCGACCCGGGTATTGGTGAGTGGGACAATCCAACCCACTAGGGAGGCGCTATATGCACTTGGGCGTATACCATCCTCCCCTGGGGCACCATATGTCACGCCCCAGGGCTGCCGTCCCCGGGACGCGGCAAGTGTATATATGATATCAGCAGTCAATACAAGAAGTCAGTAATATACCCTAAACAACATCAACAATTTCAACACAGACAACAAAGGGGCTGACATGATATATACACAAATAGCGGAAGCTAAAAGACTGAATCTGTAACTCAGAGACATATTACAGAATTGATACACAATCAACTGTCCTGTGAGAGCCAATATATACAAAGACATCCAAATATAATACAAACGCGTGCCCAAGCACGGAATATAATACATACAAATCAAAAAGGGATGCTGATAGCCTCTAAAACTCGTGGGACGTGGCGTTGCTCCGCTACTGATGAAGTCACTCGGGGAGCTCCTCCTCTAGATCCGACTCAGATAACACTGGAGAATAATAAATATGCGAGGGGTGAGCCACACGCTCAGTGAACAGCACAACCCATGCATCACAATTTATATTAACCACCAGAAATTTTTAACCACAATTTTATTCAAGCCTCAAAGTGGCAGGAACTAAACAATCCAGTGGGTCGCTATATCGCCGACCCACTACACCCTCACCCTCACCCCTCAATATGGTGACATAGGATATTGGGACTGACTACACAAATCCAGCGGGTCGCTACATCGTCGACCCACCACACCCTCACCCTCACCCCTCAATATGGTGACATAGGATATTGGGACTGGCTACTACACAAATCCAGCGGGTCGCTACATCGCCGACCCACCACACCCTCACCCCTCAATATGGTGACATAAGATATTGGGACTGACTAGGCTGTTGGTCACCCTTGGTCCACCGATAGTCTCTCATCCACTCCGTTGCCGCTTGGCCACTCCCACATTCAGCACAGTCCGTCCCAAATCAAGAGGTGCCTACTGATGGGAGCCCTCTCACGGGACGGTCTTTCTAACGCTGGGGAAGTCTCTACACAGATCCAACGAAGGGAACAGAACAGCCTATCCATACGCATATGATCCATTCGGATCCGCCGACAAATACATCTCAACAACTCTAATGTCATGAATTCTTCAGAATTCCTCCAGGGCGGATAACCAAGATGCGGGGAACATATATGATAATAACAAGGTTATAATATTATTGGGAAAAGAAACCTTGGGAGGGCAGCATGAGGTCCCGATATAGGACATCTCGACAACCAAACAAGGAACACGGAGCACCCTAGCCCGGGTCTCAATGTTGACCTCGTAAGGCCCCTCCCTATAATATTATCTAAGGCATGCTAATAATCATATGCTAGCATTTAATTTAATAAATTAAACTAGTAGGACACATGCATAGGTCGAGGCTTCCTAGCATGAGAACAGGGTGACAGGATGCATGGCTCTTACACATATCCTAAGGGTGCAAGTCCCTAACATACAAAGTTTAGGGTAGCATGCATACTACATAATAATCATGCTTGCATGGATTACATATTACACAAGTTAATATTGTTATATATGTGTCACTTTTAACCTTCTGGTAACCGTTGGGACATTCTGGCAATTTTTCGGTTTTTTTTCATTTTTCGATCGGAACCGCTAAAATTTTGGACTGTTACCTATCATCCTGAGTTTGAGGACTCCAATTGAAAATCTAACTGTATATTATGTGTTCTGGTGCCATTCCAAGCCACTCGCGAAAGTTTCATCAAATTCTGGTAACGTTTCAGAATTTTGCAGTTCCGAAGCGTATCCGGGTTTTGACCGAGCGAGAGGTCATAGGGAGAGTTGACTGGTCAAAGTGGGCCCATGACTTGGTCAACCCCTTTTGTTTTTTTGTGTGGTTGGTTGACCGAAGTCAAATCTCACTTAAGCCTCACTAATCCTCTCTTAACCCTAATCTAAGTGGGGATTAACCTATAAGTGAGCTAAATATCTTATCTCCCCCACTATTCATCATCTTCTCCATTTGTTTTTCTCTCTCCCCCTCTCTCTTTTTCTTGGTTTTGACCTAGCTAGAGGGGTTAAAATCAAAAGCACAAAGAAGAGAAAGGTTAGATCTCATCCCGATCTATCCACCGGTGGTCTCGGATTCGAGTTCCCACGAGTTCGACCCCTCTAACGCCCTCTTTTCTCCCCTGTTTTCAGCTAGTTTGAGGGCTGAGAGAGATCGAGGTGGTAGTGGTCCTTGAAGAAGTGTTTCGGTGCGCGGAGAGCAACCGAACTTCCCTTCCTTCCCTTCCTTCCTTGGGTAAGCCTTCTTTCCTTCCTTTTCTTGCTTAGATGCTTGTTAGGAGGGTGTTTTTGAGTGGGGGTGGCTGTGGGTGGCCGTGGGTGGCGGTTGGAGGCCGTTGGAGGCCGTTGGTGGCCGTCGGAGTGGTGGTGGGCTGGCCTGGGTTGGCTGGCAGGCAGGAAGGGCAGCGCAGGCAGGCGCAAGGCAGGCGCTGTCGGGCATGCTGGCAGGGCAGCGTGGGCGTGCGCGCGGGTGGAGCTCGGTACGGGCGCATGAGGGCAACGGCGCGCGCAGGCAGGCAGGTGCAGGCGGTCAGGCGCAGGCGGGCGAGGTGCGGGCAGGCGCGCTGGGCGCGTGCTGACGGGCTCGCTGGGCGCGTGTGGTCGGGCGCGCTGGGCGCAGTGCGCGGCGTGCGCGCGGAGCGCTGCGCAGGGGCGCGTGGACGAGCGGGTGGTGTGCGGGTGCTGCGCAGGGGGCGTAGTGCGCGCAGGGTGAGCAGTCGGTGCGAGCGGGCAGGTGTGCGGGCGCTGCGCTGGGGCGCAGTGCACGCGGGTGCGCGTGCGGGGCGCTGCGCTGGGGCGCAGTGCGCGCGGGTGCACCCGGGGCTGTGCGCGTGGGTGGTGCGCGCGGGGTGCGCGCGGGATGCTGCGATGGGGCGTTGGGCGCGCGGGTGGCTGCGCTGGGGCGCAGTGAGCGCGCGGTGCACCGGTGGGGGGCTCGGCGGGGTGTCCGGGCGTGCAGGCTGGGCTCGGCCGTGCGACTAGGCGCGCGGGCTGGGCGCGGCTATGCGCCTGGGTCGGGTGGCCGCGCGTACGGCTGCCCGGGGGTTCGGGAGTGAGTCGGAGTGCTCGGGCTCGCGTGCGTACAGACCGTATGTACGCTTATCCGAGTATTGTGTATTTTAATGTATTTTTGGATTTATTTGGTATTTTACTCACCGAATTGATTACCCTATTTTGCAGATCTTGACGGACGGTCGCGCGACGACCCGACTATCGGTGAGTGGGACAATCCAACCCAGTAGGGAGGCGCTATACGCACTTGGGCGTGTACCGTCCTCCCCTGGGGCACCATGGATTTATATTAACTTGTTGTAATGTGTGATCTATGCAAGCATGATAAAAATGTAGTATGCATGCTACCCTAGACTTTGTATGTTAGGGACTTGCACCCTTAGGATATGTGTAAGTGCCATGCATCCTGTCACCCTGTTCTCATGCTAGGAAGCCTCGGCCTATGCATGCGTCCTACTAGTTTAATTTACATAATTGATTGCTAGCATGTCTTAGATAATATTATAGGGAGGGCCTTTGCGAGGTCAACATTGAGACCCGGGCTAGGGTACTCCGTGTTCCTTGTTTGGTTGTCAGGATTTCCTGTATCGGGACCTCATGCTGCCCTCCCAAGGTTTCTTGTCCCAATAATATTATAACTCTTGTTAATAATTATTATTATACCTCTTGTTAATAATTATTATTATATGTTCCCCGCATCTTGGTTATGCGCTCTGGAGGAATTCTGAAGAATTCATGGCATTAGAGTTGTTGTGATGTGTTGTCTGCGGATCCGAGTGGATCATATGTGTATGGATAGGCTGTTCTGTTCCATTCGTTGGATCCGTGTAGAGACTACCCCGGCGTTGGAAAGGCTGTCCCGTGCAGGGGCTCCCATCAGTAGGCACCTCCTGATTTGGGACGGACTGTGCTGAATGTGGGGGTGGCCAAACGGCCTACGGAGTGGGGAGAGACTATCAGTGGACCAAGGGTGACCATCAGCCTAGTCAGTCCCAATATCCTATGTCACCATATTGAGGGGTGAGGGTGAGGGTGCAGTGGGTCGGCGATGTAGCGACCCACTAGATTGTAAGTCCCAATATCCTATGTAACCTATTGAGGGGTGAGAGTGAGGGCGTTGTGGGTTGGCGATAGCGACCCACTGGATTTGTGTAGTTCCTGCCATTTTGTGGCTTGAATAATAAAATTGGGGTTATTAATATCTGGTGGTTAATATATCTGTGATGCATGGGTTGTGCTGTTCACTGAGCGTGTGGCTCACCCCTCGCATAATATTTTTCTCCAAGGTCATCTGAGTCGGATCTGGAGGAGGAGCTCCCCGAGGGATTTCACCAGTAGCGGAGTAGCGCCACGTCCCGCGAGTATCAGAGGCTATCAGCATCCCCCTTTGATTGTATGTATTGTATTCCGTTCTTGGGCACGCGTTTGTGTATTATTTGGATGTCTTTGTATATATTGGCTCTCACAGGACAGTTGATTATGTATCGAGTCTGTAATATGTTTTTGGATTACAGATTCAGTCTTTTAGCTTCCGCTATTTGTGTATATATCATGTCAGCTCTGCTTTTGTCTGTGATGTCATTTTAGCTGTTGTGTGAGTATGTTATTGAACTCCTGTTTATACTGATATCATATATACACTTGTCGCGTCCCGGGGACGGCCACCCTAGGGCGTGACAAATATTAACCATGGTGCCCCAGGGGAGGACGGTATACGCCCAAGTGCATATAGCGCCTCCCTACTGGGTTGGATTGTACCACTCACCAATAACCGGGTCGTCGCGCGACCGTCCGTCAAGATCTGCAAAATAGGGTAGTCAATTCGGTGAGTAAAATACACAATATATACCAAAAATACTCTAAAAATACACAACACTCGGGCAAACGTACATATGGCCCGTACGCACGCGAGCCTGAGCACCCCAACTCAATCCCGAACCCCCGGGCAGCCGTACACACGGCCACCCGCCCCGGGCGCACAGCCGAGCCCCGGCCCGCGCGCCCAGACGCACTGCCGAGCCCAGCCAGCACACCCCGACACCCTGCCGAGCCCCCCACCGGTGCAACCCACGCGCACACCCGCACGCCTGTCGAGCCCAGCCCGCACGCCCGGACACCCTACCGAGCCCCCCACCGGTGCAACCCGCGCCCACACCCGCACGCCCAGCGCCCCATCGCAGCATCTCGCGCGCACCCCGCGCGCACCACCAGCTCGCCCCACCGCGCGCCCACAGCACGCCCTGCGCCTCTGCGCAGCGCTCTGCGCGCACACCCCCTCACGGCCTCCTGCGCGCAGCACCCGCACGCTGCTCCGCGCGCGCAGCACGCCCTGCGCCTCTGCGCAGCGCTCCGCGCGCACGCCCTCGCTTGGCGCCCAGCACGCAGTACCCGAACACTCCAGCTCCACCCGCGCGCACGCCCGCGCTGCCCTGCCAGCATGCCCGACAGTGCCCAGCCCTGCGCCTGCCTGCGCTGCCCTGCCTGCCTGCCAGCCAACCCGGGACAGCCCTACCACCTCTCCAACGGCCACCAATGGCCTCCAACGGCCACCAACCGCCACCAACGGCCACCCACCGCCCCCATACCCAAAAACACCCTCCTAACATGCATCTAAACAAGAAAGGAAGGAAAGAAACCTTACCCAAGGAAGGAAAGGAAGATCGGTTGCTCTTCGCGCACCGAAACACCTCCTCCAAGGCCACCACCACCAAGATCTCCTTCAGCCCTAAAAACAGCTGAAATCAGAGGAGAAAAGAGGGCATGAGAAGGGGTCACGCATGTGGGAACTCGAATCCGAGACCACCGGAAGGTAGATCGGGAGCTCACCTATCTTTTCTCTTCTTAGGGTTTTTGGTTTCAACCACCTTAGCTAGGTCAAAACAAGGATTGAAAGAGAGGAGGAGAGAGAAATCTTGGTGGAGAAGATGATGAATAGTGGGGGGAGATATTTTTAGATTCACTTATAAGTAACCCCACACTTAGATTAGGCTAACTAGGTTTAATTAGGGTTTAAGCTAGGATTAGGGAGGCTTAAGTGTGGTTTGACCCTAGTCAACCCAACCACACTAAAATCCAAACACATTTGACCAAGTCATGGGGCCCACTTTGACCAAGTCAAGTCTCCCAATGACTTCTCGCTCGGTCAAAACCCGGATACACTTCAGAACTGTGAAATTCTGAAACGTTACCGGAATTCGATGAAACTTTCGTGAGTGGCTTGGAATGTCACCAGGACACATAATATGCAGTTAGATTCTCGATCGGAGTCCTCAAACTCAAGACGATAGCTAACAGCCTGAAATTTTAGCAGTTCCGATCGAAAAAAGAAAAAAAACTGAAAAACTGCCAAAATGTCCCAATGGTTACCAGAAGGTTAAAAGTGACACATATATAACACCATAGTTTAATATTAACTCGTATAATATGTAATCTATGCAAGCATGATTAGTATGTAGTATGCATGCCACCCTAGACCTTGTATGTTAGGGACTTGCACCCTTAGGATATGTGTAAGAGCCATGCATCCTGACACCATGTTTCATGCTAGGAAAGCGTCGACCTATGCATGTGTCCTATTAGTTTAATTGATTAAATTAAATGCGAGCTTATGGTATTTTTGAATGCCTTAGTAAATATTATAACCTGGTGGTTATTATATATGTTCCCCGCATCTTGGTTATGCGCCCTGGAGGAATTCTGAAGAATTCATGGCATTAGAGTTGTTGAGATGCGTTGTTGACGGATCCGAGTGGATCGTATACGTGTGGATAGGCTGTTTCTGTTCCCTTCGTTGGATCCGTATAGAGACTGCCCCAGCGTTAGACAGGCCTTCCTGACAGAGGGCTCCCATCAGTAGGCACCTCCTGATTTGGGTTCGGACTGTGCTGAATTGTGGGAGTAGACCAGGCGGCCTACGGAGTGGAGGAGAGACTATCGGTGGACCAAGGGTGATTAACAGCCTAGTCAGTCCCAATAGCCGTGTCACCTATTGGAGGGTGAGGTTGAGGGTGTAGTGGGTCGGGGATGTAGCGACCCACTGGATTGTGTAGTCCCTGCCACTTTGAGGCTTTGAATAATTAATTGTGGTTAATATGAATTGTGATGCATGGGTTGTGCTATTCACTAAGCGTGTGGCTCACCCCTCGCATAATTTTTCTCCAGTTATCACTGAGTCGGACCTGAAGGAGGAGCTCCCCGAGGGACTTCATCAGTAGCGGAGCAGCGCCACGTCCCGCGAGTGTTAGAGGCCATCAGCATCCCTTTTTGATTGTATGTATTATATTTCCGTGCTTGGGCACCGGTTTGTATTATATTAGATGTCATTGTATATAATGGCTCTCACAGGACAGTTGATTATGTATCGAGTCTGTAATATGTTTTTGAATTACAGACTCAGTCTTTTAGCTTCCGCTATTTGTGTATATATCATGTCAGCCTTGCTTTTGTCTGTGTTGTCATTTTTGGTGTTGTTTAGTGTCACGCCCCAGGGCGGCCGTCCCCGGGACGCGGCAAGTGTATATAAGATATCAGTATACAGGAGTTCAATAACATACTCAAACAACAGCAAATATGACAACACAGATAAAGCAGGGCTGACATAATATATACACCAAATGCGGAAGCTAAAAAGACTGAATCTGTAATCAACAACATACTACAGACTCGATACATAATCGTATGTCCTGTGAGAGCCAACATGTCCATATATATACACAAATAAAATCCATACATAATCCCAACTAGGTGCCCAAGCACAGAATATATACATACAACAAGAGAAGGGTGCTGATGGCCTCAACTCGAGGGACGTGGCGCTACTCCTCTACTGGTGTAGTCGCTCGGGAAGCTCCTCCCTCAGAGATCACTGAAAAAGACAATATGCGAGGGGTGAGCCACACGCTCAGTGAATAGCACAACCCATGCATACAGTTCATATTAACCACATTTAAATCAAGCCAATAGCCCCAAGGCGGCATAAACAACACAAATCCGGGGGTTCGTCCATCGCCGAACCGCCATACCCTCACCCTCACCCTCACCCTCAATAGGTGACCTAGGATGTTGGGACTTAATGGGTGGATAATCATCCATACACAATCCTGTGGGTCGTCGCATCGCCGGCCCACCATACCCTCACCCTCACCTCTCAACAGGTGACCTAGGCTCTTGGGACTGACTAGGCTGTTGGTCACCCTCGGTCCACCGATAGTCTCTCCCCACTCCGTAGGTCGTTTGGCCACTTCCACGTTCGGCGCAGTCCTTCTACCAAATCAGGAGGCGCCTACTGATGGAAGCCCCTGCACGGGACAACCTTTCTAACGCCAGGGTAGTCTCTACACAGATCCAACGGAGGGAACAGAACAACCTATTCATCGCATATGATCCACTCGGATCTGCTGACAGCACAACTCTACTACTCTAATGTCTTGAATTCCTCTGAATTCCACCAGCGCGCATAACCAGGATGCGGGGAAATAAATAAGACATAAATGGGGAAAAGAGACCTTGGGAGGGTAACCTGAGGTCCCGATGTAGGACATCCGACAACCAAACGAGGAACACGGAGTACCCTAACCCGGGTCTCAATGTTAACCTCGCAAGGCCCCCATATATTCCCTAAACATGCTATCAATATTAAAGCTTGCATTTAATTAAATAAATCAAACTAATAGGATGCATGCACAGGTCGGGCTTTCCTAACATGATAACGGGGTGACATGATACACGGCTCATGCACAAATCCTAAGGGTGCAAGTCCCTAACATACAAGTCTAGGGTGGCATGCATTCTACACACACACATCATGCTTACATGGATTTCAAAACAACAGTTAATACTAACTATGTGCCCCAGGGGAGGACGGTACACGCTCAAAGGCATGTAGCGCCTCCCAAACTGGGTTGGGTTGTCCCACTCACCGGAAATCGGGTCGACGCGCGACCGTCCGTCGAGATCTCCAAGACAAGGTATTAATTGGTGAGTATAATCCACAGATACCCCAAAATACACAAAATACACAAATAAATACCCAAAATCCCAAATCAAACACCCAACACTCGGGCAAACGTGCACACGACTCGCACGCACGCTAGCCCGAGCACTCCGGTAACTACCCGCACGGCCGGCAACCACCCGCACGGCCACCCGACCGCCCGGGCGCACCGCCGCGCCACCCGGGGCACCGCGCGTCCACTGCGCCCAGCCGCAGCAGCCCGCGCGCCCCGCACGCCTCGCGCCGGCCCGCGAGCACCCCGCACGCCCCCGCGCGCACCCCGCGCGCACCTCCTCCACCTCGTCGCGCCCCGCGCGCACCACAGCTGCCTCGCCGCGCCCCGCGCGCACTACCACTGCCTCAGCCACCACCCCCAGCACCCACCAACCCGTCCAGCGCGCCCAGCACGCACTCCGCGCGCATCGCCGCTCGCACATCTCCCCGCACCAGCCTCCCGACCAGCCCTTGCACCAGACCCGCGCGACCAGCTCCTCGCGCACAGACCCGCACAACCAGCTCCTCGCGCACAGACCCGCACGACCAGCTCCTCGCGCACAGCACGCCCTGCACGCGCGCTCTGCTGGCCACCCGCTCCCCCGAGCGCACGCCCGCGCGCGTCCAGCCCGCGCGCTGCCTACGCTGCTGCCTGATGCCCGGAACCGAACCCCACTGCCCGAGTACCTCCACCACCACCCAATGGCCTCCGACGGCCTCCGGCCGCCCCCAACCACCTCCAACGACCCCCCACTGCCGCCGACCACCTCCCAAACACAAAACCCCCCCCCTAGCAAGCATCTAAGCATGAAAAGAGGGAAAGAAAGCTTACCAAGGGGGAGGAAGAGGTGACCGGGTGCTCTCCGCGCACCGAAACCCTTCACAAAGGCCCTCCTACGCCTCGATCTATCACGGCCTTCGAAACGGCCCAAATCAGAGGAGAAAGAGGGGAGGACGGGGAGGCTAGGATCGTCAGAATCGGGTTTTGAAGGTACCGGGGTGTAGATCCCGATCTACACTTCTTAGGTTTTGGGTTTTTGGTTTTGAGGGGTCTAAGGGTCTCAAATGGAAGAAAAATGAGAAAGAGGAGAGGGAAGGTTGGTAGGGATGATGAATAGTGATTTCGAAAATTAGATCTCACATATATATAGTGTGCGACTTAAAAACCCAGATACACCCCGGAACTGCGAAATTTCAGAAACGTTGCCGGAATTCGATGAAATTTTCATGAGTGACTTAAAATGGCACCAGGACACATAATACGCAGTTAGATTTTTAATCGGAGTCCTCTAACTCAGGACGATAGCTAACAATCCAAAATTATGCGGTTCCGATCGAAAAATGCAAAAATTTTAAAAACTGCTAAAATGCTCCAATGGTTACCAACAGGCCAAAAAGTGACACATATATAACATTTGGAGTATGTTATTGACCTCCTGTTTAGACTGTTGATATCATATATACATTTGCCGCGTCCCGGGGACGGCCGCCCTGGGGCGTGACAAAAGCAATCTGGACGATGTGGTATAACCGTCTTAGTGAGTACTTAAGAAAAGAAGGATATGTCAATAATCCAATATGCCCCTGTGTATTTATTAAGAAAACGGAACTCGGATTTACCATTATTGCAGTATATGTTGATGATATTAATCTAATTGGGACTCCTGAAGAGCTCGAAAAGGCTTCCGAATATCTGAAAAAGGAGTTTGAAATGAAAGATCTTGGAAAAATAAGATACTGTCTCGGCTTGCAAATTGAGCAAAGTTCAAATGGGATACTTGTTCATCAAACAACATATGTTGAAAAAATCCTGAAGCGTTTTAATATGGACAAATGTCATCCATTAAGTACTCCAATGGTAGTAAGGTTACTTGACCCAAAAAATGACCCTTTTCGTCCAAAAGAAGATACTGAAAATCTTCTTGGTCCTGAAGTACCATATCTTAGTGCAATTGGCGCCTTATTATATTTGGCCCAATGCACTAGACCTGACATTGCATTTTCAGTTAATTTATTGGCTAGATTTAGCTCTGCACCAACTCAAAGGCATTGGAATGGTGTGAAGCACATTTTTCGTTATCTTCATGGAACATCAGACATGGGTCTATTCTATGCAAAGGATTCCAATAATGGTGCACAACTAAAGGGTTATGCAGATTCATGATATCTTTCAGATCCTCACAAGGCTCGCTCACAAACAGGCTATGTATTCACTTGCGGTGGCACAACAATCTCTTGGCGATCTACAAAACAGACTTTGGTCGCCACGTCTTCTAACCACTCTGAAATTCTTGCATTCCATGAAGCAAGCCGGGAATGAGTGTGGATAAGGTCTTTGGCTCGTCATATTCGTACTGCATACGGATTATTTCTCATTATAGATGTTCCAACAACTGTATATGAAGACAATGCAGCATGCATTGCTCAAATCAATGGGAGATATATCAAGGGTGATAGAACGAAGCATATTTCTTCAAAATTCTTTTACACTCATGAGCTCCAGCAGAGACATGAAATTGATGTTCAACAAATTCAGTCAAAGGACAATCTTGCAGATTTGTTTACTAAAGCTTTGTCGACATCAACATTCAAGAAGCTGGTGTATGAAATCGGGATGCGACGAGTTTACGACCAAAATTCTTGAAATCTTGTACTTATGAGGGGGAGTAATTTTTTATGACATTTTACGAACTGTACTCTTTTTCCTTCGCCTAGGTTTTGTCCCATTGGATTTTTCTGGCAAGGTTTTAATGAGGCAGTATCAAACGCATATACTATTATACGATTAAGTTACATTGTATTCTTTTTCCTTCGCTTTGGTTTTTTCCATTGGGTTTTCCAAGCAAGGTTTTAATGAGACAATTTTCTTAGCGTGGTGGTCATCCAAGGGGGAGTGTTGTGAATATAGTGGATAACCACCACTCCTCCAAGCCATAACCTCCCCCACTCTTCTATTCCATAACACTCATCATTATTGCCCCACTATCTCCCCCCTCACCTCTATAGACTTGTAACTCCTCACCTTTGGGATTCCTCTATGCACCCTATAAATAGAGAGGTTTCTCATGTATTCCACAACCAACAAAAAAAGAATAAATACCTCTCTCTACTTCTCTATTTGCTTGTGTATTTTATTTATGTAATTATATTTTACTTAGTTTATAACAGTTATCACTTTTTATAAATGAATGGGTCAACATATCAAATCATTTTTTTATTTTTTATATATCTTTATCCACATTTTATTTACCTTTTATTCATAATTTATCCATGGTCAACTAAACAATAAAATTTTTATTATTACGTTATCTAACTAGAATTAAAAACAAGAAATAACTTATTCTTTATATGCACTTAAGAAAGGGCACGGCTATCCCCACCAAGGGTTTTTCTTACCCCACCAATCGGGAAAAAAAATCGGTGTTTTATCTTTTCCCACCGATCCGGCCAGGTCGACCAGATTTGGTCGCCACTTCAGGTTCTGGACGATCGGACTTGGTCGCCATTTCAGATTTTGAGCGACCGGACTTGGTCGTCATTTCAGGTTTCGGACGACCGAACTTGGTCGAACAGGATTTGTAATAAAGTTTATAATTTTTTTTTGGAAACATAATCCCATGACGTATATCTTCCTTGAATCCTTCATATCACTTCAAGTCTGAGTTGTAATGTAAGGATAATCAATTATTATTCTTAAATGTAGAATATAAGAACAATTTTTTTTACATAAGTGACGGACTAATTTTCAAAAGCCAAATATATAATGTGTTTGGATCAACTGATAGGTTTTTTTTGTTTTCAAACCAAGAATCCTCTTAACTACGAATTCACACGAAGCTTAAAAATGATATATAATTGTCTAATAAGATATTTTTTTATAAAAATTTGAATTAATTGAAAGTATACCTACTTACATTTTTTTCGGCCCCTTAGTTGTTGTTTGGATCAAAGAATAAATGTAGAATATAATGGATAAACCCAAAAATTTATTTGTTTACAAAAAATAGGTAGATATAGTTATGGACCCTGTTCGATCAATTACAGTCGCCCAAAGCCTGAAATTGCGACCAATTACGGTCGCTCAAAACCTGAAATGGCGACCAAGTCCGGTCGTCCAAAATCTGAAATGACGATCAATTTCGGTCGATCTGGATTGGTGGGAACAGTCAAACACCGTTTTTTTTTTTTTTTTTTTTATTAGTGGGGTAAGAAAAACTCTTGGTGGGGATAGACGCGCCCACTTAGAAATATCATCTATAGTAAAATAATTTATGTTGCTAACCAAACCGTGGGTACAATTCTATTCAAAGACCCCAAATCACGGTCAGCGTATCACACACACATGACATATCCACCGCATATGTGTTTTTTTTCTTGGGGTGAAAAATAGGTCGAAAACGCAGGTTTTATAGTTGATAGGTGTGGAAAAATTACAAAATGTCCCCCGGATTGTTTCTACTTTACAATTAGGGTATGTTTGGATGCATTGATTATTTGTACGTGTGTTTTCCTGCACATACAAATTTTACATTGCACGTGTAAGAAAACTTTTGTACACTTTTTACACATATTTGTCTATTTTCAAGTTTTGTTATCATTTACATACATGTTCTTATTGTTTGTAGCTGTATCATATATGTGAAACTTTTTGTATATGTGTCAATTTATTATGTTAAAAGATAATACTAATATTAAAAATAGATCAAAAAAAAAATTTACAAATGATTCTCAAATATGTTATTTTCTTAAAACAGAAAAACTATATGAACAGTTTATTATATATAAAAAAATAAATATTTAAATATTACATATATTAGTTTTTTTTTCATCTATATATAAGTCAATGTGGTTAATAAAAAATGGTTTTAATATAATAGAATATAAACAAAAATAAATCTGATTTCAACTAACAAATAATCCCACAAGGTTTTTTATATTTTATAAATAGCAATTTTGGTAGATAATATCTATGATAGTTAGATAAGATTACTTGGTATATTTTAATATAATAACATTTATAATATTTTATGCCACATTAATATTTGTAATCTACACAGTTATATTTATTCTATGTTATATAAATTTCTAAAATGTAATTATCTATTTTAAATCTTAAAATAAGATTAAGAGAATAAATATTTGTTTTGGATAATAAGGACTTTAATAAATTTGTTAAAGGATAAAAATGTAAAAATTAAGTTACATGTACTTGAGAGGTGAGGAAATAAAAGTTGTTATAAATAACAACACGTGAGGTTAGTCGAGATTTTGATTGATCCATTTAATATGACAAATGAGAACCATGAGATTTTATTTATTACAATTAATTATCATAACCAAACAAGATATTATGTTTCACCCAATGCAAATGAAAACTCACCCCCATTTATACAGCAACCAAACAAGCCCTTAGATCCCTACACAAATTACAGACAAGTCCCTATAACTAATTACAAGAAATTTTGATTTCACAATTAGATCCCTGAAACCAATAACAATCAAGCGCGAGAACCAAACCTTTGGAGCTCAGAGATTTATGAAATTGTAACAACTTATTTTTGAGATCTTAATGATTTCCATAGAATTATAGAATAAAATTTTCAACATTAGTAGATAATTAAAATTACAAACTGATTCTGGCCCATACGGATCCACTTAGCGGGTCAAAAATTACACACACATACAATAAACTAATTTAATTCAATTATCCTATTCATATATTTAAATCAAATACACAAATAAGAGAAAATACAAAGGAGTGGGTTCCATTGGACTAATAGCTCATCAAACGATCTTTGTAAGACTCCAGGAATTGGTTGCTTAACGCAAACCATGACTGCAGACAGAAAATGTTGGATCATTACATCATGTTTTCAGACATAAAGATAATATATTAGTACAGTGATCAAAGGAAGAAATGCTCCATAATTATTAATTCAGAAAAAAATTACATTTCATAAATTTTTCATGCTCGGCTTGAGATATCTCAGTCTGTTCATTTCATTATACAAAAGCATCTGGGATATCTTCAAAAAGAGGCAGTGCCTTTTCCTTTTAACTCTCTTCAATTTTGGGCGTTGTCCCAATAAATGAGGGGAAGGATTTTGGCGACGGCCACTCAACTTCTCCGATTTACTTGGAATGCTTTTGCGTACAAATAGTGCAATGAAAAAACCTTCTTTGTCTTCCTTTGGATCCATCCTAAGCAAATGTTCCGCTGGAAGGTAACAGCAACACCGATTCTTAAAAATGGTGTGAAAAAATAGTTGACAATTCGTAGAAGAACTAATCGTTGGTCCTAAATAAGAGCATTTACCACCGTCGAAGACTGGGAGACCACGCCGAGGCCATCGCGGAAAAGGAGTTCCCAGTTCAAAATTGAGAAAATGGGCAAGTGGAAGCACGGACTTGATGACATCCTCATTTTCTTCTTTGAAGACGGAGCATGTGCTGTAGACAACCCTTTCAACTGCGGGAACTGCAATATTGAAAAGCATAAATCATGTTGTTCTGAAGTCTATAAACATATCATCCACAGATGACTTTTTTTTGTTTGATGTAAAGGTAAAAATCATTCTTCCCCTGGCAATTAAAGCCCCTCAACCTCAGAAAAGCATAAAAGGACAGAACTTCACATTTATGATGATGAAAACTGGAAAGGTATTTATACAGTATTAGCAACAACAAAAATCAGGTTGAAGTAATGAGAATCTGTCAGATGTGAGCAGCCCAGTATATTAGGTAAACAAAATATTCTGTGAGCATGAAAAGATATTTAAAATGCCGCATCTTGGTTTGCGAGGTTATCCATCTCTCTAAAAGCTTCCTACTGCCACACTAGATATGTAAACACCACCAGTCAGATTTTGCATAGGCACCTGGACAAATTGTTGATGGAGAGAATTTCCATCTTCAAATAATCATCAATATTGTAAAAAGAATGGCACCTCATATCGAAACGATTACACATCATCTGTGTTACATGGACAGGGATTATAAATATAAATATAATATTTTACACGAAGAGAAATTAGAATGGGGCAGTGTCTACGAAGAGGGAAATCATCCATATCAATGACCTTCTCGGTGAAGAAATTCAAACCATAATTTTGATAGTTGTTTATAAAAACAAAATAATTGCTAATAAGGGAGTTGTATCTTTTTGGTTGGTTTTCTAATTACTATCTTGTTCAACAAGCTGAATTTGAATAGGAAAACCATAAATGTAATGGATATTATGATCCAAAATACATTTGATAAGGGCTGGAATCAGTGATAAATTAATGATAAGAAAAAAAATGACATGGCACCAGTAGTACTATTGACAAACTAATTTACCGCTATGTAACAATAATACAAAGTAATCCAGTTTTGTGAAAAAAATTCTCAAGTAAAATAGTTAATTTAGAATTTGCTGGGCAAAGAGAATAATTTAGAAGAATACAGGATGATGTTAAGATTATAACGACCTCTGCATTATTTCTTCCAACTTCTTGCTCATTCTTCAAATGCTAATTATAAGAAAATGAACAGAAGTCTAACACAAATATGAACAGAAGTCAAACAAAGAGATTTTTAAGAAGATACATGGTGCACGTCAAACAAAGAGTGCACCAACCTACACCAGCTAATTGACATGTAAAATGAGGTCTACCAATCTCTTTATCAGCCATCCTTTAGCAAAAACATAATTAAGCACATACATGATAATGCATATTCATATATCATATTTAAATGGGAGCTCTGAACAGTAAAGGATACAAAAACATAATTAAGTACATACATGATAATGCATGTGCAAGGGCTTTTCGTTGAAAAGCAGCAAGCTTTTTTACTCTCTCCGCATCAACATCAGAAGTATGACCTATGTAACAATGGAACTAGTGATATCAGTCCAACACAAATAATATGTAGGATGAAAGCAGAAGTAATTGTATGATCACATTAGAAATATGTGAACATGAATAGGCACCCGTATATAAGGTAATAATTTGAAAATTCCATAATCTGCATAAATCTGAAGATTTTTATGTCACTCAATATAAATATGAAGTTTTTATCCAGAAATACTATAAATAAACCTTTATATCTCCATGAAAAATATGACAGTCACAAGGGAAGAGCCCATGTATACACTCAATCCTAGTTCAAATTATCTTTAACATACAGTTTTGGAAAAGCTTGTCACAACTACTTACAGTAAAGAGTAATAAGTGATGACTTATTTTCCATAAATGAATTTTAATTTTATTTTTTGAATATAATGGATCTTTATTGAATCTGAAGAACTGATCAATAAAAATTAATGTTGCACATAAGAGTGATTAAAGCTTCAGGGCTTTGCAAGTCCACAAGCTTGCTCCTATGAGATGCCTAACAGTCGTTTCAGATGCAGTTGTTGTTTTCCTACCCCACTCCTAATATAAAATAATTGGTAAAAATAATTAAATGGTTGATCTTTATTAAACTATCGGCTGTTACAGTAAATTGTAATTTGAAATCATCATATTATAAAAGCATGCAAAAGTTGGATAAAGATCAATCACCTTTGATATAAGATGGCAGCAGATGGTCTAACCTCTCTGCTATAGTTCCAGAACCAGAACAGGACGGATCTACTAGAACAGCACGTATCTGCATAAACATTCATCATTTCATAATTGAATGTAACAGAATGCATAGAAGATTATTGCCTGTACTCATCTTACACTAGGAGTCCACTTGCTAATCCTCAGTTGCTACCAATGACTAGGTTGTTAAAAACAATGAGGATCATTGAGGAATTTTTTCGAATGATTACAGCACAACAGAAAAATGAACAACAAACAGCAGAATTTAGATTTTTTACTATTCTATTTTAGGGGGCTTTTTTCCCTTTTTTTTACATTTTCTGGATCTTTACTCCCTTTTTTGGTAGGTAAATGTTTGTAACATAATAAATTAAGGTGAAATAACATTGATATTCAACCTATTTATGTTGTTTTACTTTTTTATTTGTTTGACATTAATTTTTATTCTAGTGACTTAGGAAATCTGAATAAGCCTTTAACTTCCCCTTGGAACAGCTATTTACCCCTAATCCAACAATTATTTTCTAGGATGAGAATGGATACATGTAAATATATAACAAGGACAAGTTTAAAGAACTTGAAATGAAATTCAGGTTCAAGTAAATTGAATTCAGATTCTGATACAGATGCACTGAACATCCCTTAACGTAACAAGCTTTACAGCTACTTCTAGGACGAGTATCATGAGAAAATACGTACATTTGAGTATAAAGGATCTTCTGTGTTTGTCTCCAGAAAATCACCATGAATTACATCCACATCTCAAATAAAGTTAAGGTAACTAGAGTTCGGATATGAGATGAATAAAAAAAAAAAGAGAACACATTATAGATTTTGATTATAAAGTTACGTTTAGAAGTCAAGAACATAAATATAAGCAGCATGCAACATGTAAAGTAGAAAAGATTCAACTGAAATTATGTGGAAACTTAAAGATATCAATAACCAAGGCAATTGGCTTAAAGGAAATGCTACTATAATAGAAAAAAATGAAAATCCAACATTCACCATCTCCAATTATATGAATCAAGCCTTCCTCCTAGAACTCAAATGTTATTGAAAACATTTTAATTTTTGTTAATGGAATATGAAGGACAAATATCACCGTCCCTTGCTTGTGTTATTGGTTTTGACCAACATCGTTTTTTTGATGATGAGGAAATCCAACATTAGTTGGGAAAACTCTGATGCACATAATAATACAAAAGCCCATAAACCCTTTGCATCAGGTAAACTGGTGGGGTTTGATCTTGAGATTTATGGGGAGCAAACCTATGGCTTTAACCAAAGAGCCAACCTTGTATGGGTTTTGACCAACATCTTTCACTATATATATGTATGTATGTATGTAAATGTGTGTGGGTGTGTGTGTGTGTGTGTGTGTATACAAGGAATGATATAATGTGGACATCATACCTCCCACTTTACATTTGATCACCATCAAATCACCGTCTGATGAAAACCCATAAAAAGCACCCAGGTTTTTTGGGGGAGAGAAGGGGATTGTGGGGAGAAAAAGGAGGGATCACGATTCATGGAAGAGATGTGGTTCACTGGGTGATTTTTGTTTAACCACTAATGAAAATTTATTTAATTAGACAGTGATGAGAGGGTGACCGAATGTAAGTGCAGGGGGAATGATGGTGTTCGCCTTTTATCATTTCACTATACATACACATACACACACACATGTATGTATCTATGTATGCATGCATGCATGCATGCACATGTGTGTGTGTGTAGAGAGAGAGAGTTGAATTATGGGATTGATTGCAAAAGAGGAAAAAATGACACAGAAGCATACAGTGAAGCCAGAGTCTTGGTGCATCAGGCAAATGCAAAATGAGAGATTTTTTAAAAGGAAAGGCAACCTACGTTGAAAATATTGGGCAAATATCATGCATTCTCTTCAAGAATGGGAGAAATTCCTTTTGGGGATGGACTCAGTCACATGTTCTTAATCCTTTTGTTGGAGATCTCTAATTTCCATTATTTGAGGGATTTTTTTAATTAATGGCTTACTGCAATAAAAATTCTATTCCTTTCAAAACAATATCATTACATATAAGGGATAACATAAATGTAATCATAGTTTGAAGTGCGGTCACACGTACATATTGATGTGTGCTCGGGCACCAAGTTCAAGCTAAATTTGAGCGGTCTCTTACCAAACTGATTTCGAATAGTATGAGGGCGTTCGAAGTGAACAATAAAATCTACCTCTGGGTTCAAATTGCCGTTCGCAACATGCCGTTCGAAAGCAGTTCGAACGGCTGCCTTACCGTATGTGCGACCGCATGTTCGGTGCAGACCCCACCGCACATGGTTTTGAACAATGATTGTAATAAAGATTCGAGCACAAGCACAACAAAAATGTTGAAAAAATTATATACACAGAATTTTCCTGTGCACCAGATTGGTAAGACGTTACCCCTGACTCGTATCCATCATATGGTCATGCCTAAAATAAGCTAAAGTATAAAGCTATGCTCTTTCTTGGCAGTGTTTTTTTAAAAAAATTATTAGTTTAGCATACGCTGGTGTGAAGTTATTCTCTAACCAATGAATTTCAGGCACTGCAGTACTCAAGTGTTTAGTACAGTGTTACTTAAAAAAGTGTTCAGCATTTTTTAATCCATAAAGCAACATAAAAACTTTCAGCAGCAAAATTTTAAAACAGAAAACTAACATATAATAGATCCAGCACATTACAAGCAAATTTTGGTCATGCTTATCAGATGGGGAACATACATTTTTATTCTTTGCAGGAAAGATAAGAAATATGCCTAGTTGTGGTATAAGTAAAGGTAGTAATAGAAGCCCAAGGTAATGAATATTTTCCCAGTGACAACATTTTGTAAACAATCAATCACGTAGGATACATGGTTTTTAATGTTAAAAAAAATGAGAGATCCAAAACAATGTACAGTCTATAATGCAATTGTTTTTCATGGTAATATATCTGATACCAACAATCACATAATTGACACTATAAGGGGAAAACAATGATCAAAAGGATCTTTTTTTAGTGTTTATTTTAATACCAAATTTTCTGTTTGTTTAACGACAAAACTTTTCAATGGGAATGTTATGATGTATTGCTTAATGACAGCACAACAGTGACAAGTGCCTTGCCCAGAGAGACTAAACTGTCAACTGTCAGACAAAAATAAGCGGTAAATGCTTTGTCAACAACAACGATTATGATTGTAATGATGAGTTGTAATGTTGCAGTATTTAAATCATTCAAAGGATACTATTAGCACCAGATTTTCGGACAGTGTCTTCTAAATACTTCACTCTCTTTTTGTCAAGTTCATATGCAATAATTTTTCCCTTTCCTGATATCAGTGCAGCAAGATGAACAGTTTTGTTTCCTGGAGCTGAGCAAGCATCAAGAACCTTTACAAACAATCAAATTAGACATGGGAAATGATATCCAGAAAATCTGAATCAGAAATATTAGGGACAAAAGGGATAAAGTCACTTCAATTTATGTAGTATATGAATGTGACACCACATAAACAATAAATAGAGATAAATATGAGGATTAAAATTGTTGCCATATGAATAAATTCATGAAAGCATAGGATAAACATGGCTGTGGAAACAAAAGCACTTGCATTAATCATTCCAGAATCTAAGACCAATCCGAATTGCGGCATCTTATGGATGAGATGGGACACCCTGTTTATCCAGAACAGAAGTTGAAAAAACATGAAGAAAGTAAAAGAAAAGCGAGTTGGGGGTAACAAAACCTGAGAACCCATCATAGTTGTCTGGGCGACGCCTAGGCGACTAGGCGGTCCAAATGGACCTAGGCGACCGCCCGCCTAATAGCATGTTAATTAAGCGAGCGCCTGGGCCCACCCACTCCCCTAAATCACGCCTAGCCCGCCTTAATCACGCCTAACCCGCCCAATCCCTCACCTAACCTCAAAAATAAAAAGACAAAAAAAAAACACGATCGAAAGATTGAAACATCACCTACCCTGCCGGCCAACGGTGCAGCAGATTCTTCCGGTCCCAAGTGAGTCTTTATTGATTTTTTGTCTCAACCTCCTATCTCTCAAAATTTCTAAACTCTTATCTCGTTTTCCCTCAATCTCTTCCCCCTTTTCTCCTTCTTTAATGCAACTAGGGTTAGATTACATCCACGTGTTCTTTATTTATAAATAGCATTCTTCATTTTAAGTAGTATTCCTGGAAAAATTAAAGAATAGATAAGCAGATAAATAACTTTAATATAATTACCAATTTAAATAATAAAATCTTGATTAAGCGCCGCCTAGGCGCGCTTAGGCACGCCTAGGCGGTTGGCCACCGCCTAGGCTCGCCTAGCCGCCCAGACAACTATGGAACCCATAAAATGCAGTTAATGGTCCAAGAGATAATCATACGCATGATAATTGCTCATTAAGCTCAACTGTCTCTCCCTACATCCATATGAAAGGTATTAGAAGAATAGAGAGCTACAATCCTATTAAGCTCCTAACCTTGTCTTTTAAGAATCTATCAAAATGTAATGAATTGTCTAAGAGCCTAACAAAAGCCACTGACTTCATCAACTAATCTTCCATGAAAAAAAAAAATTTCATGCTTTTATTTTCTTTTACCTTGTTTTTTCCAACATAATTAGCAGAATTTGGAATTCTTCATTCAATTTGTAGTGGTTCTCTCAACTTTCAATGGCATTACTACGGCTTCCTTGGTTCTGGAAATTTCAGATTTATCACACGAGAGGGAGGTTTCCGACAAGGGAGGGGATGCGGTCAGGGTTAAAAGGTGTCTCAGATTTTGGGAATCTGTCACCGGGCGGCGAGCTGTAGAGGGCCCCCAAGTTGTTGGGTGTGCCGTTGTTTCGGGCATAGGAATCCGCAATGTAAGGGGATAGAACAAGAGGGGAGCAGGTCAGGGAGAGCAGAATTGGTACCAGAAAGAGTGCCAGTTGAGAAGGGGGAGGAGTGCGGAGGAGATCGAGCCCAGGGTGTCGTCAATATACCCTGGTCAATGGGAATTGAAAGGAGAAGCATGGATGGGGTGTTGCGTGATGGCCATGAGGTGGCCGGGTGGTATGAATCTCAAAGTTGCAAAGATGGTGGATATGAGAGGAAGATGGGGCGGGGGTTTCATAATTCGGACAATAGGGTCTTCGGGCCCTCTTCGCACAGCCGGTGAGGGTGCAGACTGTCATGGGGATGAAATATCTATAGGTGTTGAAGGGGAGGTGCGACCAAGAGAGTCAGCAATTGATGGGGAATTTCCAGTTTCCTAATCACATGTTAATGCAATGGTAGAGTAAGCAGGGCAGCTAATTGTATAGGATAGATGGCAATGAGGTCAATCGGTCAACCAACTTCCCATTTGGAGAACGAACAAATGGAGGTGGCTATGAAGAATTTGCTGATACTTGACAGACGGGTGGCATGTTCATAGAAATCCGCGTGTGTCCATTGGACTGGCAGTGGCTCCCATCCTTGTTACCGATAACGCCAAATTAATGAATAATTCACGTTTTTTTTATTTTATTTTTCCTTTCCTTTCGTATCTTTTCTTCTTCTTTTCTCTTTTACTAATATAAAGAGATCCCTCATCTCCTTCTATTCAAAGGTTTCTTTTCAATAAGACTCCTATGTCATTTCAAAAAAAAGAAAAAAAAAATAATCCGCGTATTAAACGTGCATTAAACAAAAAAAGTTTAATCCCGTATTGATTGCGGCTTAAAGGAAAAGTATGTGTTTTACCGAATTAAATGCATATTACGCGTATTAAACCCATATTAAATACATTTGGACTTTTTGTAATATTTTGATGCATTTGAAGTTTGAACTATAAACTAGTAGATGACAATGTTATATTTTGATTAATTTGCTTGGTCTAAAGTACTATGTTTCAAGTCTTAAACATTTAAGGATTGCTGATTTTCTATTTTAATTTTATTTTTTATTGTTTCGAATTTTTCCCGATTTTTTCCCAAATTTTACCGTATTGAGAATTATTGCCTCTACCACATTATTCTAGAATTCCGTACAGGTGACAAGGGCTCCCATGCTAGTCTATATTAAAAGCATTTGGGGCCACCTTATTTTAATAAGATGGCTCCATACTTTCAAAATAAAAAATAAAAAATAAAAACTTGCTCACAATGGAACCTTCCACTATTTGGTGGCTTTGGGATATAGAGCAATTTTAGAATGCAGATTTATTGAGGAATAGCTAAACGAAATGATGGATCACTACTTTTTCATATGGCCTAGAGCTAGGCGATTGCCTGAATGGCTACTATTTTCAAGTTTATTTCTTTGCTCAATTTGTGGGCAAGACAAACAGCGTGAAACATGATATTGATCAGGTTTGCATATCTCCACTACTATAACTGGAAATCCATGGATGAGTGTGTGAGTCCCACATTGTCAGTTCGATTAAAAAAAAAACCTCCAACCAAAGTCCAAAATCCGATCGATATGTTTTTAGTCCTAAATCAACAAATGTGGAAGCATCTAAAGGGAAATCAATAAACTTTCGATAAGGTCTATTGTGAGAGAATAACTGACAAAAATGGCATATGACCTTTATGCACATGCAAAGATGAAAAAAACTTAAACAAACAATGAGAATTGTAAAAAAGATTCTCACTACATATGCCATTTTTAAGCTCACGGAAAATTGTTCAAATCCTGGGGATTTTACCGAAAGAATCCTGTCAATGCTTACAACTTAGTAAATTACAATTTGACCCCTATAAAAAGTAATATTTGCATAAGAACCCAGCCTACCTAGACTTTATTATGGGAAAGTTTATTTAGCCCCTGGAAAAATATATTTATTGTATGGTTCAACATACTTTGTGGTCGTATGCATCACAAATGCATTCCGCTATGGAATAGTATCATGTCAACATTTTGACTATGTGGCTTTCTTATGAATGAAAGTTTAAACTATGCAATACATAAGAGTAAGTAGTACACAAGAACCTTGCTCAAAATACAGAATAGGCAAAAACAATTCTTACGGGATAAGCAACAATATCATAAAAATACCATTAGACACCTTCACAAACAACCAATGACATTGTCCTTTTAATAAATATTAAAGTCAGGGCTTTCAACAATGAATAAATATGTTACTTCATATGTTTTAAGTACGTCCTAATTCTATGAACAAAAGTGTAAGTTACCACAGTTTTATAAGTGTAGAGATTGCATGTGCAGTCCACCTCTAAAAAGTGTATGCAGTCCTACAATGTCTCTCTCGGTTGTGCAGCATGTCCACCGCGCATACTACCTATGCGGTGCATGAATGGCAGAAGCACCAGGTGTCAAATCATATGTGGCCAGGAAGAGGAGGGATCAGTTGAGGTTTGTGAGTGTTAAGTTCATTCGTTGAAGAATACGTCATATATAAAGTTCAACTAGAAAACTTGAAGACAGTCTGGATCCTGCTCATATAGACTAGTAAGGACCTATAACACATTTTTTTAGCATTAGAACCTTGGGTAAGACCACTTTTGAGATCATGCAAAGCTTTTATTAAAAAGGTTTCATTTTTAGCATTGTCTCTTGAAACTGGGATGGGATTTCTGTTCAAACAGCACTGAGATTTCTTTTCAAACACCATGTGCCTAAATAGCAGAAATGTGTTCTGTATAAGAATCAATGATGAAAACTATTTGAAAAGCTTGATAAATGATGACAACAAAAAAAACTTGCTCAGGAAATTCGAAACAGTTGGAAGCACCATTCGACCGGTTTTCAAGTTTAAGGGAATTGTGTTTTCTGTGACAGCTCGAATGGTCTTGTAGTGCCAGAAAGAATGCTCTGACATTTGGAACGATTTGAAGCCTCGTTTAAATGACCAAGCTTCAAATAGATATAGTGGTTATGTCAATTTAAGTAGCCAGAGAGTAGTTTAAAATGACAACAAGACTGTAAATGTTCGAATGGCCAAAACATTCGAATGGCCACAAGATAAACATTAAAAATTAAAAAAAAATTATTTATAAAAAATGTGATTTAATTAGGTCCTGATCATCAAAAGAAAAATTGTCCAGATTAAATCCCACAAAAACTCATTCACGTATTTAGGGATTAGATCTCTTGCCCTTCCTCTTATGTTAAACTTTAAATATATCCCTTGATTCAAATTCAAGTGCAAAAACTTATGTTCTTGTCCTTTTTTTTTTTTATCAATTTGCATGTTTCCATGCCTATTGAAAGATAAATCAAATTAAGTTGGAGGATAGACTTTTTTCTGAAGTTAACGGGTAGGCTATGAAGCATGGAGATGGACACGGGACATGGTGACACGGCAATTTTTGAAAAAATTGAACACGGGTACGGCTAGGACACGGCAACAAATAAATTAATATAATAAATAAATATGTATCACTATTTTATATAAACAAACACATTTCATTTAATTCTCTATTTATAACCAATTGTATAAACTAATAAATTATTATTTTTATAAATCATTGTTTTAAATAATAAACCACTGTTTTTATAAATCATTGTTTTAAACCAATAAATCACTGTTTTTATAAATCACTATTTTAAACTAATAAATCATTATTTTTTTTAACCTTAAGAAAGAGATTTTGTTTAAATGAGTTGAATACTTGTGGGCTATGTTTGGGCCTTCTTTTTCTTTTTCTTTTTTACTTTTGGGCTGAAACTTACTAGGCCGTGTCCAAGACAAAATGAAGGCAAACACGGCTGGAGCCGTGTCCGTGTCTGCCACATGTCCGACACGGGTACTAGACCTCCGGGGAAGTGTTCGTGCTTTGTAGCAGGTAGGCTATCTACTACCAAAATTCGTTAAAAACAAATCAGGGTTGCTGAGCCAATGGAAAAACAAAAGAAAGGGAACATAAAAGGAAGGACCCAATAGAAAAGGATTCTACTGGATCAGATAGATTTTGAACTAGTGCTAATTGCAAACTCAAATTTAGATCTAGGGAAAATTAAGTCAAATTGAGTAATTCCAACCTAAATTTAATTGTTTTTGCAAAATTGTAAATTGAATAATGATTAGATTGATTGACAAATAATAATAAATTGACCTATCCCACACCCCCCCCCCCCCCCCCCCCCCCCCAACTAGATATTATTTAGCATGCAATTCAGGAATCGCAAAATATAGGTACATTATAGACTTGATCAATATAAGCAATCCATACTTAGAAATAGGAAATAACATACCTCCCATTCTGGTTCAGGCATTAATGCAACTGCCACCATAGAACTAGCCTTTCCCTGTGAAAGCAAGCAGGCAGAAGAAACAATATGAATCAAGGAATCACCAAGACAAGACAACAAAACAATGATTATGACATCCTACTATCCTAGTAACATGTTAAGTTAAAAAGTAATTTAAAAGCTGCTTGTATTTGCATTGAGAATCCGGACACAATATAATAGACAACCTTGTATTTTTTTGGTTTTATTTACCAAATGAAAAGTTCTAGAAAGGATCAAAGTTGTGAAAAACCAGTTTTCTTCAATCCAGATAATAATGACGCCAATATTCAGATAATGCACAAGATAGATCACAAAAAATGGATATGAAATTTTCACAAAAACAAATTTAATAAACAAAGAAATATACTTGCAAAAATAGACTCCCATTCATAACTAATGGATGATTGTGCAAGTCCGTTCCTGGAGGAAGCACCAACAAGTCTGGAACCATGTCATCTTTTTTTACCTATTCAAGTGAGGTAATTGGTCTCAGAATCAATCTTATATACACATACAAAAAAACTTTTAAACAAAGAATATGTAGCGCTAATAAAAATAATATTTCCATCAACTCTAATGATATATTTACTAAAAACACATATTAAAAATAATAATAATAAGAATGCTTAAAGTATAGGCCTATACTGCACATTAGAGTCGAAGAAAATTATGGATGATAAGCTCACTGTTGAGGCTTCGAAATGACTACCTTGTATGCTACTTTTAATTGCTGCAAGGCCAACTCTACGTCCAATTTTAGGGTGTTCACTCGGACATACCGAGGTTTGGAAACATCTGCAATGCAAAATTTCATGATTGGGATATAAGTTCTACAGAAATCAAGATAAGAAAGGAAAAGAAATAAACATTTAAGTAAAATACATTCATAACAATGAGAGAGAAAAAGTTGTCTTGTATTATATGGGAGATCTATCATACGCAAGTTCCCATGCCCAAAATTCAATAATTAAACCCATTGCATGTTACCTTTCTAGGATGGCTCAAGATACATTTAGCTAATTATTTTCAAAATTGACTTATAAAGTTGAACAAGAAAATTTTCAAAAAGTTAGTTAGAAAAGCATCATGTAGAGAGACCTCCATTCCTTAATTTTTATTATTATCAAACATCAATTAGAAATGCTAACAACTAATAAAGGTTGTATAGTTACATTAAAAATTGTAAGTAGGAAATTGGTAAGAAGATAATGTCAAATCCAAACATACTTCATGATTAGTGAAGAAAAGAACATCTTTTCTTGATCCTTATAAACATACATAATGGTTTTAAAAAAAAATAGCATCCTTCCATCATAGAGATAAACTGCACAACCAAAACTATCGGAAGACCAAAAAATTCAATATGATTATACCATTGATTTACTTCACTAGATCTCACAGATGTATCCCCCAGGTAACTTTATCAATTTAACTACCTACACGTAACCATTAGGGCATGTGAATGTTAATAAATGATGTACGTGGACGAACGATCGATTATGAGAATTCAGTTGAAGAAAAAGAACTCCACTATTCACAGAGAAAACTGATATATGACTTTTGAGTAGGTAGAACAATTAACATGTAATCATGTGTGTCCAATCTATATGCTCATTCCCTCATGTGTTTTGTTGGGGCATATGGCTCATATGTAATGAATGTGTCTTCCAACACGAGTTTCTACGTTAAGAATACTTGGAGGACGATTCTTCTCTCCTTCGAAGTTAAGTCATCATGATTTTAGAAGAGGAGACATCTTCCACCATCATGGGAAACAATTAGTCTGAAGAGTGAGAAGTTTGTGTTATTTGTTGAGGGATGACCCACGTTGAGAGGGGTCCTTTTGATTGTTTTCTATTCTTGATATTAATTTACTTATGTTAGGAGATCCCTCATCTCAATCTTGTTCGGGGGCATTTTCTTAATCAAATCGCTCCAATATTTTCCATAAAAAAAAAACTATATGCTCATTCCATCGTCATCATGAGTGGTGTTGAGGAGACTCAAAAGTTTGGTAAGGAAGTAAAATAACACTTGCAAGTAAAACAATCAGTCTTTTCACATGTTTCTATATCAAATGTTTCAACATATTTCTACATACAATCAAAACAAAACATGCCCATAGGACGAACAGAACAAGCTTGCAAGAAATAGCTGGAAAACTTACTAGGAGTGTTATTAAGGAGCAACAAGTCCTCCGCGTGTTTCACATTTTTTTTAGCACACAGACGAGCTAAAGCAGACCCTAAGGCATTTTTTTGATGTAGTACGAACTTTTCTGAGGCACCTATAGTTACACTGGCCTGGTAGAGATAGCTCAAGTCAAAATGTCTCAAGATAACATATACAAAAATTAAAACATAATTCACCGCTGTTAAATGAATTATAAAAGTTAATACATGGTTCCTAACCATCACATCACCCAAACATCAATAAAAGATTTAACCATGAAGCCCATGTGATGTTAGGTATTTTTTACTTCCTCATTTGTTGCACATCTAGTTCTGAATGCCTTAAAGAAATTCAAATTTCAGAACCACCAACATTCCAAGGTGCAATAAAGCAGCAGGTAGGGAATTAGGAGTCTACTTTAATTGGTTGTTCTCACATTGCCTTTAGGATTTTCAAAAGACCCATTTAGATCTCTACTCATCTCAAAAACTTACAAGAATTAGTACAACACATTACTGTGCTAAGGCGGGTATTTTACCATATCATTCTTGTTCATTATTGGTTTATCATCTGACATAAAAGGATACAATCTGTGACACTTAAGATTGAAACACTTACTCCAAAAATGCAGAACATCATGTCCTACTCTCACAGCTAGATGAGTGGCACCGAGTCTCTAGATAGACAGGAAGAAGATGGATACTACATGAATCATAAGTAAAGAGAAGCATATAAAGTTGCAGACGTGCTACCTAAAGCTGGAGCTAAAACTGTTATTCATGTAATTGATTTTCTAATCCATTCTCTTGGTTTATAACTCAAGTGACTACTTTTTCGATATGTTGTGGTGACAAGAGGGAGAAAAAAGGTGTTAACAGCAATTAGGCTGTTTATGTTGTGGGCTTGGTCCACTATCTCATCTGGGTCTTTAATGACCCAGGTCTCTAAAGTGTCACCCTGTCCGAGCCTTGTGTACCCAAAAAAAAAAAAAAAAAAGTGACCACTCTTTCAATATGTAATTTTTTCCAAATGATGGTGGAGGTGGTTCATGTGGTTGCTCACCAGATGGATTTGGATGTGGTTCGCAAATTCAGAGACTATTTGAGTGTGGATCATGAAGGGGATGTATAGTTTCAATCGAGAGGCAGAGGATCACCTTCCACGTAGTTTGCGTAGAACATCCTTCTTGTGTAAGGGATATTTCAATTTTGCGGATGAGACAGCTGTCTTGAACAAAATGTTCCTTACAAATTTTAAATGATATTCTCGAAGAGAAGAAAATATGGGTACAACTCGATCTGTTTAATCCTCTGATCCTCGATCTCCTTTTTAAGAACTTCTCAAGAATTGCAACTTTAGAGATTTTACAAGTTTGGAATCTAAAAGGAAGAAGAGGCTTACGGTGCGTGATCCTTCGGGTTTTTTGAGCCTTGTTGTTTAAGACCAGTGGTGCTTTGCTCTTCACCCTTTTCAAATTTCTCGACTTAGGGATTTGATTTGAAATCGCTTTTCTTGATCTTCTTCTCTAGACTTTTTCCTCCGTGAACAGAGTAGTGAAGATGTTCTTCAAAAAGAATGGGGAATCCTTGGAGAGTTTGTATTTCTCCCACTTGGATTTTCTCCACTTATTTTTCTTCTTTTTTTCTTTGAGTGTGAGTGAACGTCTCTCTCCCTTTTATTTCTTTGGTGAGTGAACTTCTCTCTCCTCCCTTGTTCTCTTTGTCTGCTCCTCCTCCTTCCTATTTATAAAGGAAAGAATGAGGGAGTGGGGTGGTTATAAGAGTGTGGGTGGTTATAAGAGAGTGAGTGGTTATGAGAGAGTGGGTAGTTATAGAGGAGTGGGTGGTTATTTTGAAGTATAAACCCCTTCTCCAAGATTGTTTTGACTTGATCTTTGGTTTAACTTAATTTGATTTGACTTGATTTGATTTAATTTATCTTAATTTAATTTAATTTAATTCAATTTTGACCCAACAGGGCCGTTCTGGCTCGGCAAGACTATTCGGGTTTACATGGCCGTTCTGGATCACCGGGACCATTCTGGCTCAGCAGGGCCATTCTGGCTCAACAAGGTTGTTCTAGTTTACAGGGGCATTGTGGCTCAGCAAGGCCATTGTGGCTCAGCAGGGCCATTCTGACCCAGCAGCAGGTTTGACTTTGGCTTTGACTTTCTTTTTTTAATTAGTTAGCTAGCACCTCCCCTCTCCATGAAAGGAGCACCCATTTTCAAAAAATGAAAAATTGCAGCTGAGATAACGCATAGCAATGGAAAATCGATCAAATTCGGATCAAATAGGTAGTGTGGTGAGCGTGCATTGTGGGATCATTTCCTAAATCTAAATCATATAGTGGAGAACAAGGAGGGTATGGTCAGCAACTTTGGATGGAAAATGACAGCTTGGGAGAATGGGATCTCATACTCCAAAGGAATCTCCAAGTGGACGAGATCGAGCAATTAGCGGAGATGTTAGAGGTGCTCAAGAAGAAACAGATCTATAGGGATTGCACAGACATGGCAGTGTGGTCGATCAAGCCTTTGGGGAATCAAGGTATAGCTGAAAAGGCAAGGAAAATCCGAGGCACTAAAATTCCCATCAAAGTAAAGGGCTTCATGTGGTTGGTTTACCAGCGGCACATTCTCACGAAGGTATATAGAGCTAAATGGAGATCGCATGAATCATCAGCCTGTGTTCTGCGAGATGGCCTCAAAGATTGTGGACCACCTGATGTGTCAATGTCCATTGGCAGGGAGTTTGTGGGCAGCACTAGCAGATGTGTCTCTGTTGAGGGAGGGTTCCCAAAACTTTGGGAAGAGGGCAAGGTGTTGAATAGACAGACGTCGCTTCTTTGCCGCCCCAAACAAGAGTAGACCAGGTATTAAGTCTCGTTGTTTAGACAATGGAACTATCTGACTTTTTAGACGGGTTTAGGTAATTTAGTGAAAATGGTCAGTCTTCCTTCTTAGGATCAATCTACTGCTCCACTTATAGTAATGAATAATTAGCAAAAGTGAAACTTGAGAAGGAAAGGAAGTAGGTGCGAAGCAGAGGTCGACTTGTTCTTTGTCTTAGTTTTGCGTTGCGGAAACCCGGATTCCAGTTGAAAAATGAAATGATGAGCTTGTGTCTTTGGTTAAATAAAAGACAAAGTGACCACTAAACTCCGTATTTTAAGCACTTAGCACCTGACAGGCGACGTTATAAACTAAAAACAATCTGTTTAACCTTCTTTTGAGAGCAATGGACTGCTTCGTGAAATCGATAGGCCCAAATGTCCATAACCTTCTTTCACGATTGAAATGAGAAATTTGCATTTTATATAGGTCCACATATAAGCTTATTCTCCGATATGAATTGAACAATGATCAAATCACTACATAGCGTATTCTTCGACATAACTATGCCTGCTTGGTAACCCGTAACTATGCCTGCTTCTCAAGCCCGGACATATTACAAAGTAGGAGTTGTTCTTCAATCACTACATATGAAGAAGGTCTGTCACCCCAAGACAAAGACGGAGGAAGATGGATTATTTGTTATCTTTCGGTAAGAAGGTGAAGAAGCCCACCTTTCTCAAATTGATTCATATCCATCAAATGTCGTCACTTTACTTATTCCTTCTTGTGTGGCCCACGTATGCCCTTCGCTTTCAGTCTCATTCCATCGAGTACCTGGCGGTCGGTGTAAGTAGAGGCGATTAGATAGTGGGTGGGAACGATGTTACAATTCTAAGTGACGGGGTACAACTCTGAAATGAAAAAATAAGAGAATCAGACTGTGACCATTCATCGAGAACATATGGCCTGGACCCAATGATAGTCAGGGATGCTGAGCACTGCTGTTAGCTATGGCACGAGTTACTATGGCTCTATAGCTAGTCACGCACAATCACACGAATGCACCTGAAAGTATAGGAAGGACGCTGACTAACAACATGGTCACCTTGCTTCCCATACCTTCTTGCATCAAGATAGACTCCTTTATTTGCCGAGTCGCCCCAGGCCCTACATACATGGTATAGAGATAATAGAAAAATAGTAGTTCTAGGAGATACGGGGAATAGTAATCATGCTCAACCTTGTCATCGAATTCTAAAATACCAGAATCTCTTGAATCCCCAACTTTTTGCTTTCAACAGGGGACGAGGTCATTTCACAAGTGGCCGTCGATCGACACTAACCGACGCGGGGGCAATCTTCTATGTTCAACTAGGACTTTTCACACATCCCGGTTGCCACGGGCCACTTTTTATTGTTGAAAGAAATCTTGGATCTACTAAGTAAAATCTGGTTTCTCACCGCTTCTCGCCTATAGAAAACTATCACTTAATGCTTTATAAATAGGCTTCCCAACCTGCCGCTAAGGGTGAGCGGAGCTGACGTTCAGTGCCCGAACGATAAAATCAAATTCAACGGCATGTTTTTCTTTTATGGCTTATAGAAGGGAAATCTATCTGGTTTCTTCCTCTCCCGCTAAAGGACGAACAGTGCTCGCAACATCAGAGAGTCTATCATTGATCCCAGCAGGTGTGGAGGTATTATGGATCACGCGAAATCGACTGATTTTGAAGGGGCAATGTTTCTACTTCGAGAATCAATGGGAGTTAACTATGACCCTTATCATAGATTGGGTTCAACACACTGCGGGGGGGAAGAGGATTGATATATATAGGGGCACGTTGCAAGTTGAGGTGTAGCGCAACTGTCTGGCCACGTGCTCCTAATTAGATCTCTCCTCTACTGAGATGTTGAGGGGATGGTTGCTGCATGCAACTCGGTGCAGTGGGGCTATGTCTTTTGTTTTTGTTTCTGTTTTTTTCTTGCTTCGTCCCATGTTTTTCTATCTTATTCAAACCTGTGTACTTCAGTTTTTTCCTTATATATAAATAGAGGCAGCATTTGTCTATCGTTTCTTCATAAAATATGCAATTTTCTCATTTTCAAATACAAAAAAAACCACACACAGTGTACAGGAAGGTGATTATATATTTACAATTTAGTTGCATGAAGTATGATGGGGAACAGGAGCTGAAAATAAGGCCAAAGGGCAAAGTCAGTGTCTCTCTTCAAACATAGATTCAATAACATGCATATAAAATGGGTTCTCTTGCATGTATTTAACAGCATTTTACTTCAACAGACGTGGTTAAATTAAGCTGTGTGAATAATTGTTTGTTTGTCTACTCATGCATGGGAATGATATGCAAGATATGGGCCACTCTGGTAAGCCCAAAAAACTAATATGAACTGTGAATTCAATGTCATTGTCTAGACACTGACAAGGTAACATATCCAATACGAATAAGGAAAAGAAGAAATGGCAAGAAACTTCATGCCTTAATTTGTGATTGACTAACCTGCCCAAACAGAATATCATACGTAACTACAAATATCAATTCCTCTTGCCTCTGAGATAAGAAATAATAGAGCGTCACTCACATATGAACATCAGCAGATAACAAAAAATTGCAAGTTGTGAGGGGGAAAATGGATGAACTTTCATTAAAAAGCATATAAAGGTTATAATACGGAATCATCAATTAAATATAACTGCAAAATGGATGCAGAAAAAGATAACTTAGCATGTTTACCTTCCACTTGCCCTTCAGTATGTCAGTTTTCTTTAACAAATCCTTCAGAAGTGGAAGATCTATTGAAGAAATAGAAAATGGAAACACAAGTATATCAAGAGTCCATTTGGATCCTAAATTCCTCAGAAACACCAATGTAAATTTTGGACTCCAAAAGAAAATCTCCTATTTTGGAAGTGAACATATTTTGAATATCATAACCTAAAGAACTTCATCAAATACTTTAAGTACAGTATATTATAGAAATTATTATTGAGGTGTTAGTTTAGAATCCACTACATTTTGCAGTCCATGCAGATTTGACAGGCATAACAGATGTATCACAAAATTCAAAACCCTCTTAAAGCTTGTGTTTGATCATATTCATCTCCCTGACTCTCGACACAATTTCATTCAATGGGGAAGGGATAATTCAAATCCAAGAAGGCTTGGATGAAGAATCAACAATTCATTTATATAATTAAATCTCAATGGGCGGATTCCTACCAGGTAAATAGGTCAGGAGGAAAAAAAATGTCCCCACATCCATGAATTCTCAAAAGAGAACTCAAATCATGAGAGATGAATACTTGGAAATCGGTGGGTGAACTTGCTATCCAATGCAATGGACGAGATACAAAAGATTAACTTGGAAGAGTCAGCCAAAGGTGAATTCACTGTGGAATATTGATATCTAGAATGCAGTTTAAAGTCGAGCTTCAGCATTTAATTAAACTTTGCTTAGCCATTATATTTGCTGCAACCAACTAGGGCATATAATCTGACCTGTACTTTGAAGTTGCAAAAAAAAATGTAAATCAGAAGATTCAGGAGCACTCAAGATAATCAAGAGAGATGGAACCTACAAAAAAATTCATATCTTGCATGGTAACTCGTAAATGCAATCAATACTGATTCCCAGATCATCCCACGGTCCACAAGCCAAGCCATACCATTTAATCAAATGAAAATCATCACCTCTTCCTACTAAAAACCACATCTGGTCTGATCAAGGACATCATTAAATGCACCCACATCCATGAAGAAACTCCATAGACAAGATGGACAAAGTAACATGGATCTATTTGTACTACGATTCCATCATGTTCCCCAAACATTTTTTGTTCAATTATTTCTTCCTTCTTTAGGCCTGATTATTGTACGAACATTTTTCGTTCAATCATTCCTTCCTTGTTCGAAAAGATGCTTTGGCATTTTGGGTTTATAGTTGTTTTGAAAAACATTTTTTGTTCAATTATTTCTTCCTTGTTCGAAATAATGCTTTGGCGTTTTGGGCTATAGTTTGGGTTTTGACAAACATTTTTTGTTCAATTATTTCTTCCTTGTTCAAAATAATGCTTTGGCGTTTTGGGCTATAGTTTGGGTTTTGACAGACATTTTTTGTTCAATAATTTCTCCCTTGTTCGAAATAGTGCTTTGGCGTTTTGGGCTTATAGTTTGGGTTTTGACAAACATTTTTTGTTCAATTATTTCTTCCTTGTTCAAATAATGCTTTGGCGTTTTGGGCTATAGTTTGGGTTTTGACAAACATTTTTTGTTCAATAATTTCTCCCTTGTTCGAAATAATGCTTTGGCGTTTTGGGCTTATAGTTTGGGTTTTGACAAACTATTTTTGTTCATTTATTTCTTCCTTGTTCGAAATAATGCTTTGGCATTTTGGTCTTATAGTTTGGGTTTCGACTTTTGAGTGTAAAAAGCCGTAAAAAAATTGAATTTTTCAATTGATTTTTGTTAAACTAGTTATCATGTTTCAATCAATTTGCATTTTGACCAAATACCACAAAGCCATTATTTAAAAAATCACTTAAAAATCTTTTTTAATATATATAGAAAAGCTCACTTAATCAGATTTTTCATGAAAAAAACTATTTTGACACCTTCTTACACAAAAAAGACAAAGCCCAAAAAAAGTTCATGATCTCCCCACTAATTAGAAAAAAAATTTCTTTGCAGAAACAAAATAGTTCAATCATTGGTCCTAATCACTCCCAAGAGCTACTTTTGTCAACAAGCTAGGTAGGTCCATCACATGTCCTTAATTGGTTGTTCGAGCATAGTTAACGCACCCAAACAAAAGAATAACCGGTTAGTCTGCATTCGTGTTTCTCTAAAATCTACGGACCGAGCAACATCATTAATTCAAAACTTGCAAATGTTCAAGAAAGAAAAGCAGGGATTCACATAGACAGAGAGAGAGGGGGGGGTGTGGTTACGCTTGAGGGTTTGGCAGACGAGAGCGAATGTTCCCTTCTTGTTGCGGACGGAGGGAGAGTAGACGAGCGACTTTATGGAGCCGACGGCCCTCCGCCGCGCGTCGCCGCGGAGGACCGTCCTCAGAACCCTCGCCGCCTCCCTCCGCGCGAAGTACGCCGACCTCTCCCTCCTATCGATCATTGACGCAGACTTCTCCGTCTCCTTCTTACCCTTGCCCCTTTTCATCGTGGGCTCCCGATCAAATGTCCTTAAGAGTTAGGCGGCTGCACGGACGAAGAGGTTTTACCCCGACAGCGGGTTAGGATTTTGGGTGCCTATGCAAAGTTGGGTGGGTTGGGTCGGATTAAAGCTCAACCGGAGCCCAACCCACCCCATCAGATTTGGCTAAGATTCGGATTGAGTTAAGGTTTGATTAGAGTTGGGTGAGGTTCTGATTGGGTTTGGGTCAGTTTGAGTTTGATTATATTATATGTCATTTTAACTATTAGAATTAGAATTTTATAAAAGTCAAATGCTCCACATAAAAAATAAGAAAGATGAAATTAAGGAATGTTTTTATTTAAAATATAAAAATAAATTATAGAAGTGATATATTTTAAGTAAAAATAAATTGAACAATTCAAAATTTATTTCTTGGTAAACTAAAAAATTAAAATATAAGCTAGAATATTTAAATTATCACTCCCCACTTCAGCTTCAGTTTGAACCCGAACGTTAAAACGTCAACCCAATCCTACCCAAATGTCGGGTTAGGTGAGATTCAATCTTTCCAAGTTGCACCCCCTACCTCTATTTGCCACCTCAGATCTATACCTATGATTGTTATACAAAAGATCCATCTGTCTCTCTATTATGGAAAATTTTAGACTCGATCATATTTACATATCAAAACTCAAAACTCAAATTTTTTTTCTTTTAAAAAATAACATAAACATCATCATATGCTTTGATAAAAAAAAAAGTGCACATCGCTCTATTTTTGAGTTGAATGAACTCATTTTTAATAAGTGCAAGAAAAAAGTTTAACGAGATATATACATCATCTATATTTCACTGGATTTTTAACGAGGTATATAGGATTATATTTTGGCCTATAAAAAAAACTGAATGTAATAGCACTTATCTATTATAATAATAAAAAAAAGGTTTCAAGTATATGTAATATAATCTTACATATTTACTCTCTAACAAATTTATTGCAATCCATTTGTGAATGGTAGTGATCATATCACATCATTATTTTCTTTTTATATTGAGATAAAGATAAAACAAATAATCTATCTATATATGTGTATATCATATCCATATCCACCAAATTTTTAATTTTTTTTTTTTTGTATATATACCATTAAAAAATTACATTTTGACAAAATATCTCTGATGATTTGTTCTAATACCCTTTGTGAAGGTAAAAGGATGCACCATGTTAAACGCATGACACGTGTTAAGATAAAACGGATATGGACCGTCAAAACCAAAGCCCGCAAACCCGGATCCGAATCCAAGATATCATGATGACACTCCCGATCACATTGGCACGACTAGATCAAGGGTTTAGTCAGACAGTCAGACATCTCATAGGCAAATGTCACCTCGAGCAGTTAAGGCACGATCAGATTAGAGATCTGGTCAGACGACTTTACTCCTCGCAAACGAGTAGAAGAGACACAACCAGACAAGAGGTCTAGTCAGGCGATCTTTCACCTCACAGACACACTCAAAGACATAATAGACGAACAAGCAGGCCAAAGAGCTACGAGCAGAGCCAAAGAAATGGTCAGAGGGCCATAAACGCCTATAACTGCCAGGCGGACAGTTAAAGCCCACTGATTACTCGATGTTGGTAATTATTGGGCACGACATGCCTCATTAACACGTGGGGGTTTCTGTTATATATGTGTCACTTTTAACCTGCTGGTAACCGTTAGAGCGTTCTGGCAGTTTTTCGTTTTTTTTCGGTTTTCGATCGGAACCGCTAATTTTTGGACTGTTAGCTATCGTCCTGAGCTAGAGGACTCCGATTGGAAATCTAACTGCATATTTGGTGTCCTGGTGCCATTTTAGGCCTCTCACGAAAATTTCATCGAATTCCGGTAACGTTCCCAAAATTTCGCAGTTCCGGGGTGTATCTGGGTTTTTAAGTTGCACACTATATAAAGGTGGGATCAAATTTCGAAAACACTATTCATCATCCCTACCAATTTCATTTTCTCTCTCCCCTCTCTCTTTTTCTCACTTTTGACCCCCCTAGAGCCCTCAAAGCTTAAAACCCAAAACCTAGGAAGTGTAGATCGGGTCCCGGTGTCTTCAAATCCAGATTCCGGCGAGATTTGCCCCTCCGTCCCCCCTCTCTTCTCCTCTGTTTTGGGCTGTCTTGGAGGTGGGAGTAGATCCGGGCATTGGAAGCCTTTTGGGAGAGGTTTCGGTGCGCGGAGAGCAACCGGACTTCCCTTTCTCCCCTTGGTAAGCCTCTTTTCTCTCTTTTTCATGCTTAGATGTATGTTAGGAGGGTGGAAATGAGGTTGGGAGGCGATCGGCGGCGGTGGGTGGCCGTCGGAGGGCTGTGGGGGGTGGTCGGAGGCCTTGGGGTGGCCGGTGGGTGGTGGTTGAGGTGCTCGGGCAGGGTCGCTGGTGGCAGCAGCACAAGCGCAGCAGCTGGCAGGGGCGCGCGCGCGTGCGCGCGGGCGTGCGCGCGGGTGGAGCTGGGCGCTGGCAGGCGCAGTCGGGCAGGCAGTCGCGCGCGGGAGCGTGCGCGCGGGTGCGCGGGTTCGCGCGGAGCGGGCGCGCGGGTGCGCGCGGGTGCTGGCGCGAGCGGGGGTGTGCGCGGGAGTGAGCGCGCGGGTGCGCGCGGGTGCTGGCGCGAGCGGGGGTGTGCGCGGGAGTGAGCGCGGGCGCGCGCAGGCGTGCGCTCGCGCGGGCTGGGCACCTGGGTGCTGGGCAGGGCGCCTGGGCATGCGCCTGGGCGCGGTGCTGGGGACCAGTGTGCGCGGTGCTGGGGACCAGTGCGCGCGCGTGCTGGGGCGTGCGTGCAGTGCGCGCGGGGGCACGCTGGGCTGAACGCGCGGTGCGCGCGGGCGCGCTCGAGCGTGCGCGTGCGTGCGGCAGTGCGTCTGTTATATATGTGTCACTTTTTGGCCTATTGGCAATCTTTGGAGCATTTTTAGCAGTTTTAAAAATTTTAGGGTTTTCGATCGGAACCGCGTAATTTCAGACTGTTAGCTATCGTCTGAGCTAGAGGACTTCGATTGAAAATCTAACTGCATATTATGTGTCCTGGTGCCATTTTAAGCCACTCATGAAAATTTCATCGAATTCTGGCATGGTTTGCAAAAATTTCGCAGTTCCGGGCCGTATCCGGGTTTTTAAGTCGCGCTCTACTTAAAAGGAATCAAAAATATCTCGTCACTATTCATCATCATCCCGACTAGAACTCTCTCTCTCCTCTCCTCCATTTTTCTTCCGTTCGAGCCCCCTACACCCCTCAAAACCAAAAACCTAAAGCACGGGAAGTGTAGATCGGGTCCCGATCTACGCTCCGGTGTCTTCAAATTCGAATTCCGACGATCCTAGCCTCCCCGACCTCCCCTCTCTCTCCTCTGTTTCGAGCCAAATCAAGGGCCGTGATAGATCGGGGCGTGAGAAGGCTTGTGGGAAAGGTTTCGGCGCGTGGAGATCCACCGGACGCCTCTTCCTCCCCTCGGTAAGCCTCTTTTCCCTCTTATTTCTTGTCTAGATGATTGCTAGGGGAGGGTTTTGTGTTTGGGAGGTGGTTGGTGGCGGTGGGGGGCGTCGGAGGGTGGTCGGAGGTGGTTGGAGGTGGTCGGGGCAGTGGGAGAGGTGGTTGGAGGCGCTCGGCAGGCTGGGGGACTGTCCCGGGCAGCAGGGAGCAGCGGCAGCGGCCAGGCAGCGCGCAGGCCGGGCGCGCGCGGGCATGCGCGCGTGCGTGCGCGGGTGTGCGTGCGCGCGGCGTATGCGTGGGTGTGCGCGGGTCTGGTGCGTGGGGCTGGTCGTGCTGGGCGCGCGGGACGGGCTGGGCTGGCGTGCTCGAGCTGGGGGCCTCAGGCAGCACAGGCAACGAGCACAAGAGCCGGCTGGGCGTGCGCGCGAGCGTGCGCGCGGGCGTGCGCTCGGGGGAGCTGGTCGCGGCGGTGCGAGGCGTGCGAGCTGCTCGGGTGGTGCTGTGCGCGAGGGGCTGATGGCGAGCTGGTCTGGGCGCGCGCGGAGGTGCTGGCCGAGGTGCTGGACGCGCGAGGTGCGCGCGGAGGTGCTGGCGGAGGTGCTGGACGCGCGAGGTGCGCGCAGAGGTGCTGGCGGAGGTGCTGAGCGGAGCGCTCGGGTGCTGGGGCGCGCACGGAGGAGGCGCGGGGCGAGGAGCCGTGCGCGAGGCGTGCGCGGGGCGCGGCGGAGCGGCGGAGGTGCGCGCGGGGCGCGCGCGGGGCGTGGAGCATGCGCACGGCGTGCGGGGCGCGTGCGGGCTGCCGCGGCTGGGCTCGGTGGACGCGCGGGGCCCCGGGCGGTGCACGGAGTGCACGGGCTGAGGCGCGGCGGCGCGTCCGGGCGGTCGGGTGGCCGTGCGGGTGGTGGCCGGCCGTGCGGTGGTTGCCGGGGGGGGTGTTGGATGTTTGTTTGTGTGTTATGTATTTTTGGGATAATTGTGGATTTATTCTAACCAGTTAATACCTTGTCTTGCAGATCTCGACGGACGGTCGCGCGTCGACCCGATTTCCAGTGAGTGGGACAACCCAACCCAGTTTGGGAGGCGTTACATGCTTTGGGCGTGTACCGCTCTCCCCTGGGGCGTATAGCTTGTATTAACTGTTATTTTATAATCCATGTAAGCATGATGTGTGTGTAGAATTGCATGCCACCCTAGATTGTGTGATAGGGACTTGCACCCTTAGGATTGTGCATGAGCCATGCATCCTGCCTCCTCGCTATCATGCTAGGAAAGCCCGACCTGTGCATGCGTCCTATTAGTTTGGTTTATTTAATTAAATGCGAACTGTAATAATAGATAGCATGCTTAGGGAATATAAGGGGGGCCTTGCGAGGTTAACATTGAGACCCGGGTTAGGGTACTCCGTGTTCCTCGTTTGGTTGTCGGATGTCCTACATCGGGATCTCAGGTTACCCTCCCAAGGTCTCTATTTTCCCTTGTATTATGATTACTAAATGCATGTTCCCCGCATCTTGGTTATGCGCGCTGGTGGAATTCTGAGGAATTCGAGACATTAGAGTCTTAGAGATGTGCTGTCAGCGGATCCGATTGGATCATATGCGATGGATAGGCTGTTCTGTTCCACTCGTCGGATCCGTGTAGAGACTACCTCGGCGTTAGACAGGTTGTCCCGTGCAGGGGCTCCCACTAGTAGGCGCCTCCTGACTTGGAAGGACTGCGCTGAACATGGGAGTGGCCAAACAACCGCGGAGTGAGGAGAGACTATCGGTGGACCAAGGGTAACCAACAGCCTAGTCAGTCCCAAGAGCCTAGGTCACCTGTTGAGAGGTGAGGGTGAGGGTATGGTGGGCCGGCGATGCGACGACCCACAGGTTTATGAATGGATGATTATCAACCCGCTAAGTCCCAACATCCTAGGTCACCTGTTGAGGGTGAGGGTGAGGGCGAGGGTATGGAGTTCGGCGATGAACGAACCCCCGGATGGTGATATTATGCCACTTGTGGCTTATGAATTGATTAAATGTGGTTAATATGAACTGTATGCATGGGTTGTGCTATTCACTGAGCGTGTGGCTCACCCCTCGCATATTGCCTTTTCAGTGATCTCTGAGGGAGGAGCTTCCCGAGCGACTACACCGGCAGAGGGCAGCGCCGCGTCCCACGAGTTTTGAGGCCATCAGCACCCTTCTTTCTGTTGTACGTATATGTTCTGTGCTTGGGCACTTAGTTGGATTGTATTTGGATTTTGTTGTGTATATATATGGGCATGTTGGCTCTCACAGGACTTATGATTATGTATCGAGTCTGTAGTATGTTTTTGACTACAGACTCAGTCTTTTAGCTTCCGCATTCGGTGTATATATTATGTCAGCCCTGCTTTTATCTGTGTGTCATTTTAGTGATTGTTTCTGGTTTATTATTGATTTCCTGTCACTGATATCACATATACACTTGCCGCGTCCCGGGGACGGCCGCCCTGGGGCGTGACAGCGTCGGGGCGCGCGGGCGGTAGCGCGGCGGCGCATCCGGGGGCGGGTGGCCGTGTGAGTGGTTGCCGGGGGTGCGGGAGTGAGCCGGGGTGCTCGGGCTAGCGTGCGTGCGGGTCGTATGCACGTTTGCCCGAGTGTTGGGTGTTTGTTGTGGGTTTAGGTATCTTTGATGTCTTTAGTAGTAGTTGTGGATTTTAACTCACTATATTGAATGTCTGTCTTGCAGATCTAGACGGACGGTCGCGCGACGACCTAGATGCCGGTGAGTGGGACAATCCAACCCAGTAGAGAGGGGTCATACGCATTTGGGCGTATACCGACCTCTCCTGGGGCACCATGGATGTATATTAACCTGCAGTAATATGTAATCCATGCTTGTATGATTTACATGTAGAATGCATGCTACCCTAGTCTTTGTATGTTAGGGACTTGCACCCTTAGGATATGTGTATGAGCCATGCACCATGTCCCCTGTTTCCATGCTAGGAAACCTCGGCCTATGCATGCGTCCTACTAGTTTATTTATTAAATTAAATGCTAGTGTATGTTAAATCGCATGCCTTAGATAATATTATAGGGAGGAGCCTTGCGAGGTCAACATTGAGACCCGTGTTAGGGTGCTCCGTGTTCCTTGTTTGGTTGTCGGGATGTCCTGTATCGGGACCTCATGCTGCCCTCCCAAGGTTTCTAGTCCCATTAATATTATAAGTAATGTTATATAACTGGTATGATTATTGCATATTTAGTGAATATTATAGGGGAGGGGCCTTGCGAGGACAGCGGTGAGACCCGGGTTAGGGTACTCCGTGTTCCTTGTTTGGTTGTCGGGGTATCCTATATCGGGAACTCACGCCGCCCTCCCGAGTTATTTCCCCCAACGATATTACACCCTTGCGTTTATTGTACGTGTGCCCCCCATCTTGGTTATGCGCCCTGGAGGAACTCTGAAGAGTTCATGACATTTGAGTAGTAGAGATGTGTTGTCGGCGGATCCGAGTGGATCATATGCGTATGGATAGGCTGTTCTGTCATCTTCGTTGGATCCGGTAGAGACTGCCCCAGCGTTAGAAAGGCCGTCCTTCGGAGGACCCACATCACTAGGCGCCTCCCGATTTTTGTGACGGACTGTGCTGAAGTTGTGGGTGGAGACCAAGCGGCCTACGGAGTGGAGGAGAGACTATCGGTGGACCAAGGGTGACCAACAGCCTAGTCAGTCCCAAAATCCTATGTCACCCGTGGTAGGGTGAGTGTGAGGGTGTAGTGGGTTGGCGATGAGCGACCTACTGGATTTGTGAATGGATGATTATCAGTCCCAATAGCCTATGTCACCCATTGATGGGTGAGGGTGAGGGTGTGGTGGTTCGGCGAGGTACGAACCACTGGATTATGTTGTTATGTCTTAGAGGCTGGATAAATAATGGAATTATGGTAAATATTGTCTGTGATGCATGGGTTGTGCTGTTCACTGAGCGTGTGGCTCACCCCTCACATATGTTTCTCCCAAGTGGTCACTGAGCCTGAGCTAGAGCCGGAGCAGCAGTTGGAGCTTTCCGAGGGATTCCTTCAGTAGCGGAGCAGCGCCACGTTCCGCGAGTACCAGAGGTTATCAGCATCCCTTCTTGACTGTATGTATTTGATTTCCGTGCTTGGCACGTGTTTGTATATGTTCAGTTGTATTTGTGTATATTGGCTCTCACAGGACAGATGATTGAGTATCGAGTCTGTAGTATGTTTATTTGCAGATTCAGTCTTTTGCTTCCGCATTTGGTGTATATATCATGTCAGCCTCTTTGTTGTTTGTGTATGATATATTATTGACCTCCTGTGTAGATTCTGATATTTTATATACACTTGCCGCGTCCCGGGGACGGCCGCCGTGGGGCGTGACAGTTTCCACCAAAGTCGTCCACTAAGTGATTAATGGAGAAACGACTATAACAGCCAAAGGATAGTGGAAGCGGCAATCTAGCTAAGGTGACCCTATAAAAAGAGAAGTAATTCAAAAGGCTAAGGTATCGAATCAAATCTGATTTCCTTCTTTCAAGCCACCAAAATTTAAGTGAGTTTTGTTTTGAACCCCCGACCAATACATCTTTTCGGAGGCCCTTTGGCTAGCACCACACTGGTGTCCTCCTAATTTCTTTATGAGTGCAGGATCCATTTATAATCGGGTCCAGGTTCATGAAGAAAGGCTTCGAAAACTGATAGTTTAACTGAAGGGGAAAATATCCTCCTCACCCTTCAAAAGAGTGTAAATTGTACATAAATACCATTTTTTTCTTAATCAAGGGATATTGCTGATTTTAGAGTTTCAAATGGGAGATTTTAACATTATATGTTTGGTTGGGGGATATATATGTATAAAATTTATTTTCAATTGTTACATCTCTTTTATGTATAACTTCATTATAAATTTTCATTAAATCATTTATGCACATATAACATGATATATTATATAACATATAAATTGGTTGACAAAAATTGAGGGTGTTGGTTTAGAGCAATCTTTTCCAAATATTTTTTATTTACACGCACGTCGTGTGTAGATAAAGACTAGTTTAAATCTGTTTGATTTGTATGTTCTCTGGTTTAGACACCCAATATTTTTTCTAAAAAAATCTTTATTAACATTTTTTTAATTTATGCATCCACCTATCTCATATAATATAACCCCCCGTTTGGGAAGTGGAATTGCCTTATTCAGTCTTAATAGTTATACTGGGATAGATAACAGTGTTTGGTAGAATAAGCATATCCATGTTTGGTTGTATTTTTTGTTATTCTTATTGGGAAACGTAAAATTCAGATTTTTGGTGTTTGGTTAACCCAGAATAAACTGTGAATAAATGGTTGATAAGGGATGGATAAGGAGTTATTATTTTTAAAATGTCAATTTTGCCCCTGAAATATAAGTTGTGTTTTGGTTTAGTTGATAGATATATATCAATCCATGATTAATGAAATTAAATCTGAATCGTCCATCTTATGTAATATTTTATAGTGGACCTTCAAATATTTTTTACAATTAACTTTATGTATGCTTAGTGTTGATTCCAATTACTTTGTAATGATTCCAATTATGGGTTATGTGTTAATTAAATTTACTCAATCGATTGGTCATAAATAGTAATAAATAAAAATGTTTTTATTTTTGTCTAATTAAATGAATGAGAATTATTAACAAATTTCATTGCCAATCTTAATTTTGTTGTATCTAATAGCCCTAGTCATCTTATATATTGCTTCATTTAATTTGCTTATATATGTTATATGTCAATTTTCAAGTAACTTACAATAGGGTCCACTAAGCTATTTATACACCTATATTGTGTTTTTTTTTTTTTGTATAAACCAAGTAAATATATAAATAACGATATATACAGAAATAACCTAAGTAGTAATAATTGCAAATATACTGTATATTTGATATTAGGAAATTGAAGTTAGCAAAACACATCACTCACATGAAACAACCACTTCACATTGATCCAAAATCCCTTCTTATCTGGGAAACCATGGTGAACATGAAGGTTGGTCATTGACACAATATATTAATTGGAACTATGACATCCATGCTATCAAAGGTTAACATATATATAAATTTCATGATCACACACATATCCAAACGCATACATATGGCATGTTATAAGAAGGCTAAATTATATAATATTAGACATGAAAGACATCATCACAAACATACATTCATAAGTTCATATTCACATTAACCTCTTGTATTGTCAAGGTTAAATCAAAATTAGCATATTGGATAAACAGAATGTGGTGTTTAAACATCTATACAAACTGAATAATCCACAAAATTAGCCCATAAACTAGTGGGCATCACAAAATAAAAGTTTTGAGTTTGTAAGACCATCCCAAACCCTACATACTATCAATGACGCAGGAACAAAATAAACAATAGAACAAAAATAAATCCAACAAGCACCATAAGTGATGCAAACAAACCCAAAAAGAGTGGCATAACTAGAATCCCATGAACAGTCACCTCATATAAGGAAATAGTGGCTCGAACCTCACCTGAAATGGGACGTGACTGTTCTACACGATACGACAACTAGTGGTACACTGGCTGTGAGGACTATGGCAGTATCTCGGTTGGTGTAAGATCTGGAAGGTCTGCAGTAGCTAGAGGAGTGTCTGATAGCAGTGGTCTGTTCATGCCATTGGTCTCATCTGATGGAGGGGGTGTGGTATCCGACACGACGATAGGTGCATTCGACTGTAGGCTTGCATTCATGGAGTTTATGAATGCGAACCCCTAGTCGATGTCGTTCACACCCATGAATGTAGCTCCTCTGAAGCGATGCACCTGCGCGTGACAGGCTGCCCAATTATCGTACACTCCAAGCCTCCTTCCCTTTGCAACCGTGTAATATGGATAATTTCCCATCCAATGGAAACAAGTGCTTGTTACATAAATAGAAAATATAATGAGTAATATTATTTCAAATCACACAATCAACCAAATGAATGTTGTATATAACTAAACAAATATCATAGAATGCAAAAGGCAACAGGAGTTCAATACATTGACAAACCAAACTACCAAAAACGCCACCACCTCACTGCCTCTACAATTAGAAAACCCATATTTAGATGAATAACACATCAAGGATTGTTAAATTCAAATTTTATGTAATTTAAGGACTCCAATTCAACCTTCACTTACATTCCTACCCCCCCCCCCCAATTGACCAGTAATCATTGTTTGCAGTTGAGCCCCTCCAACATTATCCTTGTTTGCCACGTCAGTATTTCCTTCATCTCTGACATCCCCAACTCCATCCATTTCATCTTAACTCATATTAAATAAAATATCTGACCCTTCCTCCCTACGAATGAAGTTATGGAGTATGCAACATGCAAGTGCAATTCTAGTATGGGTTCTGAATGAATAATATGGAGTGCATCTAAGACGTTTGAAGTGCATTTTTAGAACTCCAAATGCACGCTCAATGACATTCCTCAATTGTGCATGCCTATGGTTGAAGAGTTCATTTGGACCGCTATATCTATTACATCTGCGATTCAAAAACTCAGCAAATGATATCTATGAGAACGGTAGGGTGCAAGAAACTTATCAATGTTCGTGTATCCAGAGTCAATCAAATAATATTTTTCTGGTAGAAAGGATTTTTACTAGTTCAATGCAAATTAATGATGTAGCACAAGTTAAAAAAACTGGTTGACAATGATATGGATGAATATACCTTCTGGGACACTAAAACCCCCCCTCTCCAATGCCCATCTAAGGACTTTCATGTCGGCCGTTGAACCTTTCCAACCAACGGCGACGTATTGGAATTGCAAGTCAAACGAGCAAGCGGCCATCACGTTCTGTGATATCCATCCCTTCTTTTTTCTGACAAGTGCAGGGATGTGCGTCCCATCAATTGCCCCCACTGCATTCTATAGTTGAAGAACACATGTATTTACATAAGATTGATATAACATATATGAGAAAGAATAAGAATAGAACATGTTATGGGTAGTATGAACTCACCTTAAAATATGGGTCAAAGATTTTGTTATGCCTCACATAAGGATGGACTTGCACATCATTTTGTGAAAGGTTGATGTACTCTCGTTTTAGGGACACCACTGCTTTGAGGACAACATTGAAGTGTCTACTTATTGTCTCCCCTGAATAGTGAAAGTGTTCCGATAATACCCTATTAGACACACCATGGCCAAGCGCATGAAGAAAGATTGCAAGCTGTTCGGTACAAGTGAGGTTGGTAGTGTCTTTTAGGAGACCCTTGTTGATCAAGACATCCCTCAATTTTAAGAACATTGGAGGACTCATGCAGACTCTCATATGCCCTAGCCTCAAGTCCTTGGAGCAACTCATGTACAAATGTATGGCCTGACAAGGGTCCAGTTCTCATCGGTCTCCTTATCAATGATTGACGTTCAACCCTATACCTGAAATGGTCGAGTACATAGGCCATCTCCAAGAACATTGATTCCTCATCCTCTTCAAAAAATTGTCTAAAAAATTCAGACCGAAGTCTTTTCCTTGTCGAGGAATCCATAGACTGCATTGGGCAAATAAGAGAGCATTGAATATACACATACACAATGGAAGAGGGATACAAATGGATTTCGAATTGCCATTTGATGGATGATGCATGAGTTCATATCACTTGAAGGTTTCAAGCATTCAGACATAACATCACCATCACCAATATATACATGTGGATTATCATAAAGCATCCATGTGCTACAAATACTAACAAAACTATGAGTGTTTCCATAGATAACCCTAATTCCACATCATTCTATTTTTTACATCAAAAGATGAGAATGCCTTCTTAGGTTACATATCATATTAATAACATGTTACCAGCCTTCCTACTGTAGGTGGCTCAAAAAATAAGATTATGTTAGGAAAACATAAAGGTAGCTGTTTGGGTCCTTCCTATGGTGCAAGTGGAACGGAGGGAGGTGGTTGATAATTCATCCCCTGTCTCTCAATCCAATCTACCTTTAAGTCATCCGAGAATGCCATGAAAATAGTGCAGTTCGCCTCATCCTTCAGAGCCTCAGCTGCAGCCAACTTACTAGGTGAACTGAGTTGCTTAAACATCGCAAGACACTTAATTGCATGCTCCAAAGTGTACTTCCCCTCATAATTGTTATACCTGTGTCATTTGGAGCCATTTCGGTTAAGTCTTGGTCACATCTGGGTCATTTAGGGCCTTTTTGTTTTTCGATCAGAGTCGCTAAAATTTTAGCTTTTAGCCACCTGCGGGAGTTGGAGTACTCTGATTGAAAATCTAACTACATATTATGGGTTCTGGTACCGTTTTGTACTACCCATAAAAATTTCATCGAATTCCAGTAACATTTTAAAAAATATGCAGTTCTGAACCGTATCCGGGTTTTGAGAGTTCCTGGTTGGTCGAATAGTGTGAGATATTTTGAGGATGTGGTGACCTTTGGTAACCTTACCCCCACCTTGCTTAGTGATGAAGAAACCATTGGTCTTTTGGTATGTGAGTGGGTGAGCCTAACCCTAACCTCACCACCCCCTTATGGTCACCCCTAGACACTATTTGGGCTTGAAAAAGACATTTTTGCCCTCTCTCTCTCTCCCCCTCTCTCCCATTTCGTGGAACACTTTCTCTCCCTCTCTTGGTCTCTTTTTTTTCCCTTTTTGTGTGTGGAGAAGGAGGAGGAAGAAGCAAATGAAGGAGAAGGTGAAGAAGGAAGCACAAGAAGGTGTTTGTGCAAGTAGTTGTTGATTCTCTTCTCTCAAGCTCCCTCTCATGCCCTTCCCCCCCCCCCCTGATTTTCAGCCAAGAAAACTTGAGGAGAGGCTGAAGAGGAGGTGTAGTGGTGGTGGTGGTTGAGGTGGCCGTGGGTGCGTAGAGAGCCCCGCATCTCCCCCTTTCCCTTCCCCTCTTTTGATAAGTCATTTTCCCATTCTTTTTTATTTTTATGGTTGTAGGGGCTGTTAGGGGAGTCATGCATGTTAGGTGAATGGTTTAGGGTGAGTGAGGAGTGTGGGGGAGGGGTTAAAGGGGTTAAAGAGTGCTGGGCGCGCGCGCGGGTCTGTCCACGTGCGTGCGCGCGCAGACGCGTGCATAGAAGGGCGCAGGCGGGCGCGTGCCCGCGGAGCGGGCGCGCAAGTTCGCGCAGAGCGGGAGCGCAGGTTCGCGTGGGCGCTAGTAGCGTGCGCGGTGAGCGCACGCGCGGGGCAGCGTGTCTGGGCGCGCCTGGGCATGCGGCAGGGCGCCAGTGCGCGCGCGCGCACGCGTGCGTGCAGGGGCATGCGCGGGGCTGCCCAGGGGCTCGGGTAGGTGCTGGGGCACTCGGGCATGCATGCGTACGCGCGTGCTCGCATGCGTGCGAGCCCGTATGCATGCATGTCTAAGTCTTTGGCATTTCTAGTAAATTCTAAGTGTTTTAATGTGATGTTACTCACCAAATTTGATGCTCTTACCTTGCAGATCTCATCGGATGGGATGCGCGAGGTCCCGGGTTGCAGTGAGTGGTTTGATCCAACCCCTCGAGATGCGCTCGACGCGCGTAGTCGTGCGTCGCGCATCGATGGGGCACCCTAGCTATACTACTTGTGTAGATAAGTAGTATAGCCATGCTTAAACTATAATATGTTAGATATCTTGCATGCTAGGCTTATATTGCATGTATTGTATCCATGTATGAATGACTATATCGCATGCGCCCCTCTAGTATGGGCATGTATTTCTGTAATGTGTATGGATGTATAGAATAGGGCATGCCTTAGGTAGTATTGTAATACTACTCCCACCATATTAATTGGAATATCCAGCATGATTAAGTCTGGGTTAATAACGGGCACCTGCCTAATATTCCCTTGCGATAAGACTCGAGGGCGTGGTGTAGTTGTTGCGCCCATGCTAATGGAGCAAAGCTATGACCAACTTCACGAGATGATGATCTCTCTCGCCCTCTCCCTCTGCACGAACTGAGTAAGTAGATGCGATTTCCTACTCGACTCAGGTTCATTTGGAATATTGGCATGCACCTGTTAGTGCGCGAGATCGCGCTTGACCCTTCCCTTTTAAGTTGGTGATATCCAATGCATGCTTAAGTTATGCCTTGTGTGCTTATATGATTAATGGCCATGTATGCATGTTTAAGTGGGCCATACCTTGTATGCATGTTGTATGATTTGTTGTTTATGATGTAAATCCATGTTAGGGGTTACCCTTATAGTCAATTGTTAGATGATCATGCATATGGTTCATGCACATAGCTATGATATGATTCTCCTGTTATATATTCGCACATGTTAAAACTAATTAGGCCTATCTGAAATAGGCGTGGGTACGACCCGTCGTTGGGATGTACCTCATTAGTTAGTGTGCGAGCGATGTAATCGCCCTTGCATCCGTGTGATGCACTTGAATGGAATTCAGGAGAATTCATTTGTTGTATCGGTTTTGTTAAACCGGTAGCTTTGGCATTAAGTTAGGTGATTATCGAGAGTAGTTGTTTTTCCATTGGGTTCGCTTTGCGAACATGGAGTGTTTCCTCCCAATGTTGTCTGTGTTGAAGCGGCCCGGGTTGTAGCTGTCCTGACAGAGGGCCCCCACCTGTAGGTACTATCGATGCATGCGGCAAGATGTACTGATCATGGGGGTATACCAGGTAGAGGCTACCCGGGAGAGGGCTAACGAATGATATTGCGAGCGTGAAATCGTTCTCCCCTTCGTTGGATCCGATGTAGGAACTCCTCGGCGTTGAAAAAGCTGTCCTGACAGAGGGCTCCCATTCGTAGGTACCACCGATGCATTCGGAAGCGTACTGATCGTGGGAGTATACCAGGTAGAGGCTACCCGAGGAAAGGGCTACCGGTGGACCAAGGGTGTAGAGCAGTCTAAGTCTCTTCTAAAAGTCCTATGTCACCTCTAAAGGGTGAGGGTGAGGATGAGGTGAAGACACATCGCTGCGTGACCCATTCGTTGTTCGTCCGTTAGGGTGTAGAGCGGTATACCAGGTAGAGGCTACCCGGGAGAGGGATAACGAATGATATTGTGAGCGTGAAAGCGTTCTCCCCTATGTTGGATCCGATGTAGGAACTTCCCGACGTTGGAAAAGCTGTCCTGACAGAGGGCTCCCATTTGTAGGTACCACAGATGCGTTCGGGAGCATACTTATCGTGGGAGTATACCAGATAGAGGCTACCCGGGGAAAGGGCTACCGGTGGACCAAGGGTGTAGAGCAGTCTAAGTCTCTTCCAAAAGTCCTATGTCACCTCTAAAGGGTGAGGGTGAGGATGAGGTGAAGACACATCGCCGCGTGACCCATTCGTTGTTCGTCCGTTCCCATAGTTGTTGGGTTCGGTTGTGTAGCGATGTTCAAAGACATCGTTGGGCAGTTATCTCGATGTAGATGATCCAGTAGTGTTGTGTAGACCAGTAATTCCGCGTCTCTTCCACCAACGGTATGGTCTCTCCCCAAAAGTCCCAAGAGTCTTCCTCCGGGAGTGAGGGTGAGGGTGAGGTTGGTCGCGCCGCCGCGTGACCTTGTTATCCATTGGGTTTCCACCCATGTTTTTCCTTGAAAGAAAATTGCCTTAACATTGAACTGTTGTAATGGTAATTGGTTTCCAGTCACTCACTGAGCTTGTAGCTCACCCCTCGCATACTGTTTCTTTTCAGGGGCAGTGTTGTTCATGGAGCTGGAACTTCCCTGTGGCGTGGTCTTATGTGCGTGGAGTGTTCTTCCGGCGGGTGGCGAGTGCGAGGCTGTCAGCAGTCCTAGAGTAATTTTATGTATTGTAAATCGTGCATATGGCACAGGTTGTATTTTATTTGGACTAGACTTGGCTCTCACAGGACAGTGATTGGGTATTCGAGTCTGTAATAATGTTTTTGGTTTACAGACATTGTTGATATCTTATGCTTCCGCTTTTCAGTCAGTTATCATTCATCTTTGCTTTGCCACCTTGTGTGTTGTTGTTGGAGTCTTTGTTGACCTCAGGTATTGATAGCTGATACTTCATTATTGCCACGTCTCGGGGACGGCCGCCATGGGGCATGACAATAATCCTTCTCCAAGTACTCTTTTGCAACGTCCACCCTTCGCCTTCCAATTTTAATGAACTCAGCCATGTATCGTTCAATAGCAATTGAGTTCTTCACCTTCTTACTAGACCCAGATGATCGTTTTTTTTTTAATCTGTAAATCATCCTCCCCTATGTCAGAAGCAGTAGACGCTATGGAACGTTTACCCTTTCTCCTAAAGGTTGGTTCACCTTCATCAGGTATCTCTATTGGTGTGCCGGTCCCCCACCTGTTCTCACATGAATTCCTTCGAGTGAAGTAATCCTCCACCGATGGTCTCTCTATATGCAGTGAATCGAACCTATTTTTGTGGGTTGAGTCTCCTTCATTGTCATTGTCATCTTCATCCTCATTGATGAGGGAAGCATGGGCATGGAATCCCTTGGATGTGGAGTTCCCACATATCATAGAGAATTTCTTGAACCATATAAATAGCTTGTCCCAACAAAACCCAAACTTGGTATTGTTCTGCACAGGATAAGCAGACAACGACTTTAATTTGACATCTAATATTAGGAGACCATGACAAAACAAAACTATCATCAACTGTACATACCGATATGACCCTATCCCAGTCTTGTGCATCTCCCAGTATAGGCATTTTCCTCGCATCATCCCAACCCCATCCTGTTTTGTTGCTAAGTTCTTGGTATAGGTGATAGGTTTGCTTCAACACTTTCCAACGATTCTTGCAATGACTCATTTCTAAAGTCATAGCAATTCGATAGTTCAAGGTTGTGGTGATAGTCTTCCAAGAACTGTTTTGAAAGACTCCCTTCACGCAATTACCCTGTTGAAATTGATTTACAAGTAACCCCACCAAACAAGCATCCATCGGGTTGGTCCAGTTTCCAATCCGATTCTTATTGGATGCCATGCGTAGGCGAGGCTGGCTCATCTTTGACATCTAGACACATTGGACATCATGGAATGGATTAAGATACCAACAACATATATATATTCATTGGTCATTCACATCTATATGAATGCAAAAATGACTAACTCACATGAACACACACACACACACACACACACACAGGTATATATATATTCAATGGTCATTCACATCTATATGATTGCGAATAAGACTAACTCACATAAGCACATAAATATATTCTTTGGCCATTGACCTCAGGTACATGAATTAACAACTGATGTGTAAACATCAATATATACTCGGTTATATGTTAGGGTTGGTTATACACAAGCATGGGATGCACCGATGGATGTAGAAGGTTTCTATAAATCATTCATTTATCATGACATAGTTTCAAAAGATGCGAAAAATAATCTAAAGCATGAAGGTTGAGTTAAGGGCTATTATGCTAAAAAATGAACACATAATAACACTAAAAAATATCATAGAACATAAAATATATTAATTGGTCATTGACATCAGATTTCACCATTAACATAAACCAATTATCATATATATTATTATATGATTCAATTTCAGTGGGGGTTGATTATACACATGCAACAATCCGAGGGATGTTTTAGGGGGTTTTAGATGGAGAAGTAAACATATATGTAACTTATTCGTCATTCAACTACTCTATGTGTGTATTCACATATGCAAATTATGCCTAAAATCAATGTATGCTTGCATATAGATTGGTGTTGGATGGGATATGAATGAGTAGAACATGTAACCAAACAATCATTCATTTAGGAATAATAATAGATGGGTCCAAGAGATGCAAAAGAAAATGTAAACCAACCTGGATATACTTAAGAGCCATGCCTAAAATTAAACGAATGCTAATAACACTCACAAAGGAGAACAAATACATATATGTTTTTATTTGTCATTCAACTACTTTATTGTTGACATATACAGCAAGAGTTAAATATGAACAATCAATTGGAGAAGTTATCGACTGTAATGTAAGAAGAAAGAGAGCAAATAACACACCGACCCAATGTTCATTGTGTCACGCCCCAGGCGTCCCCGAGACGTGGCAAAGATGAAATATCAGCTATCAATACCTGAGGTCAATAAAGACTCCAACAACAATACACAAGGCGGCAAAGCAAGATAATGATAACTAACTGAAAAGCAGAAGCATAATATATAAACAATGTCTGTAAATCAAAAACATTATTACAGACTCGAATACACAATCACTGTCCTGTGAGAGCCAAGTCTAGACCAAAGAAAATACAACCTGTGCCACATGCACGATTTACAAAGCATAAAATGACTCTAGGAATGCTGACAGCCTCGCACTCGCCACCCGCCGGCAGAACGCTCCACGCCCATAAGACCACGCCACAGGAAAGCTCTAGCTCCACGCCCAACACTGCCCCTGAAAAGAAACAGTATGCGAGGGGTAAGCTACAAGCTCAGTGAGTGGCTGGAAACCAATCACCATACTACAGTTCAATACATAATCAATTTCCTTTTTCAAGGAGAACATGGGTAGAAACCCAATGGATAACAGGGTCACGCAGCGGCGCGACCAACCTCACCCCCACCCTCACTCCCGGAGGGAGTCTTTTGGGACTTTTGGGGAGAGACCATACCGTCGGTCAAAGAGACCCGGATTTACTAGTCTACACAACACTACTAGATCATCTACATCTAGATAATTGCTCAAACGATGCCTTTAAACATTGATACAAGACCGGACCCAACAACTATGGGAACGGTCGAACAACGAATGGGTCACACGGCGATGTGTCTTCACCTCATCCTTACCCTCACTCCAGGAGGGAGACTATTGGGACTTTTGGAAGAGGCTTAGACTGCTCTACACCCTTGGTCCACCGGTAGCCTCTCCCGCGTAGCCTCTACCTGGTATACTCCCACTATAAATACCCTTCCGAACGCGTCGGTGGTACCTACGGACGGGAGCCCTCTGTCAGGACAGCTGTAATTGCCGAGAAGTCCCTACTCGGATCCAACGAAGGGGAGAACGATTCCCACGCCCGCAACATCATTCGTTAACCCTCTCCCGGGTAGTATCTACAACCCGATCTCGTCAACTCACCGCTCTACGCCCTTGGTCCGTCAGTAGCCCTTTCCTCGGGTAGCCTCTACCTGGTATACTCCCACGATCAGTACTCATCCGAATGCATCGGTGGTACTTATGGATGGGAGCCCTCTGTCAGGACAACTAAACCCGAGAAGTTCCTACGTCAGATCCAACGAAGGGGAGAACGATCCCATGTTCGCAAGGCAAACCCAATGGAAAACAACTACTCTCGATACTCACTTATCGAGATATCAAAACACGGGCATAACAACAATCAACACACTCATATTAACCTTAAAGTAGTCATAGTCCCTATACGGGAGTAACTACACAAGTTAGAGGGTCGTAACATCGCCGACCCACCCCACCCTCACCCTTTAAAGGGGTGTCATGGGCCTTTTCAACTAGACCGCTCTCCACCCCTGGTCCACCCGGTAGCCTCTCCCACACTCCGTAGCCTCTACCTGGTATACTCCCACGATCAGCACTGTCTGACGCATCGGAGGTACCTACAGATGGGAGCCCTCTGTTAGGTCAGCTTTCCAACGCCGGGGAGTCCCTACATCGGATCCAACCAAAAGGGGAAGACAGCCTACTCACGCGGATATGATCCTCTTGGATCCGTCGACAACGATTTGTAACACTACTAATGTCATGAATTCTCAAGAATTCCTCCAGGGCGCATAACTAAGATGCGGAAAAACATATATTATAACAACAAGGTTATAATATTATCTAAGGCATGCTTATAACAATATGCTCACATTTGATTTAAATAAATTAAACTAAATGGGAAACATGCGTAGGTCGGGGCTTTCCAATCAAGGGACATGGTGTCTAGGCATGTATGGGCCTCTATACATGATATATGGATGTATATCCCTAACATGCCAGGTCTAATATGGCGTGGTTACATCATATTAATCATGCATTACATAGTATCCACATATTATAGCTAGGGGGCCCCATCAATGCGCAACGCGCGTCTACGCGGGTCGAGCGCATCCCTAGAGAGGGGGGGGGGGAGATTGGAATCGAACCACTCACCATACGACCCAGGACCTCGCGCATCCCATCCGACGAGATCTGCAAGGTAGGGGCATCCAACTTGGTGAGTAGCAACACAATTTACACAAAGAAACCATTAGAAATACCAAATACTCGGACAAGCATGCATACGGACTCGCACGCATGCGAGCACGCACGTACGCACGCGAGTCCGAGTGCCCCGACACCTACCCGAACCCTCGGGCAGCCACACGCATGGCCCCCCGCACGCGCACGCACGAATGCGCACGCACGCACAAACCCTCGACGCACTGCCGCGCGCCCAGACGCGCTGCCGCGCGCGCCCGTGCACACCGCGTGTCCAGCCCAACGCGTACCCGCGCGCACTGCGCCCCCGCGCAGCACCCTGCGCGCACGCACGCACGCGCGCACTGGTCCCCAGCCCCGCGCCCAGGCGCACTGCTCCGCGCGCGCGCGCTCCCGCGCGCACCCCCGCTCGCTCCAGCACCCGCGCGCACCCGCGCGACCACTTCGCGCGCGTCTGCGTGCCCACCAGCGCCTGCCACCGCCCGCCTGCGCGCGCACGTGCGCAGACAACCCCAAACGCGCGCCCAGCCAACCCTTACCCTTTTTTAACCCTCCCCAACCCCTCACACACACTCTAACCCCTATGCATAGCATGCATGACCCTCCCAACCAACCCTAAGCCATAAAAATCAAGAAAAGAAGGGGAAAGGCTCACCTTGGGAGGGGAAAAGGAAGGGGGAGGTTCGGGGGCCCTCGACGCACCGACGACCACCTCAACTGCCACCACCAACACCACCACCCTCAGCCTCCTTCTTGGCTGCAATCACGGGGGGGAAGGATCATGAAAAGGGACTTAAGAAAGGAGGATCAACAACACAACACACCCACACAAACCTTCTCTTCTTCCTTCACCATCTCTTTCTCTATGGGGAATAAACACAAACACTTGGGGGCCTTGAGAGAGAGGAAGAGAGAGCTCAAGATGTAGGCGTGGAAGTGAGAGGGAGAGAGAGAGTGTTATATATGTGTCACTTTTAACCTGCTGGTAACCGTTGGAGCGTTCTGGCAGTTTTTCATTTTTTTCGGTTTTTCGATCGGTACCGCTAATTTTTGGACTGTTAGCTATCGTCCTGAGCTAGAGGACTCCGATTGAAAATCTAACTGCATATTTGGTGTCCTGGTGTCATTTTAGACCTCTCACGAAAATTTCGTTGAATTCCGGTAACGTTTCCGAAATTTCACAGTTTCGGGGCGTATCTGGGTTTTTAAGTGACCCGGCTATATAAGTGGGTGAGAAAATATCTTTGGGCACTATTCATCTTCTCCCCCAATGGTCTCCCTCTCTCCCCTTACCCATTTTTCTTGCTTTTGAAGCCCTTAGACCCCTCAAACCCAAAAACCCAAAACCTAGGAAGTGTAGATCGGGTCCCGATCTACACTCCGGTGTTTTCAAATCCCAATTCCAGCGAGTTTTGCCCGTCCGTCCGCCCTCTTTTCGTCCCTGATTTAAGCCATCTCGGCGGTGGAGGTAGATCGGGGCGTTTTGCTGGGCGCGCGAGCGCGTGCGCGTGGGCGTGCGCGCGGGCGTGCGCTCGGGGGGTGCAGGGGGAGGCGTGCGGAGCAGGTTGGCTGGGCTGTGCGCGCTGGCAGGCCGGGCCGGCAGGCTGGGCGCGCAGGCGAGCAGGGCAGGGGCGCTCCGCGGGCAAGCGCGCGGCAGTGCGCCGATGGTGCCGGGGTGTGTGCGTGCGTGCGCATTCGTGCGTGCGCATGCAGGGGGCCATGCGAATGGCTGCCCGAGGGTTCGGGCCCGTATGCATGCTCATCCGAGTTTTGGGTATTTCTAGGCATTTCTACGTATAAATTGTGTGGTTTCTCACCATATTGAATGTCTGTCTTGCAGATCTAGACGGACGGTCGCGCGACGACCCCGATCTCTGGTGAGTGGGACAATCCAACCCAGTAGAGAGGTGTTATACGCACTTGGGCGTATACCGACCTCTCCTGGGGCGCCATGGATGTATATTAACCTGCAATAATATGTAATTCATGCGAGCATGATTTAAATGTAGAATGCATGTTACCCTAGACTTTGCATGTTAGGGACTTGCACCCTTAGGATGTGTATGAGCCATGCAGCATGTCCCCTGTTTCCATGCTAGGAAGCCCGACCGATGCATGTGCCCTACTAGTTTATTTATTAAATTAAATGCTAGTATTTGTTTACATTGCATGTTATAGTGAATATTATAGGGGAGGGGCCTTGCGAGGACAGCGGTGAGACCCGGGTTAGGGTACACCGTGTTCCTTGTTTGGTTGTCGGGGTGTCCTATAACGGGGACTCACGCTGCCCTCCCGAGTTTCTTTGGTGGGTTCTGAGGAATTCAGAACATTAGTGTTGTTATAATGTGCCGTCTGCGGATCCAAGTGGATCATATGCGATGGGTAGGCTGTTCTGTTCCCTTCGTTGGATCCGGTAGAGACTACCCCAGCGTTAGACAGGCCTTCCTGACAGAGGGCTCCCATCAGTAGGCACCTCCTGATTTAGGACGGACTGTGCTGAATGTGGGAGTAGACCAGGCGGCCTACGGAGTGGAGGAGAGACTATCGGTGGACCAAGGGTGACCAACAGCCTAGTCAGTCCCAAAATCCTATGTCACCCATTGAAGGGTGAGGGTGAGGGTGTAGTGGGTTTCCTATGTCACCCATTGAAGGGTGAGGGTGAGGGTGTAGCGGGTTGGCGGAAGCGACCCGTTGGTTTTTGGTGCAGTTAGTCCCAATATCCTATGTCACCCATTGAAGGGTGAGGGTGAGGGTGTGGCGGGTTGGCGGAAGTGACCCGAATTGTGGATTATAAGGATATCTGGTTGTGGTCAATATTGTCTGTGATGCATGGGTTGTGCCGTTCACTGAGCGTGTGGCTCACCCCTCGCATAATATTTTCTTCAGTGTCATCTGAGTCGGATCTGGAGGAGGAGCTCCCCGAGGGATTTCATCAGTAGCGGAGTAGCGCCACGTCCCGCGAGTTGTAGAGGCTATCAGCATCCCTTGTGTTTGTATGTATCATTTTCCGTGCTTGGGCACGCGTTTGGTTGTATTTGGATGTCTTGTATGTATATTGGCTCTCACAGGACATGTGATTATGTATGGAGTCTGTAGTGTGTTTTGATTACAGATTCAGTCTTTAGTTATCCGCATTTGGTGTATATATCATGTCAGCCCTGCTTTTGTTGTCTGTGTGTCATTTGTATGATATTATTGACCTCCTGTGTAGATTCTGATATTTTATATACACTTGCCGCGTCTCGGGGACGCCCGGGGCGTGACAGAGAGAGAGAGAGAAGAAGATATTTGTTTGCACATAAATATCTAAAGAGGGATGGAAATGACCAAATCATCCTTTGACTAGAAATTCTGCGCATGCTTCACTGGAACAGCCATAACTTCCTCAATATAGCTCTGAATTACACAATTTCAATTCCGTTGGAAAGCCAAGAAGATTATCTACAACTTTCATGTTCATGCCAAGATCAAATAATCTCTCCAGCTATTCCGAAATCTGAGCTAAACATTGAACAGGGATGCTGCCAGAATTTCCCTCCCCGGGGTATACTTGGAAAAATACCCATAACTTTTACTACAAGAATCCAGTTGACCTAATTCCACTTCTGTACGAAAGCTAACTCAAAACTGGACATCTCATAATAAAATCATATTTAAACCTCTTCATCTTGGATTTTAACAAAATCAAATCCAAATACCAAATTGGAAATACATAACTTCGAGGAAAAAAATTATGTAACCAAATTTTCGATCAGAGTGCTCCAAATGACACAGGCACAACACATTGATAACCTATTAATTTAACTATAGCATATCTAATACAAATATGATCCTCCAGTTTCGAATCTAAATCATATATGAAAGCATGCCCCACATATCATTCACATATGAAATATGCTAACAATTTATATATACCATGTCATTCGTTTACGGTAAGCCCAGAATCAGATTGTTAAATTCCCATATAACTACTCATTCATATGAAATATTACATAGGAAAATCAGACAATGGAACATGATGAAAATGCCATTTTTTTGTATGTCAATTTTCATATATAAATATATTATTATATATGAAAGCCCAATATTCCTCTGGTTCTCACCCTTAAGTTTCATATCTACCCACACAAATCATTTGTTCGATGATTCTATTATTTTTCTGTGATTGACTGGGTTACAATGTGGTGAGAGCTACATATACTCTTGTAACATGAAGGTTCTATGATGCCATATTGTGAATGTATAGTTAGTGGTTTTAATTAGTATGTAGTTGAATTAGGATTTATAGATCAAATTATTTTAATGGACAATATATTTTTAAGTGGGTTTAAACTCACATTAAAGTATCCAAAAAGGTAAACAAGTGGCTTGTGTAGTGACTATTGATGTTTGTAGATTCTGTAAAAATATAATGCTCTTTATTATTCTTATGAGGACAAACATAATCTATGATGGCTAGTGTGAGTGCATTACACTTTGTCCCAAAGACCACCCATAGAGTTGGGCATGGATCAGAGAAGTCACTGCACTCAATGTGAACTACTCATTCATACCAGACATTACATAGCAAAATCATGCAATAGAACATGATGAAAAAATCGATTTGTTTAATGAAAATTTTCATATAAATATATTATTCAAACATCAGTTTTCCTCTACGATTCTCACCCTTATATAATTGGTTATCTCACATGGATTTCATATTATGTGTTTACATCTAAGGATTTAAAAGCCTAATGCATGTCTACCTTGTTTAAACACCCAACAAAAATACGTATAACAATGACACGCCTACATAAATAGATCATGAGAACCACCATGGCATTCACATTCTAAATAAGAAATTTAAATAAAAAAAAGTAACGAACTAAAACCAAACAATTAGTTAGTATTGCTCAACTTACATTATATACCTCAGTCATCTATAAACCAAAAATTTCATGTTACCTAATTAATGAAATACTATTGAAGGTTGATCAACTTTAATAGTAGGTTAGATATGAAAAGAATTTTAACCCTACACCACATATCTCATTAACCATATGAATCCCCAAAATAAACATGAGAGTCTCAAATCAAATAACAAGTTAAGCATAAAATCATTGCACAGACCATACGGTAGGGTCGCAAATGAGATTATTTACCTCAGTTTGGTTCTACGATGAGGTGGATGCAGTTGTCCGAATGCTTCGCTGCTTTCCCCCACTGCCACGCAAAGCAAGATCGCCGTAGGCTTGATCGTCGTAAAACCGGACGCCGCCCTTCACAGGACAGACATGGTGAAGATCGCCGAAAACACAGTCGCTAGGGTTTGCGTTTTTCAGAGGAGAAGTAGTGAAGGAGATGAAGTCGATAGGGAAGAAAATGAAAAGTGGGTGGGGTGTTTCATTCGATGGGACTACACGTGTACACGTGGCATCATCCGATAAATTTGAGTGGGGATTTAGGACGGTTCAAGATGAACTGGGTTTTTTAATAACATTTTGGACGGTCGTGATCTATTCTGGATGACTGGTCCACTAATCAAATGGTGGAAATATAAGATGGGTGTATGATTCGGGTTTGTTAAAGTAAGTGAGAGAAATTTTTTGTAATGATAGTGAGGGGTATTCTTATTCTCATGAATAGATAAGCCCTGATAAGCTATTCTCCATTTTATTAGAATTGTTATCAGGCCTTATCTTAGTTTATCCTGACATAGCTATCGGAGTTTATCCGCACCAAACAAACAGCGAATAAGGGTTATTCTGTTGTTATTCTCCCCTATTCACTATTTATGTTAGTTGGCAAACGGGGGGTAAATATATATATTCTTCTTTACGCCGAAAAGAAGACAAGAAGGAGATATTTTCTTACATTGTAGCCTGGCATGGCTTATTCTTCACCAAATAAAAAAGTACAAAGTTAATCTAGAGTTTGTATTCATATTTGTTTGTATAGTGTTTAGATTTGTAAAGTTTTTTTTAGGATTTTGAGGGATTTGACATATATGCATGAATAATTTATTGGAGCACAAAAAAATAGCTATATGAAATAAATAGGAATTCTATAATTTTGTGCTTGGTTTTATTTTAATTTTTTTCACAAAACCTGTATTGATAATTTAGAGTTTGTATTGATAACTTTTTGTGTTTATATTTGTATTATTAGAGTGTTATAATTATCAATAGATGAATAAATTATGCTAGTTTTTATGCACATGCCAAGGCACATGATATGATATTAAGATAATGATAGTAAAATTAAATAATTAATAAACGAGCCATTCAATGAAAAAAAAGAACAAAAACCAATTTGATCCATGAAAGTGATACATTTTCTATTTGAAACCCATGTCATCATAAAAAAGAACAAAAATCAATTTGATAATAGAATTCGTTAGAGCATATACTTCATGTTTGGTTAGTGGTGATGCTGATGGTAATTGTGGAGCCCCACTAGAATTAGAATCAAGGCATATGGAAAAATAGGGTGGAATCATACTCCCACCATTTTTTGTGGTAATCTCAAATTCCACTGGGAATCTTAAATTAGATTATTATCTTATCATTTATAAATTAATTAAATTATTATCTATATCTCTTCTAAAATAAATAGCCCATTCTCTTTTTTTTTTTACCCACCGCCTTCTCTTTTTATTTATTTTCATTCAACAATCAATTGTTTTATTTATTTGAATTCGTTAAATATTTATAAAAAAATTTATAAAAAATTGCTATATATATATATATTAAAATATTTATATTTTATAATTTTATGGATATCATAGTGAGAAACTATTGCATGGAATTTCATAAATTAGAATTTTGAGAAATGATGTTTTGAGATGATTGATCAGGTTATAAATTTAAAAATCTGGATGAGGAACATGTTTGTAACACAGATAGTGTCTGGTCGTGAAACTGGTAGAACCTGAAGACTGATGTGCAAGAAGCCCATAAAAAAGACGAAATTTGCCGGTTTTAACAAGGGCCTGATTATAAACTGGTATAACTTGGGAGTCCATTTGCAAATAGCCCAGAGGAGATAAAAATTGGGTGAATCTTAGCTAGGGACCTGGTTGTTAAATTGGTAGAAAGCGGGGGGCGTCTGCTATCCCACAGGATTTGTCACAAATGGTTACACTATTTTGTCTTATATGGTACAATATTTTGGCTTATATGGATGTCATTCTTTTAATATACAATAATAATTTTCAAGCCCCATCTTATAGGCCTCATTATAGGCCTCATGATGTGGCATAGATGTAATGCTTAATATGTCCTTCAAGTCATTTTTGGTAACTACTCACCACAATTATGGGATGATTATGATTTCCTGATCATATGGAATGATGCAATTAATGAATTTTCAAATGCAGTTTTTTTTTAATTATCACAATTGAATTTTTTTATGTTTGATCTTCAATAGTGATCATCGATGGATCATCCATCAATGGAGATGAAGATAGAGTTGGTTTTTTATTTTTTTATGTTTGAATCTCCCAAAAACCTTCTCCAAAAAGGCTAACAATGTTTTGAATCGATGGATCCTTTTTTGTTTGTTTTTTGCTTCTGAAAATATCCATACAACTAGAGAGGGGATCGAATATCATTTTTTTTTAACATTATTATTTTTTTGAAGAACAAATAGAAGCATATCGCAAGTTTGTTTTGAAGGATTTTCAATCACTGATTTGTTTTAAACACAAATTTTTTATGTATTGAATGTCATTTTTCACAGTTTGATTTGTTTTTGCTCTTATATCTTTAATATAACACTCGATACTGTTACATTTTATATATGGATAGGTTATATGATGTTACTGTTACATTATTGATAATGTAAATATTCATTTTTCATATTTGTGTTATTTTTATTACACTCGTAAATGTAACAGTCAATCGTATGAGTGTTTTGATTTATATTTGTTATATTCACAAGAATTAACAGTCAATTATACGTGTCTATTGCTGCGAAATAGATACATTTACGCAATATGGTACATTACAATGTAACTAGTTATTAAGAGCAAATATTTGAATTACTTTTGAAGGGGATTTTGCTACATTTCTTCTTCTTCTTTTTTGTTTCTACAACATTTTTTAACATGAATGTCATAAGACTGTTATATTCACATATTTCTGTTACATTTATGCAATACTGTTACATTCTGTTACAGTTATAATCACATAAATGTTACATAATCATTTTACCTTTCTCTCTCTCTCTCTCTCTCTCTCTCTCTCTCTCTCTATATATATATATATATATATATATATATATTCATAAATAACATTTTTTTAATACAGAGAAAAACCATAATCGAAATCGAAGCAAAGCTTCCATGGCTTCCATGATGGCGATCCGAAGGGGAGCAGTCACTCCAAGACTGTTGTTCAATGCTCGATCGATCTGTTCGTGGTGGAAGAAGGTCGAGCCAGCCACGAAGGATTGACGAAACAGAACGAAAGTGGATTTTCGACTAAATAAATGAGGATTTTTTTTTATCTAAATGGGTAAATAGATTTCAAGATTCACATGGAAGATTCATAATTGAATAGAGAAAATGGGGGGATTTGGATTAATGGGACATATTTTTAATGAATGGCAGATTTTTATTTTACCATTTTACCCTTTTTAAAAAGTTAACAAGCCAACCAATGAGATGATGACACTTCATGGGGCTTGTGAATGAGGCTTATATTTTGGGGCCTGGGTATGACGACTGTTTAATATAAGAGTATAATAGATATGTTATACTAAAACGAAAAGGGTTTAGGGTTTAAACCCAAAAAAGAGAAATCGTTCATTCAACTCTAGAAGCTGCAACTCAATAAGACTCGATTCCATTTCATTCCATTGGCATTGTAGCACAATATAATTTTGGGTCATCATGGATATGGAATAAAATAATAAAGTAAAAGTCCACAAAATCAGTCTAGAAGGCTATACAATTTTTTTTTTTGAAGAAATAGTGCTTCCAAAGATTTGATCCTTTGATATTTTTAACAGAGGTAGAAGGTGTTTGCTGATTTAACTAAAGCTCGATTCGTTAGAAGGCTATACATATGTGTTGACAGTTAAAATCGAGTCCTCCAAGGGAAATTGCCTTTCAATTGAAGTGACTTTAATGCATCGATGACGGCGTTGGGTTTATGATAATCATTTTTTTACTATATTTTTGCTATGAGTGCTCATATACTTATTTCATACTAAAAAAAAATATGCTCGGTTCATGTTAAAAAAAAATGCTTATACTCAAAATAATATGCTCATATACTCAGTTCATAACAAAAATGAGAAATCGTATATGAGTGCTCATTTTTGTTATTTCAATCGAGAATATGCTTAAAAAAAATATGAAAAATATGCATTTAATTCATCTAATGCTAGCTTCATATTTTTTAAATATTTCAATAGAGAAATTATAAACCGTTGAATTGATTTTGAGTAGTATATATCTTATAAAAATAGGTTCATAAGATACATAAATATGATTATATATCAAAATAGTGTTGATTAATATATATGTATCTTATTTAGGTGATGCTCATGTAACTTATTCAACCAGTCAGATTGAGTTTTAAAACACTGACTAATTGTACAATCATTTTTTTTTTTGTAAAACCTAATCATACAATCATTTATTAGGTAATCTTTTTCTTAAAAGAATGAATCACGAGGGCATTGATTCCTTTACTCATAAATAAAATTTAATAAAAATCCATATAAATTTCATGGGGGTGCGGTTATTCCCACCACCATAGTTGTCAATCCCACCATGCAACTGTACCAAGAAACCTCATTTTCCATTTTCATAAAACAACATTAATCTCACCACCTATGCATGGTTATTTGACAGGGTGTAGTCGAGCTAAATCCATTAGGTTGATAGAGGGCTGTCAAGAAAATGTCATCGGGTTGACAGAGGTGCCGTAAAAAAAATCTATCAAGTTGACTGTGGCCCGTTGAGAAAATGTTATCAAGTTAACACACTTTCGTCGAACTGGATTCAAAGAGATCATGAAGAAATAATTCAACTAGTTCATGTTGAACTTGGGACTAGTTTTAACAGTGAATATGTCAAAAAGAATTTTTATAGTTTTTTTTCTTACCGAACATGACATTGGAACACAATGTCCCCTAAAGCATTGACAAAAAAAGGCATAAGTTTCACAATAAGTTTACCAGATATTCAAATTATTCCACCTAAGAATCTAAAAACAAATAATTTCATTGATTGATTGATTTTAACAACAAAGCAACTAGGGATGAATGAAATGATATTTATTTCATTGGTAACTAAAATAAATACTACTTTTGTGTAAACAATCAAACAAAGTGAAAATATGGCATCCTCTATATATCCACGCAGGTTCGACGAACATATGTCACACATTTTGGTCATTTGGAGTCCATCTGTCTAACACACCTATATCGAACTGGGCTTCTGTTAACTCAGAAATCCTGCTTGACACACTTCAATCGAAATATATAGTGGTGATTCGACAGTGTATAGTCATACAAAGCCTATCTGCTTGACACTCTTCAGTCGAATTGGGCTTTTGTAATCTCAAACATCTTGCTTCACACACTTCTATTGAAATATATAGTGGAGAGTTGACGGTGCATAGTCAACGGAAGTCGATCTGCTTGACAAGCATCCGTCGAATTGGGTCTATATTTTGAGAATACCTTGTCGAACTAGGTTCAAAGAGTATTTTTGAAGAAATATTTGATTAGTACATGTTGACATAACCTATAGAAATTGGGCATATTCATGTCGAACTGGGTTCATATTTTCAACAAAACCAATTCAAATTGGTTACATCTTCTTGTTCTGTACAATAAAGTAATCAATTTTTCATGCATGACTAAACTGTACCACATTGACATATCCATGCATTATCCACAAACATTACTACAACACATCTTGTAGTAATTCGAAATCTTAAAAAAAAAAGGCCTAAACAACTTGGTCCAAACAAAAGAGGCCTAAACACACAGAGCACATGGGTCATCCCTATTTGAGCATGTCTCGGGTTCTTTCAGACTACCACGGTCTATATCGAAATCTACATGCTCTGTCTCTTGCATTGCTATGATATCTCCCCCTCTTCTTCTGACCCATTGACGTCTCCAAACTATATCTTCTTGGGCATATGGGACAATCAATGCTGAAAGTCCATCTTTTTGTCAGTCTTTTTGATTGGCATCTCCGAAGAGATGCGGTCCGTGGAACGTATTTTTTGGGAGCCATCTTGTAATTTAATTTGTTCAATTTATATATTAATGGATACACAAATTTGATAAAGACATATGTCATACACATTTCATCATTCTTCGTGAAAAACTAGAATATACATTCAAACAGTCTACATTGATTCAATTTGTGGGCACTCAAATCAATCCTAGAAAATTAATAATCATCGATGAATGTTTAATATACCAACAGTAGTTATCAACATCCCAAACCATTATAGAGTTAATAATGATGATATAATATAGGTTTTAAACCAAACAACTACAATCACAATCATAGCTTTCAGTTCATAGCTTTAAATCATAGCTTTCAGTTCATAAAAAAAACAAAAATAATAGAGTATGATCTATACATTTGTATCACAATACCCTAATCTCCTATAAAAATCCTAAATTTCAATGAAAAAACCAATTTCCCTTGTAATATAAAGTTTAAACCAAATAAATGTAATTACAATCATAGCTTCCAATTAGAAAAAATTCATAGAACCTAAACCATTCATTTCACTAAAAAAATTCTAATTTCCTATCAAAACCCGAGATATGAATCACAAACCAATCTCACTTGCAATATATGATTTAAACTAAACAAAAACAATCACAATCATAGCTTTCAATTAAAATAAATAAATAAATAAATAGAGTATAAACCATACATTTGTCTAACAATACCCTAACTTCCAATCAAAACCCTAAATTTCAATCACAATCCATTCTCACTTGTAATATAGGATTTAAATCAAATAAATTCAATTAAAATCATATCTTACAATATGAAAAATAAAATTGAGCCTTAATCATACATTTATCTAAAAATACCTAAACTTCCTATCAAAACCCTAAATTTCAATCACAAATCCTCAATACTTATAATATAGGGTTTAAAACAAACAAAAGAAATTAAAATCATAGCTTACATAAAGAAAGAAAAAATTCAGCTTAACCCATACATTTATCAAAAAATACCCTATCAAAACCCTAGCTTTCTATAACAACCCAAAATAGATGTACAATAGGAAAGGAACAACCAATAAAACTCATGAATCCCACAAAAACCATATGATGTAAATGATATTTGAAAAATCACAAACATTTATCCGTTTCTTTCATTTTGGGGGCATTGTGAGGGGCCGAAAGCGCGGGGTGTTGTAAGCGATGACGATGAACGGCGGTAGGCGCTCATGGCTTGTCGATGGGAGCTTATGCCGGCTGGGTTGCAAACTGGATGGAGAGATGGGAAAAAAAGTGGAGAGAGAGGAAAGATTCGGGTTGAAATCTCAAATGGGAAGGGTGGTGGGGTTGGGGTTAGGTTTAAGTACTGTGTATGTTTGAAAGTGGGTTTAGTATAAAGAAAAAATGTGAGGTAGGGTGTTTAAGAAGGGATGATCATAGTAAATAAGGTGGTGAGAGTAACCGCACCCTGAACATATCAGGGCGTTGTTAAAAAATTATTCGATCGATCACGAGAAAAGCATCCCCTCCCGTATGCGCACACGCCTCCTCCCCGAACATATGAACCCACGTTACATGCGAAAAGCACAGACTCAACGAGAGAGAGAGAGAGAGAGAGAGAGAGGAGAGATGGCCGACACGACGAGGGGTGTTGGCCCTTCATCACCGTCGATCGAGCGTCCAACGGTGTTCATACCGGACGCGTGGGCGGAGAAGGCTGACGCCATAGCCTACCACTGTGAGACCTCTCCGCCGCCCGTCACCCTCATATGCGGCGCCAAGAACACCGGCAAGTCAACATTCTCCCGCCACCTCCTCAACACCCTCCTCACCAGGTAATAAGTCCTGTTTTGGATTCGGCAGAGTGGGTAATTTGATTTTCATCTGATAATTTTCCTTTGAATCGGATTGGACTAGTTTTGGTCTGTATTATTGAGGGGTGTTGATGTGTGTTCTTATTTTTATGGGGGTGGTAGGTATAAGAGGGTGGCTTACTTTGAAACGGATTTGGGGCAGCCTGAATTCACTGCTCCTGGTTGTCTCTCCCTTCATGTCATTGACAAACCCACTCCAGGTTTGTGTTTTATATATATATATATATATATATATATATATATATATATATATATATATATATATATATATTTATTAATAGAGGGGTGGTTTTGTTATGCTTAAATTCGTTTGGCTGTAAGTTTTAGAGAAACATTATGTCTTCAATGGGTGGTTTTGTTGCATTGGTAATATTTTGAGTTGGTGTGTTCATGTTTGCAGATTTGACAATTCTATGTGTGAAAACCCCAGAGAGGTATGCCATTCTTGGGCTCATGTGTTGTTTGATTGTTTATTGATAGCTGAACTTGCTATATGAATTGGCTTTTATATCTTAATAATCATTTAATTGTGGTTCACTTATTTTGTATCACTGAGAGGTTTTTCTGTCTGTGGATTCTAGTTCTACGACACAATGAACTCTATTGGAACATGTGTATGTGATTTAGATTTAAATAAGGGCAAGGAGGAACTTCTATGCCCGAGTCCCAACATGCTCGTGTGGTTTTGGATATTGAAAAAAGATTCATTTGAAAATGAATGTGTTTTGACATACCATATATGATTTGGCAACCAACCCAAAATCTGATAAATAAGATGATCATCATGAGATTATGAAACCGAATGAGGGTAGTTTAGCTGCATATTTTAGCCGTTTTTTCAATGGTTCCATGCAAATGTTCATTTTGTTCTGCATTTTTGCACATCATTACACATGGTAGTTAGTTGCTGATGGTAGAGCTGTGGGGTCGATTCTCTCATTGGTGGTTATGAATTTATTCTTACTTCAGAGATGTGAGTCTCTAGATTAAATATGGAAACCATGTTGTTGTGGCATGAAGTCCTTTATCTTTCATCTCTGTTTTATCAACGTTTTTCTGCTTTCAGTTAGAAACAAATTAATTGCTTGTCCTACATTTGAAATTAAAAGGTTCATATTGTGTGAAGTGGATATTCTTACTATAATAATCATCTTCACCTGCTTGGAGGATTTGTAAGATGCGATAGGGAAGCTGGATGCCAGAAGAATCTGAACTGGCAAGCTGCAATCCTACTATATTAGTCCACAACATGCTGCGAACCATCAGCCATTTCCAGTGCCATGTACACAGCAAGGCCCTGTTCATATTAAGCAACCCCATTCCACACTGTTTCCTTTTGCATACGACTTCCAACGCACAAGAATTTGCACAAAAGTCGACCTTGTGTGGAGTTTGAATGATTATTGATAATCAGTTTAGCCAAGTTAGATTTTTTTTTTATTGGTAATTTTTTTTCCTTGGTCAAGGCGGCAAGACTCGTACTCAAGTCCCCTAGAGAGGGGGTACCTCTCACATCCTATCAAGAGGAGGTTCGGTGCAAGTTAGGTTGTTATTATGTGCTCCTTGATATTTTCCTGTGACATTTAATACTGATGTTTAGAATTCATGATTTGTATATTGACAGCCCTAATCTCAAAAAACACCATCCTTTTTTTTAATTTACATTACCATTCCATGGAGACAATGAAGCTAACAGAAAGGTCAATTATGGCCAACACAGAAGCGGGTTATGTCCTCTCCATTTAAGAACAGGATACAGTACAAATACTGACTGGATGCTTCCCTTCAGTCGTGACACATTACCTTGTTGTGGCATTTTTATAGGAGCAAAAATAATTTTTTTTTGTTCATTCCAGATGTTCTTTATGCTTTCACCTCTTGATTCAATCATCTTTCAATTCCATTGTCTCTGAGATGGTCTTTATGTTACTGTCAGGTGCATCTTCTATGGTGATGTGTCTTCAAAAAGGGATCCAAAAACTTATTTAAACAATATCTTCAGTTTGTATGATTACTTCCGTATGCAGTATCGTTCTTCTCGATCTGAAATATCTAGAAAGGCTATGTTGCCTCTTGTTATAAATACACCTGGATGGATCAAAGGTATGTTCTGGAACATTTTTCATTTTTTTATGATAGCTACAGATACTGGGAGCATATAGTAACAATTTCATAGCTCCTTGTAGTCTTGGCATTCATAAACAACTGTGACAAATACATCTAAATAGCCATGCCGCATTGTTGACCTTTTTTTTTATATCCAAGGTACTGGTTATGATATGCTGGTGGAGATGTTGAGATATTTTGTTCCCACCCATGTGGTGAAGATACGCATTACTGTTGATAGTAAAAATCTTCCACCTGGTGCATTCTGGTTAGACGAGAACGAAGAGGTGCAAGTTAATGTGATTGATATTGATGCGGCACGCCAAGACTCTTCTAATAGATCGTAAGTTTGAACAATCCACCTATTGTCTGGGACAACAAAATTGACTCTAGCAATAGTGTGATAGGATATTTAATATAAATTGCTACATATTTGCCATTGATTGATTATTTAAGGGTCTGTTTTGTTTCCATTTATCATTTGATCTTCTATAACAAGGAGAAAAACTATAGGTGTGCTATGTGTTGTTCGGTTCTTTATATGCTATTTCTTGCACATTGGTTGGAACATTTTTAATGGAATGGTTATTCATATACCCTTCTTTTTTTGAGATAATTGCAGAGGTGTATTTGCCCTTACTTTAAACTATATCCATTCCCGTGACAATGTAACTAGGGTGGATAAGATTTAGTTGACTATTCGTTGAATCATTAAATTTACAAAGAAATTGATGATTAATAAAGGAAACATTTAGGTAATAAATTAGAAGAATTTGCCTAATGTTGAAGAAAACTTTAAACTTACTTAAAGGACATGAATCAGTTCTAGCTATACCTAGTTGAACCACCCTGGTTGGGTTGGTATCCATTTTTGTTGAGAGTATCCCAGTAAACAAACTTGTTAACCATTTTCACCTTTTCCAATAATTTTCCACTCTTCTTTTGGTGCTTATCATAGTGTCCCGATGCCTTTGCTTTATCCATTTTCCAAAATGCCTTTTCTACTTCTACAATTGTAACCATCCAACTATAGGTGACCTTTTCTATTACCCTATGTATGAGACTTCATCTGAATCCAAAGTTATATTCCCATTTCTCATTCATTATTCTATTACAATAGCCTTGCCAACAATCATTTCATTTGCCAAGACCCTTTAATCATTACTATTCATGTCTAAACTGATTTTCACTTCATTTTAATAAAATTGGGCTAGGATGTCTACCATTTAATCCCCCCCCCCCCCAAAAAAAAAAAAACAATAAAATAAAATGAATAAAATAAAAAGAAGAAGAAATAAAGAAAATGTCTAACCTGATCTGTCTCTTCTCCTTAATTTTTGCTGATTATAAATATCCTTTTAAACTTCCATTGACATTTACATATTGTATAAATCCTTAGAAGCTGCATGTGTTGCATCTTTGTACTTTTCCAAGTCTAAGCGATTTCTAGTTCTTTGCGGTTGTTTATAATAAAAAACCCTCCCTCCCTTCTCTCTCTCACACACACAAAAGTATGCATGAAAAACTTCATTATTTCTAAGAAAAAATGGAATTCTTGCCACTCAGAAGCTATTTTATGGTAACCATATCAGAAAATTGTGGTTGTGTTTTACAGGGTTTTAGTACGAAAAGATGCACGTCTAATGCGAGATCTTCGATTGATTGCTTACATTAGGCAGTGTTTTCCTAGTGACATGAATATTATGACATACAAAGAACTTGCCCATGCCTTGGCTTCTCTTCCTCCTTATCAAGTTCCAATTTCTGCTGTTAAAGTTATGCATCTCCATTGCAAGGTTGGTTATATTTACTAAGGGATCTTTAACAATGCATTTTGTAGTTTTTATTTGGATATAATTTTTTTTTCTTTTTTTTTAACCTATGATATGAGATCATCTTTTTTACTATTAGATTTAAATTTTTTTCAGTTCTTATTAAATTTGATGATTTATGAATGGAATGGAAAACAACATTTGGTTACTAGGAAGTAGGAACTCTATATACTACAAAAGCATTTTTTTTTTATTTAAATTGAGATCTTTAGAAACTTAGAAAAGTTTTCCTTATTTTTTTTAAAAGTACTCTCACTCGCATCAACGGAAATTATTTCACCATATTGGAAATCCGATCTTTTCTCTTCACCGTTTTCATGTGGATTACATGATGCTTTCAAACGTAAAGCAGAGCTTTTGTAAGTGTTTCATTATCATTTTTCATCAATAAATCTACTAAATTATCTGAACATTATATGATACAACAATTGACTTGATAATAAGTAAACCTTCTTTTTCTAGGTTTTCTAATCAAATTCTATAGCATGGCTTACAAGGCTTCCTGAAAATTATTGTCTTCTTTCCTTATAACCTCTATACATTTTCCAGAAATCTGTGAATTCAGATCAAAGTAGGACTTCCTTGAAATTTCTTCTCACTGTATCAGGCCACCAAATATGATCTGAACTTTGGGCAATTAAAAAATCTTTGTCATATTATTGTTTTTAGTCTAGTGAAGGCTTTATAACGATATTTTTTTAAAAATGATTATGCGCTTGGCATTTCTTTTCAGTATACATTATTTGAGAATTTATGTGAGATTAGGATTGGGGTTACCAAATGATCAATTGGTCTTGTTGTTTGCACCTCATTCATTTCCAGACCACTTGGTGATGACAGTTTTTTCCATAGCATTAGATGTTATACTGAGTTTTATATTCATTTGATTCATTTCAGTACTGAAGGTTGGTATTCTACTGTTACATGAATTTTTAAATTTAGAGAATACTTTGTTATGATACTGATTTCAGTTTATATTGCAATCAATCTCTATTTATTTTTCATTTTATCGAGATTTTGCAGGTTCCAAACAATGAAAATTTCCATAGTCTGAATGCAACAATTGTTGGATTGGCAATGAACTATGGAAAGTCAGCAGATTCTGAACCTTGTGTACCTTGGTGCTTTGGCCTTGGTATGTTGCATTTTTATGTATATAAATACCATTATTTCCATCATATGTAATACTTATTTGGTTTTTTGTTATATCTGTAATATTTTATAGTCTTACTGGTTTCTTTTATGGTTTATTATATGCATTCAAACATCACAGATATTTTTATCCTATTTTTATCGGTTCTAATAAATAGCCCAAACTCCACCCTTAACGTGCATGCATCATCAAAACCAGGAAGCCTACTGACATGAAAACCCAATCGCTGGTTGTATTACCTGAACTGTAAATTGTGGCATTGATTAGGAGATACCACTGACAAGGCCATTCTGTAATATGGAGGGGTGTCAATTTTGCATTGAGGAGAGTTTTTTAGGGTTTGAACTGGGCTTAATAAGGGCCATGGTCCTCAATAGACCTCCCTTGCACGTTCCAGTGTCTAGGCTTAGGTCGGTGTTAAGAAGGCTCATGAAAAACTTTTTGATTTTTCTTCTCTTCCATACAAAAACAAATATACTTTTTTATTGGTTTATGTTACAATATTTAGCCCAGGAATCGAATTAGATAGACCATGTATTCATTAACTTTTGAGTTGTTTCATATGCCATAATGTTTTTCCCACTAGATACACAATTATATTCTTCTTTAATTTAATTTGCATTTACGGAAATAATCTTTTGAAGATTTATAAAGTAGATAATAGCCATAGAGACACGAGATATTGACACAGATGCCAAACATGGCAAATTTTAAAAAACTAGGACACACACAAATCCATTAAACTTTTAAAAGAAGTAACTATAGTAGTGTGTCAACTATCAACTTTATGAAGATTTTAACATCATATAGCCCCATAGGTCATACGCTTATGATATAAATAAATCAAATTTAGAAGAAAGGTCACAAGGTCGTGCCTCCGAACTGTGTCTACACTGCGTCCAACATGTTTCTGAAATTTAAAAAATATATATATGTTTGAAATTTGGACAGGTTTTTCGCATGCCTGAAATGAGTCAGACACAAACACAAGATATCCATTAGAGTGTTCGTGCTTCCTAGGATAACAGTCATTAGAAGAAAATGTGTTTGTTTAGCTAACTCTTTTGTTCAGTTAACTATGGTTCTGCACTTGCCTAATTTTAAATTTCTTAGTATATTCTAGTCATTATATGAATGAAATACTGGACCATTTTTTTTCGTCTGGAAATTATGGTGGATCTGCTGGATGCAGCTTTGCATTGGCTTTAGAGATTATGATTGTTTTAAATTGGCAGGCTTGCTGATCTAGAATCATAATTAGCATGTATTTCAGTATTTGTCACTGACTTCATGATGGGAATGGAAATTTACAGTGAAATAACTTTTGCTCCTTTGGGAATTAGAATCTGTTAATTTGATGCTACACTGATGCTAATATTAAGGTGGAATATATCTGCACATTCATTTAATATTACATATTGGAGATTTTGCTGCTTATATGAATAATAGTGTGAAATGAATGCAATATTTACATTGTTCTTTTTATCATAGGAGGTTGTCTGGACCAATATGGATATGATTTTATGTTGGAAAATTAGATAATTTTAGACTTTTATTACTTTCTGTTACCTTATATATAGATATATTGTCAGAAGCAGACCACAAATGTAATAGTATATTACATACTTAAACCTGTTACAATAAAACAGGCCCTTGATTTTAATGATTTATTGAAAATCTGTAAGTTATACCCTCTTTTGATCATCAATGATTCGGGGAAGTTTGATTCTGGAAAGCTTTAGTTCATTGCTTTCAGCCTCACACGTAAAAATAATTTGATTAATTTTGTCTCAAGCTTATCACTAAATTTTTGGTGGTGATGTCAGCTCCTTACTTGATTAATCTCCCTGCTGATATAAAGTACTTATCTGATGCAACTAGTAAACTCTGCTGAACAACATCAATAATTCTATGAAGCAGTTGTTGATCTGATGTAATCTGATACCAAACTACAGGAAATTATATCACTTTTCAAAGAATTTTGATAGAGACTTATGTGCAGTATCCATTAGTCATAAGGAGTTTGTAAGCTTATCTTTTGGATGAGTGTAAATCTCAATGAGCTACCTGAATGCTGAATATCTTGTGTTGCATTATGAATCAGGGATAGTGAGAAGCATTGATGTTTCAAATGGTCTACTTTATATCATCACTCCTGTTCCTCACTGCAACTTGGAAAAGGTTGACCTTCTTTTGCAGGGGTTCATTGAAATCCCTACGTGTTTGTTACAGGTAAGCATTCCTTAATACTGCTATTTATTTCAATACTACATTTACATTTCTAAATTCTTTTCATGCTTCATTTTTGTAATATTGATGCATACATATTCTTGAAATAGTTTATTTTTTTCTGTGCTGATCCATGGAATTTCTTTTCACTTGGCCCCATAAGATGGATTTTATGCATGTGTTGATGTATCAAAATGCGTGCTATGATATCAAGGAAATCTCTCGTTCAAATGTGTTTTCCCCCAATTAGCAGATATTCTGAAACTTCTAATATCTTCTCTTCGATTTTACTTAATTCTTCCATTTGTTCCCACAAATTTTGTAAGATATGAGTATATTCGTAGAGAGTGGTCTTTAGATGAGGAAAAGTTGTTTGAGATTGTTGGAACATGCGTGATGGACACCAATAGGTGCTCTGATTAGGAGGAAAAATTGTTGAATGGATTTTTAGGATAGGCGTTAGACCAAAATAAACTTGGATAACGATAATAAGAAAAGATATGTTGACTGGTGGCACTTGATGGAGTTGAAGGGCAAAAATGATACATGTAGCTGACCCCAATTTTTTGAGATAAAAGGCTTTGTTGTTGTTATGAAATATTTAAACATTCTCACCTCAACCAAACACCTTTTAAGTTATGACATTTAAAGGTTTTTTAGCCATGTCAAATCACTTCTGTGACATACTTGCATGCATATGTTACCCTATGCAGCACAAATTGATTGTCCTGTACTTCACAGGCATGAAGATGTTTGCGCTCAATGTTAAATTTGACAGTATTGTGAATTTCTATTGGAACAAAATTTCATCATTACTATAAATTGGATCAACTTTCCTCCACTTTGACCATTTACCCTCTCCATATTCCCTTATGTTGTCGATTGTTGTATATTCTTATGATATGCAAGATTAACGAAGAAGAAAGACGAGATTGAGCATTCATTTTTTTGTGATGCTATGAAGTCCTCCATTCTCACAGATGTAACTTCCTGTAGGTGAGTGGTTGTTTATCTCCTTACATGTCTACAAACGTCATGCACCGGATAGAGGCTCCGGACATGAATGCACAGCCAAGATGTCAAAGCCATGCTGTAAAATTTATGCCAGAACTTTCTACCAGCTATTTGTAGTAGCATTCTTCTAAAATCAGTGGTAAAGAGAGGTTAGGCTGCCATCTGTCCCCTAATGGGGCAATTGATATCTATGTCGATAAATCTTAGCCAACTGAGATTAATTCTGTAGTTCATGCATTGACTGTACTAATTTCTACCTTTATAAATAATGTGTGACGAGGTGAATAAACTTGTTTTACTTGATACCTACTGCAATGGTCCAGATGCTCCAAATTAATAGCAGGAGGCAACCTCCCCAATGTGGCCTTTTTGCAGGAGAGACCTCCTCTGCTCTACACCGGTTGGGTGCGTACTCACTCAGGATAGATCTCATAATCTTCTTTGCAGTGCGTGTCTATTTTTAAAAATATACATGAGAAATTTTATATATCTTCTGTGAACTACATGAATAATTGTTAGAATGATCACCAATTGAAAAAATAATTGTGAATTGTTAACGTTATAGCATGTAGACTGAGAGTGTATGTCATTCCAGGACTGACATGCGTCAATGCCTAATTAGGGACTGACATGTGTTAATGGGATGTGTTAATGGGATTCGATATTAATTGAATTCTATCTCTCATAGACTGTCATAATTAGTGGTGCCCCACTCTAGGTTGTTTATTTTAATTATTTCTCACTTTTTAGAATTTCCAAAACCCCCCAAATATTTTTGGAAAATGTTACCTAGTCCTTTGCAGTCCATGATGCAGATCACACATATTTTTATTTATTTTTAAATAGTAATCATTTAATGATGTATATGCTTTAATAAAAAAATGTATATCACTCAATTTTGAGTTAAATGAACCTGTTTTTAGTAATCCATTTGATTGTGTAGTTTGAATTCCTTCGGCATTTATTTTACATGGAGGAATTTTTCCAAAAAAATAAAATTTAAATCCGATGTTTGGTGATAGATCACACATATTTTTTTTTTTTAAATAATAATCATTTAATGATGTATATGTTTTAATAAAAAAATGTATATCACTCAATTTCGAGTTAAATGAATCTATTTTTATTAATCCATTTGATTGTGTAGTTTGAATTCCTTCGGCATTTATTTTACATGGAGGAATTTTTTCAAAAAAATGAAATTTAAATCCGATGTTTGGTGATATTGAAATGATTTTATAGAAAATTATTTTGTTTTGTCAGAAAATATTTACATGAATTTATTTTCCGTTGTTTGGGTTACAAAAACTTGTCTTTGATACCCTTCCATTAAAACAAGATCCTACTATCATATTTGTATTTTATTTTGTTTTGTTGTTGTAGTTCTAATAGAAAATAAATATGATGGGTTATTTACATTGGACATACTTTTTAAATTTTTGAATTTTGATTTTTAATTACAAAAACTATTCTTAAATTGAAAAATATTTATGAGATATCAAATCCGATTTATGAGATATGAACCATTTATATACTTTTTCGTGTATATATATATATATATATCCTAAAATCTCTCTAATTCAAATCAGAATATTTTAATAAATAAAAAAAATTGTTAAGATTTAATTAAATCTAAATATTTTTAAGGTTCTACATTTTATTTTCATACCTAACAGCCCGAGGGGTTCCATATAATTTTGAATCTATATTAAAATTTATTATATGACATATTTATAATATCATAGGACATAATTTCTAAAATTTAAAATTTTGAATTTATATTAAAAATTTATTATTTGTAAACAATAATTTTAAATTTTTAGAAAAATATCATATTATTCAATGATAGGCATTTTTACATCTTTTAAATATTAAAAAAATTGATTTAAAATATTTAAGTTCGTAATATTCATGTAAAAACGAAGGTATATAAAACTTATAAGAAGCTTTTGAAGTTCTCAATCTCGCGTACGAACCGTTCATGGTGGATGCTAAAATCGGCATTTGAAAGCAGTTAAGAAATAATTTTCTTGGGCAATTTTTGAAAATAACCCTGATAAATTTTTTAATTTTGCTAATCCTTCCCTGATTTTAATAAGACATTCTAACCCTTGACCCAGTCAGCACTGCCACGTTAGCGTTGACTGGGTTTTTTTTTATTTTCAGGATATTTTAGGCGTGTTTTATATAACATGCCTCCCTTATTAAAATAGCACTCTGCGGGGTGCTGTTTTTTTTTAAATCAAGTACAAAAGTAACACGACTCCTTCGTAATATATAGATGCATGTTATATATAACACGTCTCCTTTATACTCTGAGGTAAAACACAGCACCATGTGGGATGTTGTTTTAATAAGGGAGGCGTGTTATATATAAACACCCATTTGTGTTTTTTAATCGAGTACAAAGGAGGCGTGTTAGAATCTGCGATTTAATTTTTTCTGCTTTTTTTCTCTATTGTTCTATTTTTCAACATGCAAGAATTGAAAAATCAATAAACATAGACCCATATTACATTCCAATAAACACAAAACCCATTGTTCTAAAATTCGTTTTGATTTAATTCTTAGTCTTCCTAGGAGTAGGTGGTGCTGAAGAAGATGGTGCATTTGGTTGAGGTCCATTATATACGAGTTAATAGTGGAGGCGTGTTATATATAACATGCCTCCATATTTATAAAGGAGGCGTGTTATATATAACACGTCCCCTTTGTACTTGATTTAAAAAAAAAAAAAACACCCGGTGAGGTGCTGTTTTAATAAGGGAGCTAAAAATCTTGAAAATAAAAAACCCAGTTAGCGCTGCCATGTCAGGGTAAAATGTGCTATTAAAATCGGGGGAGGGTTAAAAGCGAAATTAAAAAATTTATGAGGGCTATTTCCAAAAATTGCCTTTTTTTTTTCTAAAGCTCTCAAAAGTAATTACTTTTTCCTTAAAAGCAAAGTTTTTCGATGACTTTTACATTGAAACAAACAGACCCAAGTGTAAGAAAAAATTTAAAGATGTAGTCACTGGATTTTTAATGAGATATATCGAACTGTATTTTGAATTAAAAATATAACGGAGTGTAACAGCGCCCAATGTTTTTTAAATTGAAATCTTAAAATAAAATAATAATTACTTTTTTGATTGTCCATTGTGCTCATAATTGATTTCATGATACAAAAATTGATAAGCGACTTATTCGGGGGTATGTAACTGTGAATTTTGAAAGTGAGGGTTTATAACCCATGGAAACATTACAAAGGCTTAAAAGAATTTTGAAACACATGCCATCATGACATGTCAGAAAGTCACGAATAAGCATCTTCAATCTTTAAACAAGACTAACATCCTCCAAGATAATGTATTAAACTGTTAATATAGCTCTCGTGGTTTACATTTGGGCGTGGATTCTGTAACAAAAAAGTTGATCAATTTTTTAACTTTAACACATTCTAAATCAATTAAAAGGGTATATGTCACCAAATCATTTTTGGGTTCATATTTTGATTTGGTAGTCATATTTTGGGTTCACAAATCATCTCTTACAATTTTTACACCCTAACTACATTTCATAAAAATTTGGTTGAATTTTTTTTCTTTTCTTGAAAATGTTGACTCAACTCAATTTTTAGCTCCAATTATCATTCATATCAATTTTTATCTTTTTGAAATAGTATATCTCATCTAACATGATGTATATTTTTAAAAAGATGAAGCGTATATTTTTCAAAAGATGAAGTATATATTTTAATGAATTGTATGAACTCATTTATAAAATATGTAAATAAAATTTTTAACAAGGTATATACCTTGTTATAGTGAGTGAAATTGATTAATGAAGTATATGAGATTATAAATGAGTTCGTGTAATGCTTTTTTCTTTTTGGATGAAGTAGCAGTAGTTGTGTTATTACAACAAGACAAACAAAAACAACAATAAAATAAGCTTTATGGTATTCTAGTTGGGATGGGATTGTGCTAAAACTAGGATTGTTTGAAGCTTATGCCTGCCAATGCTGATTGATTTGTGATCATCCTTTGTGAGTTCAGGACACTATAATAAATGACTAGTATTGTTAAGATTTGACATGATACAGGAGCAATTGTTCAGGTTTCTCACTCATTTCACTCTCTTTTTTCGGAGTGTTCTAATCTTTTCATAATTTTTTTTCTTTAAAAAATGATTGATAAGCCCCAATTCATAGGTTCCATGACATGGCATGATTTAAATTTTCGTTTATATCCTTTAATTAACTTTTGTAACTTCTCAAAAAAAATTAATGTAAATGATTAATAATGTTTTTTTTAGAACCGCGCGTGGGGGCATTCAATTGTGATTTTTTTTTTTTTTTACTATATCACATTTGAACTCTCATAATTAAATCTCAACAGCTTCATTTTTGTAGTAAATTTTCAGAATTTTTTTATTTGATATTGCAATTGGATTTTATTTTTTGGACAAATTTTTTAAGTGTCTAATCTGATCGGAAAAAAAAAACAGAACAGTTTGGCTACAATTGAAGTGTCTGTCGATTCAGGTGTGGTGTTTGTTTAATTGTATGTTTTTCAATTGTTTCATTTTTTCCTGTTTTTTAATGTTAATTTTGGTTGTTTTCGATGTTAAATGTGGTTTTCAATACGACATATCTGTTGTTTGACATTTGAATGTCAGTTACATATGCATACCCGTGTGACAGAGAATGTAACTAACTATATGTTTGTATTAAATTTTGTAACTAGCTTCATGGATTTGTGAATGTAACTAACTTATTATATGGATTTTGTATTTTAACCCAAGTTACATTCGTAAATTTTTTCTTGAATCTGTTGTTTGATATTAAATATGGCAACCTTTGATCTGGCTTTTGTTTACAATATTTTCTTTAAATCTGGTGTTCGATGTTAAATATGTTTTTGAAGGATTTTATAGTGTTTTGATGTTATATTAGCATGTGGTTGTGTTACATTTTCAAATTAATATGAACCTTTATGCATTATATTTTGTAAGCCAGTTACAATTTTGAAATATAACTGATATTTATATGCTTTAATTGATAAAAGTCAGTTAACTGAACTATTTGTGTAATATATTTTAAAACTAAGTTACATTCATAAAATGTAACTGAGTTTTTTTATCTGATCTTAGTGTTTCGTTAAAAGTCATTACATTAATCAAAAAGTGGATATGAATGTTAAAAAAGGTGGAATCTGGAGGAGGATGGAAAAGATAGTCGAACCATCTCTCATATGATATAGAGCGACGAAAGGAATCCAGTAGTGGTGACACCGTTCGTCAAAGATGAGCAGGTCGGCCGAAATGATTTTTTAAGTTGCTGATTTAAAAAAAAAAACGGTTAGATTTTTTTGGGATGTGTCGAGGGAGGAGAAACCGTACAGAAAAATAGAAGGGTTTGACATGTGAACATGTGATTTAAATATGAGTAATTCTGTACTTTGTTATTTTGTTCTTTTGTTAAGGTCAATTAGGCAACTAATAAAAATTTAACACCTCATGGAGCCTATGAGTGGAGCCTATATAATGAGGTATGCGTAGCAGAGCTCTTATTCTTTTAATCTTCCATAAATTGGTAATATATAGCCAGATTGGTTTAGTTCCAGGTCACAATTAACTGCTTCAATCAAAATTTTGAAAAATGTTATTTTTAGCTCTGCTTGTTGCCTGCATTTTTTTTCAAACTCAAAACTTGTGTGGGCCACAAATGGGCCTATAGATGAGCTGAACGCAACATTTTCCATTTAGTCAAGTGTAGATTTTATTTTTGGAAAAAAATACACACAGTGCTCATTGCAGCCTCAATTACAGTCCATTTTTTTTTTTTTTAAAATCATACACTTATCTTTTGAAGTGTATACTGTTATGTGAAATGAAATATATACTGAGATACATTAGTGAATTTTTTTTCATAATGAAAAAATGGAAAAAAAAAGGGTAGCTCTATCCCCACCATGCTAATTGCTTGCCCCCCCAACCAAAAAAAATAAAACACATAAAATCTGGTTGGTTTTGAAATCCATTAACCCCACTAGCCACCCCTCCCCACCAGCCCAAAAACTAAGAAAGCCCTTCCCCACCACCTGAGTCAAAATAAAAGACACAATCTCCCTGCGTTTTTTTCCCTCTCCCGCGCTCTTTGTCGACCACGACGTGCCTCCTCGACCACCCAGTCGAATTTTGGTGGGACTGGTACATGCTCCGGCGACCCTTCCGGCGACAACAAATGTTTAGGAAGCATGTGTTCTGGAATCTGTTTGACATACATGGAGTCAAACGGATTTACTAGTTGACGACAAACGGTCTGTCGACCTGGGTTTTAGTGGGCGACAGTATGTCCGTCGAACAAATGGTTTAGGAAGCATGTGTTCTGGAATCTGTTCAACATACATAGAGTCGAACGGATTTACTAGTCGATGACAAACGGTCTGTCGACCTGGGTTTTAGTAGGTGACAGTAGGTCCGTCGAACAAATGGTTTAGGAAGCACGTGTTCTGGAATCTGTTCGACATACATGGAGTCGAACGGATTTACTAGTTGACGACAAACGGTTTGTCGACCTGAGTTTTAGTGGGCGACAATAGGTCCGTCGAACAAATGGTTTAGGAAGCATGTGTTCTGAAATCTGTTCGACATACCTAGAGTCGAAGAGATTTACTAGTTGACGACAAACGGTATGTTGACTTGGGTTTTAGTGGGCGATAGTAGGTCCGCCGAACAAACCATATGAGAAAGCCTATGTTCTGGAATGCGTTCGACAAACCTGGAGTCGAACTAATGTACTAGTGGACGACAAATTTTCAGTCGACCTGGGTTTTAGTGGGCGACAATAGGTCCGTCGAATAATTACAATGTAGTGATCTGCCTTGAACTATGAGGCCATAGATATATATTCATGAACGAAAAAAAACACTAGTTGTTACACAAGATGAAATATTTTATCATGATGATTGGATTGTCACATACATTAGCTAAACAAGGGAATACATAAAAGAGCTTCATATGTCAAATTCATGCATGACTTTTCTTTATCATTCACATCCCAACTAATCATTCGCACACATTTTAAAATGGCAGTAATTACAAACTTAAATACTCAAAATGTTATGGGCCATTCAAAACCAAATGAATGCCATGTTCTTAGTCTCCCCTATCACAAAATATGATAAGTACTGATAAAGTGATAACAAGGCGGTTGTGATAAAGTCATCCCACTCGATCAATGTATTTGCTTCGAATGTCGTTCCACATTTGCTGCGTCGGGAAGTTCGTTGGTTTGCGGCCCACCAGGAAAAGGACCCTTAAGACTATCCTCATCTATCTCAGAGTCAACTAGTTTTCTGCCTTGTCTCTCTTCTTCTTCAACCTCTTGTCCCTCTTCATCAGACACAACTACTTCATCTCTTCCTGAGCATAAGGGACCATTGATGTTGAAGGTGCACTTTTAGCCAACCTTGAAAATTGACGTTTTCGAAGAGATGCGGTTTGTGGGAGGTTTAGGGGCCATCCTACATAAAGAGGATTGAAAAGCTACATTCAACTATATAACAAATGATTGTAAACAATTATTAATATATTTTATAAGGGTATACTATAGGTGAACAAGGTTAGATAACATGGGGTTTGTCAAATACAAGTCCTTTAGGAGAATCAATTCAATTATCATGGTAATATTCAATCAAACATGGTTGAAGTACTTGTTGACACACTTTGATGACAAAAAATGCTAATCTCGCATCAATTCATCAGCTAAATGAATTTGTTCACTTCATGAGGAATAACATATTAGTATTCTTTTTTTATGTAATCAAAACTTGTTTATTTAGCTCCTTATTTCTTGTTTTGTGATCTAGGATGAAGGGGTCAATGTAATTAAAACTAATGTTACATGTTCATCAAAAGCAAAAACACTTTGATCATGTATATTCTCAACTACCTCCCTTGTCCAACCAAACAATCCATTCCGTGTTCTTATGGAAAAAAAAAATTGACCCACTTTTGATACAGAAAATCCATTCCCCTCAAACAAAAACAGCTGGAGATTGGAACCTTTTCAAATGTTAGTTTTCTGTTTTATGAATTATTAATTAATTGTTTTGACAATCACATCAACCTAAATATTTGTTCCACATGTGCAGGACAACCGGATGAGCCAAATTTGATATATTTTATCACTTTAAATAACTTTTGATATCACACTAAACTAAGGGCAAAGCGTGTACATATTATAAAAATCAGGTTGTGTTTAATTCTTTATGATATCCAATTATATCTGCTGTCTTCTTTTTTCTTCTCTTCTAATCTTCATAGACAAGTTTTATTATGGTCTTAAGTAACCTCTTGGACGGTCAATTTAATTCTTTCAAAGGTTTACAAATTCTGAGAGGATAACACAACAAAGTCACAAAGATCAAAATCCAACTATAATAAAGAGTATTGCATTCATGATGTATATAAAATTCTGCAATTAATAAGATCCTCTCATACAGATGGTTGTCGTAGCCTTCTACAGATCATCAGAAAATAGAATGCGAGCTATACAAAAACTATAGTAGAAGTACCTAAGAAAGAACTTCATTTATATTAAATATTAATACTGTTATGTTAGAAAACTTCAACAGCCGAAATTATATATGCATTCATCTTCAATATTGAACACTAAAGACAATACAATTCAATTCAAAAATAATCTTTACTTTCTATGGAAAACCATAAGTTTCTATCCCAAACCATAATATTTCTTTTTCTTGAATAACCAATCTTTCTATCCCAATTCTATCCTAAACCCTAGGTTTCAATCCACATTCTATCCCAAACCATATGTTTATATCCCAAACCATTATTTTTTTTTTAATAACCAATCTTTCTGTTATATATGTGTCACTTTTAGCCTGCTGGTAACCGTTAGAGCGTCCTAGCAGTTTTAAATTTTTTTAGGGTTTTTGGTCGGAACCGCATAATTTCAGACTGTTAGCTATCGTCTGAGCTAGAGGACTCCGATTGAAAATCTAACTGCATATTATGTGTCCTGGTGCCATTTTAAGCCACTCATGAAAATTTCATCGAATTCTGGCATCGTTTGCAAAAATTTCGCAGTTCCGGGGCGTATCCGGGTTTTTAAGTCGCGCTCTACTTAAAAGGAATCAAAAATATCTCGTCACTATTCACCATCTTCCCGACTAGCTCTCTCTCTCTCCTCTCCTCCGATTTTCTTCCGTTCGAGCCCCCTACACCCCTCAAAACCAAAAACCTAAAGCACGGGAAGTGTAGATCGGGTCCCGATCTACGCTCCGGTGTCTTCAAATCCAAATTCCGACGATCCTAGCCTCCCCGACCTCCCTTCTCTCTCCTCTGTTTCGAGCCAAATCGAGGGCCGTGATAGATCGGGGCGTGAGAAGGCTTGTGGGAAGGGTTTCGGCGCGTGGAGATCCACCGGACACCTCCTCCTCCCCTCGGTAAGCCTCTTTTCCCTCTCATTTCTTGTCTAGATGATTGCTAGGGGAGGGTTTTGTGGTTGGGAGGTGGTTGGTGGCGGTGGGGGTCGTCGGAGGGTGGTCGGAGGTGGTTGGAAGTGGTCGGGGCAGTGGGAGGGGTGGTTGGAGGCGCTCGGCAGGCTGGGGGACTGTCCCGGGCAGCAGGGAGCAGCGGCAGCGGCCAGGCAGCGCGCAGGCCGGGCGCGCGCGGGCATGCGCGCGTGCGTGCGCGGGTGTGCGTGCGCGCGGCGTGTGCGCGGAGTGTGCGCGGGTCTGGTGCGTGGGGCTGGTCGTGCTGGGCGCGCTGGATGGGCTGGGGGCCACAGGCTGCACAGGCAACGAGCAGGAGCCGGCTGGGCGTGCACGCGTGCGTACGCGCGAGCGTGCGCGCGGGCGTGCGCTCGGGGGAGCTGGTCGCGGCGGTGCGAGGCGTGCGAGCTGCTCGGGTGGTGCTGTGCGCGAGGGGCTGATGGCGAGCTGGTCTGGGCGCTGGTCTGGGCGCGCGCGGAGGTGCTGGCCGAGGTGCTGGACGCGCGAGGTGCGCGCGGAGGTGCTGGCGGAGGTGCTGAGCGGAGCGCTTGGGTGCTGGGGCGCGCGCGGAGGAGGCGCGGGGCGAGGAGCCGTGCGCGAGGCGTGCGCGGGGCGCGGCGGAGCGGCGGAGGTGCGCGCGGGGCGCGCGCGGGGCGTGGAGCGTGCACACGGCGTGCGGGGCGCGTGCGGGCTGCCGCGGCTGGGCTCGGTGGACGCGCGGGGCCCCGGGCGGTGCGCGGAGTGCGCGGGTTTAGGCGCGGCGGCGCGTCCGGGCGGTCGGGTGGCCGTGCGGGTGGTGGCCGGCCGTGCGGGGGGTTGTCGGAGTGCTCGGGCTAGCGTGCGTGCGGGTCGTATGCACGTTTGCCCGAGTGTTGGGAGTTTAATTGTGGGTTTATGTATTTTGTAGTATTTATGGATTTTAACTCACCACATTGATTGTCTGTCTTGCAGATCTAGACGGACGGTCGCGCGACGACCCCGATCACTGGTGAGTGGGACAATCCAACCCAGTAGAGAGGTGTTATACGCACTTGGGCGTATACCGACCTCTCCTGGGGCGACATGGATTATATTAACCTGTAATAACATGTATTGCATGTGAGCATGATGAAAATGTAGAATGCATGCTACCCTAGGCTTTTATGTTAGGGACTTGCACCCATAGGATATGCGTATGAGCCATGCAGCATGTCCCCTGGTTTTCATGCTAGGAAACCCCGGCCTATGCATGCGTCCTACTAGTTTATTTATTAAATTAAATGCTGGTATCTGTTAGATCGCATGCCTTAGAATAATATTATAGGGAGGAGCCTTGCGAGGTCAACGCTGAGACCCGTGTTAGGGTACTCCGTGTTCCTTGTTTGGTTGTCGGGATGTCCTGTATCGGGACCTCGGGCTGCCCTCCCAAGGTTCTAGTCCCAATAATATTATATGTAATGATTGTATGATTGGTATAATTATTAGTATAGTTGGTAGATATTATAGGGGAGGGGCCTTGCAAGGACAGCGGTGAGACCCGGGTTAGGGTACTCCGTGTTCCTTGTTTGGTTGTCGGGGTATCCTATAACGGGAACTCACGCCGCCCTTCCGAGTTTCTTTCCCCCAATGATATTCCAGCCTTACTGATTTTTTGTACATGTTCCCGCATCTTGATGATGCACCTGGTTGAATTCAGAGGAATTCATGACATTTGAGTTGTAATGATATGTAGTTGGCGGATCCGAGTGGATCATATGCGTATGGATAGGCTGTTCTGTTCCCTGCATTGGATTCGGTAGAGGCTACCCCCAGCGTTAGACAGGGCCTTCCTGACAGAGGGCTCCCATTAGTAGGCACCTCCTGATTTGGTTTCGGACTGTGCTGAATGTGGGAGTAGACCAGGCGGCCTACGGAGTGGAGGGAGAGACTATCGGTGGACCAAGGGTGACCAACAGCCTAGTCAGTCCCAAAATCCTATGTCACCCGTGGTAGGGTGAGGGTGAGGGTGTAGTGGGTTGGCGATGAGCGACCTACTGGATTTGTGAATAGATGATTATCAGTCCCAAAATCCTATGTCACCCATGGATGGGTGAGGGTGAGGGTGTGGTGGTTCGGCGAAATACGAACCACTGGTTTATGTTGTTATGTATTGATGGCTGGATAAAATAATGGAATTGTGGTAAATATAGTCTGTGATGCATGGGTTGTGCTGTTCACTGAGCGTGCGGCTCACCCCTCGCATATGTTTTTCCCCAGTTGCCACTGAGCCTGAGCTGGAGCCGGAGCAGCAGTTGGAGCTTTCCGAGGGATTTCTTCAGTAGCGGAGCAGCGCTACGTCCGCGAGTACCAAAGGCTGTCAGCATCCCTTTCCTTGGCTGTATGTATTTTATTTCCGTGCATGGCACGTGTTGGTATATGTTCAGTTGTATATTGTGTATATTGGCTCTCACAGGACGTATGATTGTGTATCGAGTCTGTAGAATGTTTATTCACAGATTCAGTCTTTTGCTTCCGCATTTGGTGTATATATCATGTCAGTCCCTTTTGTTGCATGTGTGTCATTCTAGTTGTCTGTGTATGATATATATTATTGACCTCCTGTGTAGGCTTCTGATATCATATATATACTTGCCGCGTCCTGGGGACGGCCGCCCTGGGGCGTGACAACTTTCAATCCACACTTTATTCCAAACCCCAGATTTCAATCTACATCTATCACAAATCATACGCTTAGATCCCAAACCACAATGTTTTTTAAAACCAATCATTCAATCCACATCTTATATTCCAAACCCTATATTTCAATCCACATTCTATCACAAACCCTAGATTTCTATCCCAAACCCTAATTTTGTTTTATGAATAACTAAATATTTCAATCACATATTGAGTTTCTATCTCAAACCCTAGATTTCTATCCTAAATCTTATTTTTATTTTTTGAATGACTATTCTTTTAACCACATATTGGTTTTCTATTCCAAACCCTAAATAAATTTTTTGTTCAATAACCAATTTTTCATTCTAATACCCTAAGAATAAGATAAAAAAATATACATTCAAGAACAAACAAGGGCACATACATACATATGCTTTGCGGATAGTGGACGATGATGTGGGTTCTCCTTTTCAATGGCTGGTCCGGTAGGAGAGAGAGGAGAGGAGGGAAGATCAGGTGGGAGGGAGAGGAGAGGAGAGGAGAGGAGAAGAGAAAATAAATCTCGAGGAGGCAGAGAAGAGAAGGGAAGAAAAAAAAGAAGAAAACTTAGAAAGTGGTGGGGTTAGAATTTCACTTGTAAGTAATATATATGGTGGTGGGATCAGGTTTTATATTGAGCATGGCTTGTGGGATCAGTCTGGAGGTGGGGACAGCAAATAGCATGGTGGGGGTAGAGCTGCCCAAAAAAAATGGGTCATATACTATGATAGGACTTATACATTATGATATGCAGTGTATACTATGTTATCATAGCGTATGGGGCTATAAAATGGACCGCAAAAAGGACTGCGTGTATCAGCACTCTTTATTTTTTATTTTTTGCTTCAAACTTTTGGATAATGTTACGTTCAGTTAAGTTGGCTTCAACCATTCTTGAAACTGTGCAGAGAAGACCTTTTCCATTTAGCCTATGTTTGAATACAGAATAAGACTTATTCAAGGGCATACAGTTATACCAACATAAGTGGGTATAGCAATTTATAAATGATTTTGCGTTTGATTGTGTTTTGAATTACTCTCGTTGGAAAATAAAATAATAAAGTTTTTGTTTTGAATTCTCCTATTACGCTTTCTTCCATGTTATCTAGTTCCCTATTCCACATCAAGCTTCATTTTTTAGGCCGGGCGAGAATACTCAATAAAGTTGTGATCCCTGTGACCAATAGTTCATTGATGTTCCATGCCATTAGATATTTGATATCCTTTATTTAATGAGTTTTGTTATACTCAATCTGTCACGCCCCAGGGCGGCCGTCCCCGAGACGCGGCAAGTGTATATAAAATATCAGAATCTACACAGGAGGTCAATAATATATCATACACAAACAACCAGAATGACACACAGACAACAAAGAGCCTGACATGATATATACACCGAATGCGGAAGCAAAAGACTGAATCTGTAAATAATCATACTACAGACTCGATACTCAATCATCTGTCCTGTGAGAGCCAATATACACCAATACGACTGAATACATACAGACGCGTGCCAAGCACGAAAATAAAATACATACAGTCAAGAAGGGATGCTGATAACCTCTGGCACTCGAGGAACGTAGCGCTGCTCCGCTACTGAAGGAATCCCTCGGAAAGCTCCAACTGCTGCTCCGGCTCCAGCTCAGGCTCAGTGACCACTGGGGAAAAACATATGCGAGGGGTGAGCCACACGCTCAGTGAACAGCACAACCCATGCATCACAGACAATATTTACCACAATTCCATTATTTATCCAGCCTCTAAGTGACATAGCAACATAATCCAGTGGTTCGTACCTCGCCGAACCACCACACCCTCACCCTCACCCATCAATGGGTGACATAGGCTATTGGGACTGATAATCATCCAATCACAAATCCAGTAGGTCGCTCATCGCCAACGCACTACACCCTCACCCTACCACGGGTGACATAGGATATTGGGACTGACTAGGCTGTTGGTCACCCTTGGTCCACCGATAGTCTCTCCTCCACTCCGTAGGCCGCTGGCCTTCACCCATAACTTCAGCGCAGTCCGTCACAAATATCGGGAGGCGCCTACTGATGGGAGCCCTCGGAAGGGACGACCTTATCACGCTGGGGCAGTCTCTACACGGATCCAACGAAGGGAAACAGAACAGCCCATCCATACGCATATGATCCACTCGGATCCGCCGACATCACATCTCTACAACTCTAATGTCATGAACTCTTCAGAGTTCCTCCAGGGCGCATAACCAAGATGCGGGGAATATGTACAATAAAAGCAAGGTTGTAATATCATTGGGGGAAAGAACTCGGGAGGGCGGCGTGAGTTCCCGATATAGGATACCCCGACAACCAAACAAGGAACACGGAGTACCCTAACCCGGGTCTCACCGCTGTCCTCGCAAGGCCCCTCCCCTATAATATTCACTAATTATGCTAATAATCATACCAGTTATATAACATTACTTATAATATTACTGGGACTAGAAACCTTGGGAGGGCAGCATGAGGTCCCGATACAGGACATCCCGACAACCAAACAAGGAACACGGAGTACCCTAACATGGGTCTCAATGTTGACCTCGCAAGGCTCCTTCCTATAATATTATCTAAGGCATGCGAATTATCATACACTAGCATTTAATTTAATAAATAAACTAGTAGGACGCATGCATAGGCCGAGGTTTCCTATCATGAAAACAGGGGGCATGGTGCATGGCTCTTACACCTATCCTATGGGTGCAAGTCCCTAACATACAAATGACTAGGGTAGCATGCATTCTACATTTAAATCATGCAAGCATGGATTACATATTACTGCTGGTTAATATACATCCATGGTGCCCCAGGAGAGGTCGGTATACGCCCAAATGCGTATGACCCCTCTCTACTGGGTTGGATTGTCCCACTCACCAAAGTTCGGTCATCGCGCGACCGCCCGTCAGGATCTGCAAGACAGACATTTATATGGTGAGTTAAAATCCACAACTACTACCAAAGACATCAAAATTCACAAAACCCACAAACAAACAACCAACACTCGGGCAAACGTGCATACGACCCGCACGCACGCTAGCCCGAGCACCCCGGCAACCACCCGCACGGCCGGCAACCACCCGCACGGTCACCCGACTGCCCGGGTGCACCGCCGTGCCTTAGCCAACGCACCCCGCGCACCGCCGGGCCCCCGCCCGCCGCCTGGACGCACCGCCGAACCTCCCGGGTGCACCGCGCGCCCCCTGCGCCCCAGCGCAGCCGCCCGCGCACACCCCGCACGCCTCGCGCTGGCCCGTGCGCACCACAGCCGCCTCGCCGCGCCCTGCGCGCACCCCGCACGCACCCTGCACGACCCCCCTTGCACGCACTGCCCTCGGCCATCACCCCCAGCACCCGGTACCCGCGGCCCAGCGCCTGGTGCTCAGCGCCCAGCACCCGGGACCCTCACCCAGCGCCCACGCGCACGCCCGCGCAGCACACGCCCAGCGCGCCTGGCAGCACGCGCCCAGCGCGCCTGCCAGCCTGCGCGAGCTGCTGCCCGCGCTGCTGCCTGCGCGCGTCGTCGAGTGGCCCGAGCCCTGTTCGCCTACCCACCCGAGCACTGTCCGCCTGGCGCCCGAGCACCACCTACCCAGCGCGCCTGCGCGCCCAGCCTGCCTGCCTGCCCCGAGCGCACGCCGCGCGCACGCCCGCCTGCGTGCCCAGCGCCCAGCGCTCAGCACCCCTGCTCGCCCATCACGCCTGCAGCACCACCCGCGCGCACGCCTGCGCGCACGCGCATGCGCGCCCGACACCTAGTGCCCCAGCCTGCTGCGCCCGCTGCCTAAACTCCCGGAACAGCCGCCCAGCCTACCCGGACAGCCCAACACCTAGACCGAGCCATCCAACCTCCACCACCCGCCACCCCCGGCCTCCGACCACCTCCACAGCCCTCCGACGGCCACCCACCGCCGCCGACCACCTCCCAACCACAAATCGACCCTCCTAACATACATCTAAGCATGAAAAAGAGAGAAAAGAGGCTTACCGAGGGAAGAAGGGAAGTCCGGATGCTCTCCGCGCACCGAAACCTCTCCCAAAAGGCTTCCACCGCCTGGATCTATCTTGGCCCTCGAAATGGTCCAAAATAGAGGAGAAGAGAGGGGGGACGGAGGGGCTAATCTCGCCGGAATCGGGATTTGAAAGCACCGGGGTGTAGATCGGGACCCGATCTACACTTCCTATGCTTTAGGTTTTTAGGTTTGAGGGGTCTAGGGGGCTCAAATCAAAGAAAAAGAGAGGGGGAGAGAGAAAATGCATTTGGTAGGGATGATGAATAGTGGTCAACCAAAATTTAGATTTCATTTATATAGCAAGTGACTTAAAAACTCAGATACGCCCCGGAACTGTGAAATTTCGGAAACGTTACCGGAATTCGATGAAATTTTCGTGAGAGGCCTAAAATGGCATCAGGACACCAAATATGCAGTTAGATTTCCAATCGGAGTCCTCTAACTCAGGACGATAGCTAACAGTCCAAAAATTTGCGGTTCCGATCAAAACCAAAAAAATTGAAAAACTGCCAGAACGCTCCAACGGTTACCAGCAGATTAAAAGTGACACAAATATAACACAATCACTTTATTAGTTTCAAATACAATTATATATATATATCAATAATGATTCCTAGACCCCAACTTTCCAGGCCCCATCACAGGCCCCATGATGTGGCAATAGGACATTACCTATTATACCCTCTAATTGATAACCACATTTAAACAAGGAAAACGGTTTGATTTATTCCTAGGATTGTGAAGATTTCATTAATTACTGTATTTCTTCTTCGTTGCATTGTGTAAAATCATTAATCCCTATTTTTGTAACAATAACCTAATAATTTACGATGAACATATTCGTAGCAGTCCCGAAATTTTAATATGAAGAAGTTTGAAAATCTGATTTGTTCTTTATCGAGTTGGATCTCTCTTCCGGATCAGGTTTGTCAATTGTTTTTTTTTTGTTTTTTTTATCTTATTGAATGAAAGTCACATCGAATTTGAAATTAAATTTTTGATGATCAAATATTCAATCTATGTTACATGTTTCAATTCAAAAAATGAATTTTTTTTATGTTTTGATCACTATTTCACACTTTTTTTTATATTTGTTTCGTTATAATTTCATAAATGTAATTTTGATATTGTTACATTTAATTGTTACTGGTTCGTGTGATGTTTATATTAGACTTCTGAACTCGGATATTCATTTACACAATTTTGTTACATTCATAAATGTAACACTCTGAAATGTAACATTATCTCATGTTGTGCATTTCTTTTAACAATGCAAATAGAAATGACGTATAAATGTAACAGTGAAGTACATACTTTTACAGAGGATTCTGATACATTTTCTTTGGAAGGCAGTGCACTAGAAATTGAAATAGATAATTTTAAATAGTAAATGTAACTGTTTGACATTTAGGTAAATATAATTGTTTGTTCCATCTATATAAATGTAACAGTTTTTATATAAATGTAACAAATCGTTGTGAGAGATGTAAACATTTAAGAAATGTATTTGTAACTACCAATATAAAATGTAACTGTTTCATATGTTAACTATATGTGTTTTTTATTTAAATTTGAATACAATAACTATCTAGAGAAAATGAGCCGTTTGAAGGATTTTAATGAAAACAATTTCGGTAATTTTTGGTGTAATCTAGGTTCAATTATAATTTAGATAATGATTTCAAAATTCAAAATTTGAAATAGGTAAATGGATTTTAAGATTTACATGGAAGAGTCATAACCAAATAGAGAAAATGGGGGGATTTGGGTTAATAAGATAAATTTTTAATGAAGGACAAATTTGTATTTTGTCATTTTACTATTTTTTAAAAAAGTCAACAAACCAAACAAACCAACCAATGAAATGATGACACCTCATGAGGCTTGTGAGTGAGGCTTATATTATGGGGCCTGGGTATCATGACTCTATAAATATATATATATATAGCCGCTTCACTTATTGTATTGATGTATATCTCGGTGGAGAATTTTTTATCTATAAATGATATCATTCAATTCATTGACGTGTATATATATATATATATATATATTTCATTAAATGAGATATGATTTAAAAAATAAAAATAAAAATATATACGGTCTGCGTTTGAGATTGTAAAATGGATTGAATGTAACATTTTCCTTATTTGATGTATGATCATTAGTTTTGGATTTTTTTTTTAAAGAAATAGCGTCCCTTAAAATTTAATCTCTTGACCTCTTTAATAGAGATGGAAGATGCTTATCGACTTAACCACTCGGTTTACAAAAACTATCATGAATTTTAAAACCGTTAAAAAGGGATCCTGAGATGACCTCATTTAAAAAAACTTGATGTACGCGGGGGTCTTCCGGGATGGATCCAGAGAAATTGTGAAAAGATTTGGTGTTCAATCATAGACTCTCATGAGTGTCTTGTGAAGTCAAGAATTTGCTTAATGAACCTATAGCGGGGTTGGCATTTTAACAAGAAATATGAGTTGGAGTTTCTCAATGGGTCAACAAAAAGGAAAAAAAAAAAAAGACAAAAAATTTAAGGGTAATTAGCACTTTTAACTCCACAAAAATAAAAATTCTCAAAAATAGCTCCGCTCGTTGAATATTAGAAAAAAGTAGCTTCGTTGACCCGGTTGACCGTTTTTTTTAATGTTTATACTGGACACGGATTATATAATACGTCTTCAGTGTTTTGTCCGATTAACAAGGGAGACGGATTATATATATGTTGTCTCCCGTTCAAAATTCCATGAACTTGTGAAAATGCAAGGAAGACGGTATATATATATATACCGTCTCCTAGAGATGGATTATATATAATCTGCCTTCCTTGCATTTTGCCTTAATTTTTTTTTTCTTTTTTGTTTTTGTTGAAACATATAATAAATCATGCTTGAACATATATGAAAATGTATGAAAATCCTACTTGAATGAAATAAAACAACTTAAATAAAATAAAACATAAGTTCCATAAATACAATCACTTCATTATTGTTTCTGAATACACATGAAAGTTCATATATATAATAAATATATCTTAAATCCCATAAATACAATCATCCAAAAAATTTCAAAAATCCTTTCTTTTTGGCTTTTCTCGGAGCAGGAGGTGCTGATGAAGAGGGTACGTCTGTAGCTGTAGAAGATGACGCAGTTGATTGAGCCAAAGTGGTAAATGGTTTGTCCGATCCCCGGCTGGCAGTAGTAGAAATGCACCAAATCTTACATAGTCCACGAACATATGTTTGGAGTGTCATCTTTGGAGCTTAATCTGAAACTGAAGCTGGTTGTGGTGGCTGCTCATTCAATTCTAACTTGAGTCGTACATCACCAAAGAACTCATCAATTGTGAATTCAGTGTCAGCTCCTGGCCCAAATGAACTGTCATCTATGACATCCCTGGAGTAATCATCATCATCTGTAGCTACACTGGAGGTACTCGATGGCTGTTATCTTTCTCCCATCATCGCCTCTGCATAATCACGAGCCACAACAATTATACGTCCCCACTCATCATAATTGGGGTACAACACCAACCCCCTTGTAAGTACCTCACCAATATTCTGTGTAACTCCCCCCCTGTTATCAGAAGTTTCATTATGATAAGTTGTTTTAAAATCATTTATCACTTTATAAAAATGTAACAGATATTTAAGAAATTACCGAATGATGTGCGACGTAGCCTGGAGGGTGATGTGGGGGTGGTGGAGGTGTGACATGTCTGACTGTTCTCTCTCAATACCACTCCATATATTTCCTCGAACTTCGGTTACGACAGAATTGGTGGATGTGATTCAAGCGTTGGTCCCAACGCTCGACATAAGTTTAGTGATGTGAGTGGAATATACAACACTCATGGACAATGTGTAACGACTTGGATCGGTCCCCGTCAAATGGTACATCATTTGGAGTAAATCGACATAGGAGATCCTCTTATGTATGATGGTGGTTTTCCTGGTACCACCTTCATAAAATGAAGTATCTTCATATTGAACAATCCTCTCGTTAAAAGAGTAAATTAACGGGATATCGGATTTCTTTACCATCTAAACCATAAATTATTAAACTTAGTAAATATATTTCTAAATTGGTAACAAAAAAATTCATCCAACACATACAAGCATTTTAAATACTATAACATTCATGCAACACATACAAAGTATATATTTCTTAAATGGCCTTTGAATTTTTTAAAAAGTTTTCTAAGAGGCCTTTGAATTTTTTCCTAAGGCCTTTGAATTTTTTAAAAAGTTTTTATATGACAATCAAATTTTACAGCAATTTTCTTTTAAGTTTGAAAAGTTTATTTTGACAAATAGAAAATTTTCAATAAACCAAAAATAAAAAAATTAACATTCAACTTAACAAAACATTATACATTTAACATGTCAATAATAAACAAAAAAAATATTTATCAATAAAATTAAAACAGTTGATAAATAAATAAATTCAAGAAATTGTTTAGGGTTTTGATGTTTACCTTTGAATTAAAAGTGGTTTAAAGATGTTGATTGAAATGTGCATGAACTGTGTGAGGGATGATTTTCGGGTAGGGTGAGTAAAAAAGGGAGAAAAAAGGAGTGAAAAATGGAGGTTTTAAGGCTTGGCAGTTAGGACGGGACATATATATAACGCGATCTGGAGACAGAGACGGTGTATATATATATATATATACCGTCTCCCTTGCATTTTCACGGGTTCAAGGAATTTTGAACAAGAGACGGCATATATATATATATATCTGTTTCTCTTGTTAATCGGACAAAACACTAGAGATGGATTATAATTCGTCTCCAATATAAACATTAAAAAAAAAAGATCAGCGCTGATGTGGCAGCGTTGACTGGGTCAATGGGGCTAGTTTTTTCTAATATTCGACTGATGGAACTATTTTTGTGAATTTTCATTTTTGTGGGGGTTAAAAGTGCTAATTACCCGAAACTTAATTAGCATAATGGCAAGACTTGTAATATTGGATGTCCTTGATTTACGACGTCGTGGCCTGCGAAGTCAAAGAGCTCACTCACATGATGCCAAAAAGCTCGATTATTGATTTCCTGGATTTACGATGTCGGCAATATTAATGCTTAAGCTAACTACATAATTTTTCAACATTAAGCCTAGATAATCCAACATTTGTGAATCCCAACCGCATTATTCTCATACCGCAACGTACGTGTTTTATAGGAAAAAACAAACCACTACAACGCGAACAAAATCGACCACTTGCAGCAGTGTAGTTTTACATGATGGGTCAAGGACTCAAGCTAGATTGCCTTCTGGGACATTAAGAACACCATTGACAAAAAAATGATAAATCTAGTTACGAAAAAGGATTGCTTACTGGGAAATTAAGAACAATAGTGACAAAAAATGATAAATCTTTTTCTCTGGTAGGGCCAACTATGCTGACCAGAAGTCATGGAACCATCATGTCTGCAGCTATGTCGACTACCAAGTTCATCAATAATGTACTCCGCATTGTCGGTGTGTTTGTGCACAATCTCAAAGAGAAAATGAAGGAAAGTGAAGGAATTTGGGTCAAAGAAAAAGTGATAGAAGCAAAAAAAACCCTTTTGACAAATTATCATGGTGTTTGTGCATATAATAGAAAATTTTCCTTTATTTTCTCACAAATTTTCACCTATGGGAAAAGGAAGATTTTTTCCCACATTTCCTGATAAGACAAATAGAAGAGAGAAAAAAATGGGATCAGGTTAGGTTGAACAGGTATTGGACAATTTAATTGTCTAACACGCTTGTGATCGTTCAATCTTATAATTTTGAGATAAACAAATTATTTGAATCCTTAAAAAGAAGGTTTAGAATGTAATTGCATTCTAAGTTTAGTTTTGAAATCTTACAAAATATCTCAATCACAACAAAGTGAGAAGATTGGATGGTCACAAGCGCGTTGGACAATTAAATTGTCCAACGCCCATTGAACCTAACCCGATCTCAGGAAAGTGATGGAAATTTTTTTTTCATTCCTTGTTTAGCACAAACACCAGATTTTTTAATGGTCAAAAAGAAAATCTTGACTTTCCCCCACTTTCCTTCATTTTTCATCATACACAAACATATCCTAAAGACATGAAGGGAGAATTATATTTACACGTGATCCAGTCAATATCAATACAATATAAAAGGGAAGACATCACAAAGACCCATGAATCAAACCACTTATTAGTAGCAGCTACTTATAATAAATCTCATAAAGGCATGGGAAAGACCATTTTAGTTAATCTCCTCATCTTCTTTGTGACTCTTAAAGTGGTAGTGCTGCAGGTCGTTCCTTCCCATGCTTGTTCATCCTGCCCAACTCCAGTAGTGCATGAACCACCACCATCTGTTGTGGTGCCAAAGCCCCCCACCTATGAACACCCACCTGTCCATCCAGTGCCAAAGCAACCTCCATTCCATAAGCCCCCGACGACCCCTTACACACCTACAGTCCCAAAGCCTCCTCTTCTCCCGCCAGCCGGTCAGTCATGCCCAATCAACACACTCAAGCTGGACGCGTGTGTGAGCTTGTTGAATGATTTGGTTCACGTCGTTATAGGTAGTCAAGCTACTGATGCTTGTTGCCCGGTTCTCGCGGGACTGGCCGACCTGGACGCAGCGCTGTCTTTGCACTGCAATTAGAGTGAAAGCTTTGAATGTTAATCTGGTCTTGCCGGTTGCCCTCCAGCTCCTTGCCGACTGCAGGAAGCACTGTCCTTCCAACTATCAGTGTCCTAAGTACTGAGAGTAAGTTAATGGTACCATCAATATCAAATTGCATAGAGAGTAACATTGTATCTAACAATTGATGATTGTGTAGTTTGATTTATAAACTGTGCAGTTTGATACTGACAAGACTAACCGAAACCAATCCTGATTGGATCTGAACTCATAGTATGCATATTGATTTGATGGCTGTACTTTGTGCTTTTTCAATCTTAATTTCTGAATATATGTCATGGAAGCTCAAAAACTAAATGCTTTTATCTACTCATTCCATTTTTTTACAGGTTGATCTCAAAAGAATTGCAGTGAGAAGACAAAGGGGAGATGGCCATGCTTTCTCCTTTTATCTCTATATATTTTGTTAATTTTAATAATAAAGTAAATGTGCTAGTAAGCTTGTATGAATGTACTTCGTTAGTGAAGTGTTTATGTGCCGGCTGCGAGTGAGGCTATAAAAAAAAGCTTGAGCATAATTAAGACCACCTCGTGATCTTTGTTTAGCAATCTTAAATTCCACAGCTACTGTACAGTCATCATACACTATTAACAATTAAAGGATAAAAAAGATCTATTAACATTGAACAACCGCGAACTAAGTCCCCAGTGGTCATAGCACAACGGTTCAGGGCTTAGCGGTATTACTGATAGGTCATGGGTTCAAATCTTGGCACTGACTTACCCACCTGTTTGTTGATGATTATTCATCGTAAAGTCAGCCACGAGGGATCCCTCCGATATCAAAAAAAAAAACATCCACGAACTAATGGTCATTGTGATCAAAACAATTTTTTTTTTGTTAAAAGGGCCCAATCGGGGCATTATGTTAGCCATTATCACTAATCAAAAGGATGTGCCTCCACCAGGGACGGAAGTACAAACTTATGTAAACTATACAATGTGGTTAAGTGAAAAAAATTTCATATTAGTTCGTAATGATAGGATTATCATTAGAACGTGTTTGGATGAACAACACGTGTCTATCAAAATGCATTCATGAGAATTCTATCAATGATTTTTTAATTAATGGTAATGAAATATTTTTAACTCTTTAGACATGTGTAATCCATTAGAATATGTATTGATGAGATTCTCATTAGTACATACTAATATGATACACTATTAACTCTAGTGAAGACGTTCAATGACTGGATCTCGGACTTCGAGGAGGATCGACAAGACTGACAGCGAGATGCTATACGTGCTAAGGAATCTGGGTCCAAATTCAATCAGACCTGGGTTTGGTCAGTACCATCAGTATCCATTATAAGAGTGACATTTATATCCAATAATTGACAATGTAGTTCGATTTATAGGCTGAGGTTCAATTATTGAGTACAAGTATGCAAATTCCCTTTCTTCCGGATTTATGGGTCGAACTCCAACAAAGTTCGTTAGGCGGTTGGTTGTTTGTTGTTTGATAGCACAAGGAGTTCTCCCTCCATAGGTGAGGCCTACACGGTCCTCGGTTGGTCACTCGCATCGGTTGATCGTTTGTCCAGCTTAAAAGCTAGGTCGGAAACCCCAGTATAAGTTCGGGTCGTGAATGAGTGAGGTGACCGAGGGTGCGGTAGCGTCTCTGTACTCACCTATGTCTTTAACATTACAAGACCAAAGGTTTGGATTAATTCGTTCTCGTTATCGAAGTGAGACAGTTGGGGGGAGTTTGAGCTAAAGGGTTTCCAGAGTTTAGGAAGTGAGGTGACTAACGCTCCTTCATCGCCCTCATTGTTTATCGAGACGGTCATGCTCCCATCCTTAAACTGCATGCTCTACTTGGTGTAAAGATCGGTGTCCAAACTAATTATTTTTTCAAAGATCAGGTAAAATTGCGACTTACTATGTCAACGAGCTTTGTTTGACCTTTCTCCATCCATCAAAAAGTCGTAGTCTAATGGATCAGGTATAGAGGGGAGAAATGGGTTAATTCCTCTTTTTTTTCAAACTTTTATAGCTATGGGATCTACTACAAACCCGACCGAAGTGAGGATGAAGGAGAACGAGTTACGCGACTAGTACTAGTTTAACCCATGTATGGAAAGCATTGAGCTGGACACAAAAATCTCTCATGGATGGTTTAGATAAAGACTTGGCCGTGTAGAACATGGATGCGCATGATGTCATTCTTACTAGTGCTGACAAGTTTCGCTTTACTCCCTTTGGTCACCTTCGGTCGGTCGCCTTCAGTTATTAATTTCCCAACCGGCCGGGTAATAATAATAAGAGTATATCAGGTTACCCACTGGTCGATAATATAAGCATACGAAGAAGCATACGAAACATAGACACCTTACGTCACTTCTATGCTCCGCACCTTACATCGGAGCGAAAGCGGATAAAAGTGTGGTTGGAGTGACAGCGGAGGAGCGGATAAAAGTAACGAAATGGTTTTTTACTAGTTCTGGTGTCTGGTTGTACCGCTTCTTTTAACTCTTATATTAGATACTGATCAAGCTTGGGCCTGACTAGATTCAAATCCAAGGAATCTGCGGCGGTTAAGAGTTTCCGCGGGACGTAGCTAAAAGTTAGCTGAGAAGGACAACGAGGCTGCCACTGGCGAAAGGGTGATCTCATCTATATTTCCCACTGGATTTTGTCATTGGTGAGCCTCCACCATACATTGCGGTTCAGAATGTGAGGAAGGATGAAAGAGTGGATGTAAGGGTACTGGCGGGAGATGGGATGTAGAAAGGAGGGCAGTATAATTAAAATGGCCCGTTGGCATTTTGTTTTGCAGTTTTTTTTTATTTTTTTTGCAAAACAAACTAGGTATTTTTGGAGCTTTTGTTTAATGTAGAAAAACATAAAGAGTCATGATACCCAGACCCTAAAATATAAGCTCCACTCACAAGTCTCATGAGGTGTCATCATCTCATTGATTGGCTTATTGACTTTTCAAAAAGAATAAAATGTCAAAATGCAAATCTGTCATTCATTAAAAATCTTTCCCATTAATCCAAATCTTTTTTTTTTCTCAAATCACTTACTAATTTTATGTATTTTAAAATTTAAATTTTGAAATCCTTATTTAGTAACTGAATTTTCTATTTCAGTTACACCCAAAACTTACCTAATTTTTTTTTTGTTAAAATCCAAAAGGCTACTCTTTTTTTTTTCCAAATTACATCCGTATTGTATATATATTTTTAAGAATGTTATTAACTAAACATTATAGCAATTGACAAACATCTTTTCAATTTACATAAATAAGATCATATCTGAAAATACAAATACATTTCCTAAATATTTACATCATTTACAATTATTTGCTATATTTACATAAACACTGTTACATTTACGTAAATGTAACATTACAGTTACATTTAAATAACTGTTTTACATTCCATGCAATGTTTAAACAATTTTAAACAGATCATCTTTTCAATAGTTAGTTACATTTTATGAAAAATATCAAACAACTTTTTTGTTATGAGTTGCATTTAAAAAATATTACATGAACTATTGTATTCATTTTCATAAAAACTGTTACATTTACATAAATGTAACATACCTAAATATTTTACATTCTATGCAATGTTTAAACAATTTTAAACCGATCCTCTATTCAATAGTCAGTTACATTTTATGAAAAATATCAAACACCTTTTTTGTTATGAGTTACATTTAACAAATATTACATGAACTATTTGATTCATTTTGATGAAAACTGTTACATTTACATAAATGTAACATAACGGTTACATTTACCAAATGTTACCAAATGTTTTACATTCTATGCAATATACATGTAGTTGACACATTTATGAATGTAACAAATATAAATTAATACATGCATGCGGTTGACTGTTACATTTACGAATGTAACAAAAACAACACAGATTTGAAAAATGACTATTTACATTGTCAACAATGTAGCAGTAGCATCAAACAAACTACCCCCATATAAAATGTAACAGTATCGATTGTTACACTTAAATATTGAGATAAAAACAAATCAAACTGTGAAAATGACATTCAATACATAAAAAAATCGTGTTTAAATTTAAAACAATAAGCAAAACACAACTTGATTACAAATCTAATAATGTCAAACCTGATTCGAGAGATATTGAGGTGACATCCAAATCGGAAAAAAGGGGTTGTTTTAGGCGTCGATCTACGGCGGAGGCAGTGGGAGAGGCGGCGTCGATCTACGATGAAGGCTCGTGTACGCTGATGGCTTCCAGGAGACCATCTCAAAATCCTCCGCCACCATCGCCGCCGTCGGCGGCGGGAGCTGGAGCTCCAAGTGGAATGGGAGGGTGTTGCGACGACGGAGAGTGGGGGGTGTTTGCCGTCGGTGTCGAATTTTTCTTCATCGGTGACGGTGGAACCCATTGAGAGAGAGAGTTTTGATTTTGATTGGAAGGTTTTGAAGAGATAAGAGAGAGAGAGAGAGAGAGAGGGGGGGGGTTTTAATTTGGATCGTTGATTGTGTAACGTCTCTGTATTTTTAGCCTTATATATTTATTTTAAATATATAATGAAAATTTTAATTGAAATTTAATTATTGGCGGTAGGCCCAAATGGGTCCAATTTGATTTATAATTATAAAAATTATAAATTGATGTTGAAATATTTATTTTATATTTTTCTAGAGATCTTTATAGTCTCAAGATATTTTGGTTGAAATTTGGTGAGATTCGGAGTTCAGAAAATTATGTTTTTAGGATTTTGTGTTAAGTTATTGGGCCCAGGGATCTAGTTGCGAATCCAGAATATCTTTTAATAGGATTCAGGGATCTGTTTGTAAATCGGATAGGGATCTTTCTGTAAATCGGATAAGGACCTACTTGTAAACCTGTAATACTTGAGGGGTCGTTTTGTAATTTGATAAAAACCCCTTTTATATAACACGTTTTGGGTTAGGGTTTGCATCAGAATTCTCATGAGGCATGAAGGGTGTGGATGACCTAACTCTACCCGTCAAGCACTACAAGGTGATAAATCTTTCTCTATTGATTTTTATTGTTTAGTGTTTCAATTTAGTTTGGTTAGGAGATGATTGTGTCAATCGATTATTTGGGGAAGAAGGTTGATGGATTAGGGTTAGGGTTTGATTGATTTTAAATAGATGATGTTTTTACTAGATTTCAATGGATCTCGAAGGATTTCTTAAGATCAAACTAGATTGATTGGTTTTGGGATTTAAGGGTTATTTTCGGGTTGATTGTATACCTGATCATTAAACCGTGTTTTTGACCATGACAGAGTCGTTTCTGGGAAAATTGTATTTGACAAACAGAAATAGGTTTCGAAAAGATCTTTCCAACGAATCATGAATAGTCCGATTTGGAGTTACAGGTAGAAAGTTATGATTTTTCAAAGATTTCTGTGCAGTTTCCTAGAATTTAAATATTTTGCTTTATGACCAAGTTTGATGAATTTTAGAGATTAAAGAGATCCCAAATGGATGTTTAATGAGTATAATTTGATTTGTGGGTTTTGATTATTTTATTGATCTTGGTGACTCAAATTGGATCTTAAATCAATTAATTTGGTTTAGTGGGATCAATGAATATTAATTGAATATTATTGTTATTTGGATGTAAATTGATTGGATTGAGTTATTTGAATCATTGGAGTTGTAGTTGAGCCTCATCGGATTTGTCTAAATATTTATTCGAGGATTGATCGATTATGTGGGCCTTATGAAATAAATGGATATTGATTATCGGATCATTGTGAGATATGAATACTTTAATATTTATTTGGAATTAGGATTTTTGTTAGGCCTTTAAGGTGAGTTGCGGATTGTAGATCTATTTGGTACGGGCTCTTGGGATTATTGGGCCGAGTGTTGTTGTAAGTTGTTTGTCAGTTGTTTGTCATGATTGAATGATTTTCTTATTTATTGATTGCATAATTGTTATGCTAGGTTATCCACGTGCGAGTGTGTAGCGTTCATGCACGTGCATCGGTTTGTATTGCGTGGACTGGAGGTGAGTGGACTTGAGTTTCATATGTAGTTTCAAAAGAATATATTATGTATTCATGCTAGGACCATCTATTTTGTGGAATATAACTGCTAGTTTTGAAATAAAAATGTGAGCATGCATTTTTTTGAGATATTTATCATGAATTGATTGGTGTGTTGAGATTTTTGCATGCTCTATTCTTTTGTGAATTTTAAAAATATGATAGGTTATCAATGCATCCATTCCGTCTAGGTGGCTCAGTCTTGGTGGCCAACGTCTAGGTGGGCGTACGTCTACGTGGCCAGGTCCGAGAACGTAGGACCCAAGTCTTTGTGGCTATGTCTACGTGGCCATGCCTTTGAAAGGCCCCGCGAGCTAGGTGCTGCGAAGACGGACATGCGTGTTCGTGGTGTTGCATGCATCATGTTGGATAGGATTTGTGTGCGTGTGTATATATATTATTGCATGTCTTGGTGGCCTTGTTGTATATTTATTTTCTTGATATATTACATGTCTGTGTAGACATATTACGATATTGATATTTTGAATATAAATGTACTAACGGGATGATGATGGTCCATTCACTGAGCGTGTTGTAGCTCACCCCTCTCTTTTCCCAACCTTTCAGATTAGCTGTTTGTGGTTGTCGATCTCGTTAAGGCGTTGGAGGTTGAAGCTCGTATTTTATTTCCGGAGCACTAGACTTGTGTAAAAGGTGTCGATCATTTCTTTGGCATGTAGAGGACCCATATGTATGATAGTGTGGACATATAAATTTAGTTGTTCCTGATGTATGTTGAAAAAGGTGTTGGATTTTAGCCTTGACAATATATGTATAATTATGGTGATGTATTCGTATGTTCTCTGGATGAAGAAAAATATATATATATATAGAACTCTGAGATTTGAGGAATTTAGTTAACGCAACCGGATTTCACGGTTCAAAATGGGGCCGTGGATCCGGGGGGGGGGGGGGGGCGTTACAGATTGTTTTTTATATATTTTTATTTGTGAAGGGTTTTGATAATTATTGGAAGAAAATGAGATAAACATTAAGGGTATAATAGACAATGTACACTTGCTACATCATAGGACCTGAGAATCATTATTATTACTTTTAGGAGGGAGCAACATGGATATCAGCGAACTTTTAGAAGGCTATATGTATTTTTCCTTTTTATCAAGCATACTGAAAAGAGTGCTGTTACACAGGTTTTTTTTTTTCCAACCCCAATTCCAGTTTCATATGCGTCGATAAAATCTTATCAGAGCATAAACTCATAATAACGAGATATATATTCAGATATAAATTTTTTACATGTTTTATAAATATATTCATATAATTGATTGGTGCATATGCTTTATTTTTTATAAAAACATGTACCTCATTAGATAAGAAATGTTATTTTTTTTTAAATTAAAAAAAAAAACACAGACTGAAATTAAGGTTGAAAAAAAAACTGTACATAACATTATCCTACTAAAAATGTCCATGGTCAAAAAATACTTTCCAGAGCTGCTTTTACACCAAAGCTGATTTTCATTAGTGTTGCGAAACATCCCCCAAGTGAATTAACGCTTAGAAAAGAGGACAGGCCATTGTGAACATCACTTGATGATTTCACCAACGTTTTTACATGTCTTACGGATTAAAAGACAATCACTACAATCAACAAAAATAAAGACTACCATTTGACGTTCAAACCAGTTTTCACAGGATTGTGGATCAGATTGATCACAGAAATTCCCAAATGATGTAATCCTCACAAGCTTGGGATGGATTTTGAAAAGATATATTGTTTCAGAAGTGCCTTCTGTTCATCGATTTTCTTCTTCTCCAAGGAATTTGCAGGCTTGGCCTTCCTCTTCTCCTCCAACATCCACTTCAGAGCTCCATTCCACACATCCGGCGATATGACCTCAGACAACTTGACGATTGGTGGAGGGGCTGTGATTTTTTCAGCAACTGGGACTTCCATCTTATCAGCAAGCACTGTCATGCTTGTTGTGCTTTCAGCTGGGGAGGAGGCAGGGAGTTCACCAACTTTTCCATCCTCTACACTTGAATTCTTATTTTTCGCCCTCAGGAAGAGATAAGCTGCACAATCGCATGATTCTCATGAGAAATCAGAATTTTATGACAAAATAAGTGACCCATGGGATCCATATTTTATCTGATAATTGGTTTAACATAATTTACGCATATTTATGTTTCCAAGAAACAGGCCTACATGCAAGGTCGGCTTTGAGATAAGAAAATCTAGGTGGGGCCCTAGGCCAGCTCATAAAATGGGGCCCTATATATGTATATTGAAATTTTTGAAGGAATGTTTTAATCATGTTAGTAATAAAAAAATCAAGACTAAACAAAAAAATGATAATAATGATTAAAAATAAAATATAACAAAAAAAAACTCATCAAGTTCTTCTTTAAAAAGAAAAAAAAATCACAAAAATAAGATCATTTCTTTTATAGAAAATAAATAAATCCCTATAAAATAGAATATACTAAAAATATATTAAATATATAAAAAATACAGACGAAATTTTTTAAAAATCACAAAAAAAATACTTTTCATAATGATGTCAACAAATATTACATTTTCAAATAAAACTTATAAATTTAAAATAAATAGGAAGAAATTCAAGTTATTTAAAAAAAAAAATTAATTTTAGAGTGTTGTTACACATAGTTTTTATTTATTCCAGCTTTAATTCCAGTCCCATATGCGTCGATAGAAAATTATCAGAACGTATACTCAACTTAGCAATGCATATATACTGTTTATTATAGTATATGCTTCATTTATTGTAAAAACATGTATCTTATTAGATGATGTATACTATTTTAAAAAAATTCAAAACACTTTTAAATTGAATTTAGGGCTACAAAATGGACTGGATGTAAAATTATCATTAAGTTTAATGTCAAAAGCTTAACATAAAAAAAATTCCTGAATTTGGGGGCCCTCTTTGAAAAAGGGGCCCTAGGCGGTCGCCTACCCGGCCTAGGGCGGGCCATGCCTACATGATATAACACATCTCAATGTTTTGGCACAAATGCCTTGATCCTCAAGGAATCCAGCTACTCAATGTGTGTGTATTCTTTCAATAGAAATCCAAAACAAGCAACTAATATATATAATATCACAACATGGGGTGGTGGTTTATAGACAATAGAAGTTCTCATGTGACACTCATCCAATGATCTTCCATGGATTCTCCAAGATAAGTGTTCCTCAATTAACACCAATGACCCTACATTCCAATTATATTATGAAAAATAATTCCTATTCGCATTGTAATCTTTCCCATTTTGGTGTTCAATAATTTCTGTGTTGTTACCGTTAGTACTCTTGCATGATTTCTAAACCCTTCATATGGTGTGCCCATTGAATACAACAACATTTTTTTCCGAACTTTCAGCAGAAATTTATATAGTTTCAGTTGCTCAATGGAAGACTTCAGAGGACTAGAAAAAATAGCTCCTATACACTAATGGATAACTCAACTTCATAAAGCTTGTCAATAAAAACTAGCTCAGAAGGAACTTTTTCTGTATTTCATATCGAGTCCTTGTTTGTAATTAAATATTCAAACACTCAAGTTGTACATTAGCGATCCATTTAGGTTCTTCCAGTTAGTTTTTTTTTCTTATTTTTAAAGAGTACTGAATGTTGCACACAGCATATAATATGATGGGATGCACTGAAGCTACACCACCATCTGATCTCCACATATCTATCCTACATTAAAACAAGTTGTAGATACTGAACAGGATGTGGGCAGAGAGCAGACATCTCCAGCTATACATTTGGTGGTTTGACAAGCGGACAACAATTGGCTATGTACCGTGAGATGTAAGCAAAAGGATTCAGCAACTAAAGAGAGCTCAAAGAACTGCTGGTGATCAGAAATGCAAATGTACAGTTGGTCTCTGGAGTTAGGAAAAAAATAAAAAATACTCATTAAAATATAATGGAGATGTGTCCATTAAACCGATCGTCCATGAGGCAGGGAGAGAATAGCAGAATAGCTGGATTTAACCATGATTCTATATGAATAGAACATAGACTCCAAGAAACCAATGTCTACCTTTACCCAACTCATACTATTGTGAAAACATGAAAATTGTAAAATTTGACCTAACCATGTATGAACAGTTGAGATGCACACCTGGAAATTACGCTAAAACAATACTAGCCAATATCAGAGTAATAATGGAAAGAATTGGAAAGAAAAACTAGAAAAATGCAACATGATCTATGCAGTAAGTTTTGTTGCCAGAAGTGAACCATCCCCATGATGTGAGGAGAAATGTCACACGTCACGAGTCTATGCAATGTTATCTGGCTGTGGACATACCAACTTAGCCTGACACATGAGAAGATGCATTTTGCAATGGGAAACATAAAGTGAGCAACAGAGAACACCTACATAATACCCCATAATACCATATGATGCAAATAAAAAATGTGGTGGAAACAAAACTAAATAAAATGATAATAAAAACAACTGGGTTTGGGTTGGGGTTGGTAGGTTTGGGTTGAATATAAATTCAGGTTGGTGTTGAAGGCAACCCGATCCAACCCAAACCTGGTCACCATATTAAATACAAAATGAATATGCACAGTTAAATACCTCTTTCTAAATTTCAACCATTGATTCTACAAACCCAACTTCACTTGCAGGAAGTAAACCCTAGCCATCCTCATTTTAATCTCTCTCTCACTCTTTCAAAATCACCAAAAATATACAGACCCATGACACTGCATGATCTCTCTCTCTCTAAACCTATTCACCCTTTTTTGATCTATAAAATCAAAGGAGCTCTTTTGTTTGTTTCATCCTCTTTGTTCTCTCTGCTCAGCCTATTCATTTTTTTAATCCATATATCAAAGGAGCTCTTATGTTTATTTCATCTTCCTCTTTGTTGTGCATTACTACATGTTCATTATTCCCCAATTCATGTGCTGCACTTCATCTAGAGTGGGTGAGAAGGACTAAAATTCTCGGTGGGTTATTTTGCCGTGAGATCCACTACATCTTCTTCTTCATATTTGAATTCAGGTTCCTTGGGTTGGAATCGGGTAAGTTTCTTTTAACTTGGGTTGGGTTTAGGTTAGGTTTATTGGGTTGAAAATCGGGTGGGTCGGGTTTGGGCTAAACAATTTCAATTTCGGGTTGAGTTCGGGTTGCTTGAACCCAACCCGTCCGAGTTGCAGCTAAGCCTGTCAATCGGACAGATACGGATCGGATATGCTAATATTCATATCCTAACTTTCGGATTCGGATACGGATATTAATTCTCGGATTCGAATATCTTCGGATACGAATCGGATACGGATGTTTTTTTGGATAATTGACATATTTAAATATTAACATTAAATTGGATGATCAAATGGTATATTAGAGAGATGAAAATTCAAATTGAGATTTTAAGGTTTATTTTCTCTTTTAGATATCATACATTAAAAATTTAATAGTAATATACTATATCATAATTGTGATTAATCATACAAGAAAACAAATATGAACAATATATAATAAAAATATATATATATTTATTATATATGTCGGATACGGATATTTTTTTGATCAGATACACTGATATCCATATCCGCACTCCGAATATTCGAATATCAGAAATTTCTGATTTTTCGAATACGGATTCGGATCAGATTCGGATTTTTTTCGGATAATTGACAGGCTTAAGTTGCAGCCCTACAGTAGATAAATTGGGAGCTCACCAGCTTCACCAATACAAAACACAAAAGTGTTCAATTTAAATTTCAAATCCGGATCCCTTTTGGACTGAATGGGGAGAGGTATTTATAAGCCTTAGAAGTGGTTGCAAATCCTATATTTTGAAATGCTGGATAGAAATTTTGTAGTCCTTACCAAAACTTGACTCAATTCAATTTGAATTTGAATTTTTTTAATTCAAATTTGAATTTTATTTGGAGTCTTCTCTGAAATGCATTGCTGGACCATTTGAATCTTAAATCATCCTTATTTGCATCACTATATATACAAACCCAAAAAATCACAAGTAAATGCTCGAATAGTATGGAACTGAGTAGCTTATAATTAATTTGCATTCCCCAAACAAATTGGTTGAGTATTTGGATTTGATTTTCAAGATTCTCAAATTATCAGGGTGGTGGGTGTATCTCTCTTGATCATTGGATCAACCATTTATCCTACATGTATTGTATATGGGTGGATATTTCTCATGTCTTTTTCTGTTCGTTTCCCCTTTAGCCCTCCATATCCTTCAAGCATTTAATGCCCCTGCCTTTGAAAAACAAGTTCAATAATTCAAGTCTGACTTTCAAGAGGATTGTCACACATCACGAGTGATCTGTCCAACTGAGCTTTCAAACTTCCTGGGAGGAGGAGACTTCTATCCCTTTTATGCTTGAGGCCTTTACCAATCTTCCATAACTACTCTAGAGTGGTAAAGTTGAAGCTGAACTTCAACATTTGGCCCAATTCGATCTATTTCCGTCCCAAGCAATGCTTGAAAGTATCGTGTAACCACATATGTGGTCCAGATCTCTAGGGTACATGTGGTTTCATGTACCACATTGTATGCAAAAAACCGTTCAAACGGGGTTTTTTTTTTAAAAAAAAAATTAGAACCTACCTACAGGATGCTTGAACCCTCGTACAAACAGACTTGGGATTATACCACCTAAATCCTCCTTTCCTCCTCCATTTCTTCGCCTCTCAAAACGATTCAATCTTCAAAAATCCTATGATATACCAATTTCTTCTTACATATATTCAATTACAAAGTTGGTGAAGTGATTGGGAAGCGTTCATTACAATTTTCTTCAATCTAGGAATTTCTGCGAATGAACCTTGTTCGAGCGAGATTCGTCCTGGCTTCAGGCATTCGGCCATTTGAACAAGTTTTGTTGGAGTCTTCAACCATTGCGCGCTGCACACCAATATGTGCAACCACACTATGGTCTCGCTGACAGCCACAAAACAAATGCAACACTATTTCTTTCTCCATCTCACATAATGGGCAAAGTGTGAATTCTCCATTGGCCCACTTATTGAAATATGATTTATTTAATAACCTTTTTTTTACTGAAACTTATTTAATAACCTTTTATTTTATAATAGCCACATAAAGACTTGAACTTATAAAGGATTTTTTTGCCTCCAAATTTCTCTATGCATAGTGACAACAGTCACGTATGTTGAGCTATTTTTGTCAACCAAGGGCAACAACTCTTGACTGCAAAGAGGTCTCTTGGTCAGGGGACCAGATAACCAAATATGCCTTGTCTCGTGGGAGTTTTGACTGAAGTAGCTGAAGATGGTCTGAGAGTTCAAAATCCCACAGATTCTTAACAAAATCAAATTCCAAAATAGGCCATCTGCTTACTAAAGCCAAAAATTCTGCATTAATCCCAATTTGTTGTCAAAGTTTTCATAAATTCTAGGGAATCTGGACTTTAGGAAGGTCTCTTAACACCGAGTGTCCTCCCAGAAGGAAAGCTTAGAACCAACTACTATCACCCATTTGATTGCGGGACCGATCTTCAGTGACAAACCCACAACTCCTTTCCTGATCCTGGACCCATTGTGGGCAGTAGTATAATTTCTGTAATTTCTGCGATCTATTATTTATAGCACCATAGAAGATTATGGGAAATCAGTCTTCTCCATTGCTACTTGCTAAGGAGTGCATCGCTCATGTCCTCCAAGTTTGGAATACCCGTTCCCCCCTTCTTTCTAAGGGTGTGTTTGGTAATACAGTTTGAATTTTAGAAACAAACTATTTTTTTTTGGAAGACTAGCATAGTTTGAGACTTTTGGAAGGAGGAGAGTGGGTTTGGGCACTCGGATATGGCCTTGAGGCACAACCTTCGGAACGATGAGGCTGAGGAGTACATCGTATTCTTAGAGATTCTTCAGCAGTTAGCCCCATCACCAGTGTCATTTGACATGGTTAATTGGGCACCACACGCGAGGGAAGGTTTTTCAGTTAGAAGAGGCTATGATTGGTGGAGAGGAAATAGGGAGTATAATGCTTCTTTGGCGTCAAAGAGGAAAGAAATTTGGAGAAATAAAATCCCATAAAAGTCAAGGCATTCATGTGGTTTTTTTTTTTATCAAGAACGTCATCTCACCAAAGCCTACTGAGCTAGATGGGCCTTGGAGGATTCTAGAGCATGTGTGGTTTCCAAGGAGGAAACCACTGTGCATCTTTTCTTGTTCTAATGGCAGTGAGGTTGATTTGGAGGACCCTGGGGGAGTCAACCAGGCTCAATCAAGATTTCTCATCCCTTGAGCAGATGTGAAAGGCGGGCAAGAACATCAAACAAAAAGGGGATAGAAGTAAAAAAGCGAAAATTTCTCAAATTTTGATTCCAATGGCGACTTGGACTATAGGGCTCGCAAGGAATCATATGGTGTTCGAAAGGGGTAGTTTTTTGTTTTGAAAAGGTGTGGGATTTGGTGGAAAGATCTATCATTGATTGGGGTCAATATTGCATGAGGGCTTCTTTAGTTCTCTTCGAGTTTGGAAAACTTGTAATCGAGGAATAATCTTTGCATTTTTGTTTGGGAAATCGAGAAGTCTACTTTCTCTGCTGTTGCAGTCTTCCTGACTTTGTACTTCTTATTCCACAACTAGTTAAGGCCAACTTTTTCTTTCATTAAGTCAAGAGTGGGGGGCACCAAATTCAGGCCCTGTTTAGATATGCATTTGGAGAAATTTCACGTTTAAAAAGCAAAAGATTCTCAAATGTAGATCAAAACGCACTTTAGTGTTTAGCCTTTCAACCCCTCTCTTGGTTCTCCAGGCCAAAAAAAACATAGTGATTGAAAAGCTAACAAAACAATGATTTTTAAAAGCTGAGTTTGAAATGCGGGATTTTAAGAATCCCGCATTTCAAACCACACGTCCAAACACAGTCTCAGGTTTGAGATTGGATCTAGGATGGGTCCAAAAAGATTAGACTCATTTATAGTGTTGGAAAAACTTGGGTTTTGACTATTTGTTGATCAAAATGAGTTTGGGTTCCACTAATTTTTTAATAGTGGAACCACATTGGATTGCGTTCCTCTTGTCGAGGGGATGAACGTAGTATATTTACATTCTCAAAACCATTTTCGAGTGGTAAAAGTGGTTGATGATTGGGGAAGAAAAAGTTATAGTCCCATATCGGTTGTTGAGGAAAAGTATTGAAGATTTATAAAATAGGCTATTTGTACTTAAGTGAATTATTTTTTGTGGATACCTTATGGTGAACCTTTCCATGCGGGCACCACCACGCGCAGCGCGTGTTGCATGCGCGGGCGTATTGGGCGTTTTAGAGGCACACTTGGCACTTCGCAAGTACGGCTCTGTTTCAGTGAAAAACTGAATACTGGAGTAGGTGCCTCCAACAGTCTCTTTAACAGTTTTCTCATCTACAAAAACAACCCAGTTCCTGCATTTTGAAGACCACCGAAATCACTAAGTTCTTCCAATTCTTGCATACTTTCTATTGCATCCAGTCCAGTTCAGTGTGTCAAAGAGAATGTCACAAAGAGAGTTGGTTTGTTGGTCCTTTGGTTTGAAGTGCTGCTACCAAAGGACATTCGATCGTTGTATCCTAGGAGACATTCACCGCTATCCGTGAGCACCAGTGTGGGGCGAATGCCGTCTTAAGGAGATAGAGCCCAACTCTACCCTTGGTCTTCCTCTTCTTCAGAATAGACTCGCCAATTCAGTACGATGTGTTTTTCTTCCTTGTCTTGTATAATAACTCCGTACTAATTTTTCTCACATATAGCTCTACCTATAAGTGGTGATGTTAGTAGATGATTGCTACTAGTGATCTGAGTTCATAGGTGAGTATTACAACTTCGCTTCGAGATTGGATCATGGTGCTCTTTGGTGAAGAATCGGATTCTACTATCTCTTGGTGAGGGATTTGGTATGTGGTTTTTTTTTTTTTTTTGAATAAGGAAAGACACTTTTATTAATTAAAAGCCCCCAAACAAAGGAGACGAGGGATCTCCAAATAGTTACAAATTGTGCGATTTGAGGAAATCCCAAATCGTAGTAATGAGAAGATAAATTGAATCACTTCCTCGTGAACCAAAATGGACCCATAATTGTGGTAGGATTATCTTCTTGTATGATCATCTTCACCCAATCCATAAGCAAGAATGAAATATGTGCCCAAGTGTTTTCCACGTACACCCTCTTCCTTTGAAACAGACACTCATTTCACATCAACCAAATACTCCAACAAATCGCATGAGGAATGAATAACTGAAATTTAGCCATATTACTACGGTCCCCTTTTTTCTTTCTATGACGGAATAGCTCCCACATTTCATCAATATTAAGGAAATTACATGACGAACCAATCGCTTTCCCAACCAATCCCCAAATCGATCAGACGAATGGACATATAAAGAACAAATGTTCCCTATCCTCCTCGGCACCACCACATAGCACACATGAAGTATCACTGTGGGAACCCATTTTGCCCTATTAAACTTGGTTAGCACTTTATTATGGAGAGAAGCCACATAAAAGCTCTGATTTTTACAGGCGCTAGAGAACTCCAAATAAGGATATGGTTGTTAGCAGTCAGGATTGGAGATGATACTTTGTTGATCTCCGATAAAGGGTTTTCACCAAGAACCCAAGAAGAGGTGCCAATTTCCATTTTACCACATCCTCATCTTCCAGCTTTAACTCCACACCTTGTAGAAGATCCATAAGATTTGTAAATTCCATTGCTTCGACATCATTTAAATTTCGGCACAACCGAGGACACCAAATGATAGAATTAACCCCACAAGTAAAAGAGTCACATAACAAGTCATGCACATTATATGCCACCCGGATTAGATTAGGACAAATACTAGCCGGAGGCGCACCACGGAGCCAAGGATCTTTCTAGAATTTAGTTTCAACTCCATTTCCTGGAATGAAAATTGAATCTTCTTTAATTGCATCCCCACTCTCGAGTATGTCCTTCCAAATTTTGGATAGAGCAGCTCTAGAATGAGGAATTAACTCCAATCGCAAGCATTTCTTGTAATATTTCTCTCTAATAATGCGAATCCACAATGAGTCGGGGTCAGCAATCAATCGCCATAGCCACTTGCCCAACAGCGCCTTGTTCATGTTTTGAAGATTAAGAACCCCCATACCACCGTCCTTCTGATCTCTGCATACAAGGTCCCACTTAGCCAAATATGGCCCTGAACCACCATCTTTAGTGCCACGCCATAGGAATCTCCTCCTAATTTTGTCCACCTCATTAAGAATGCCGATTGGAATCTTGAAAACAGAGAGAAAATAAATTGGGAGTCTTGTAAGGACCGCATTAAGAAGAACCAATCTGCCCCCCAAACTCAGTGCTCTCCCCTTCCACCCATCAAGTTTTTTGCCGAACCTATCGATGAGAGGGGCCCAATCTCTCTTCCGAAGCGATGAAGTGTGCAGAGGTAGTCCTAGGTATTTGGTCAGAAGACTCATAGCTTTACAATTCAAGCGAGCAGCGATAATATTTACCTTGTCCAAGGGGATATGAATACCAAATAAATTACTCTTGTTAAGATTAACTTTGAGGCCCGAAAGAATTCCAAAGCACTTAATAATGAACATAAAGACATCCAAATTGCTCTCCCTCTTATCACAAAGGAGAATTGTGTCATCCGCATATTGAATATGAGAAACACGAGAGCCACCTTTTGTGAGAGAGGATCCCCTTGCCGAAGGCCTCTTCCCGAATTAAAGAACCCCACTGCTTTGCCATTAACCAGGATTGAGAGCTTGACTGTGCTAATACACTCCTTGAGCCACCATAGCCATTTTGATGAGAAACCATAATCCTTCAGAAGTTGCCAAAGAAAATCCCAGCAAACATAATCATAAGCCTTTTCAAAATCTAACTTGCATAGGAAACCTTTCCGTCTCGAGGAATGTGCCCCTGGAACACAATCTTGGGCAATCATGAAACCATTGAGTAGTGATTTTCCTTGAATGAATGCTGACTGACTCAGGTCCACTAACTCTTTGAGTACACTCCGAAGTCGACTGGCCAAAACCTTGGCAATAATTTTATAAGAACTGTTGAGGAGGCTAATAGGGCGAAAATCACTAACTCAACCTACTCCACTCTTCTTAGGAATGAGGGCAATAAAAGTGGCATTGAGGCACCCACATCCCTGTTGACCAGAGTGAAATTCCTCCAATATTTCCATTACATCTTCCTTGACCACATGCCAAAATTGTTGACAGAATTTAACAGAGAAACCATCTGAAGCGGGGGCCTTATCCCCTTCCATTCCAAGAACTGCAGCTCTAACTTCCTCCTCTATAAATGGAGCATCAAGTGCAATCTCTGTATATCGGAGAGTTGAGGAAGAGAGTCATCATGCCAGTCCGGGAGCCAAGAGCAATCTTTGAGAAAGAAAGAATTGAAATGGTTCCCTATATGATTTTCAATATCTTCCTTAGTCTCCAGATTAACATCACCATCCATAATCGAAGAGATGAGATTTTGATGCCTCCTTGAGTTTTCCATCCTATGAAAGAATTTTAAATTGCCGTCTCCAAATTTCAGCCATACCGCTCTAGACCGTCGATGCCAATATTCCTCCTTCTGCCGAAAAATAACAAGATCTTCTTTGGTTTTCTTCCTTTCCTCAAGCTCCGTCGGTGTTAAAGGTCCATCCTCCTCCTTAATCTCCCAACTTCACTTTGATCTTTTCCAACAGATCTTTTCGAGCACGCCGGTTGGATTTGATTTGCTTACTCCACTCGCTAAGCTTGCCTTTAAGGATTTTGAGTTTGGTAGCTATCTTTCTTGCCCCCTTACAATTCACTTTGATCGAATTTCACCACATACGTACCATATCGTGGAAACCCTCTTCAAGAAACCACCAATTCTCGAATCTGAACTGAGATGAGCGGGCTTCAGAAGCAGCCGATGATAAGAGAATAGGATTATGATTAGACTGTTCTAGTCAGACCCTGTAAGACAGATAGAGGTGTTAAATCCTCCCAAACAAGATCTACAAAGCATCTATCGATCTTGGATAATGTAGGAATGTCTCGAAGATTGCTCCAAGTAAACTTTTTATTAGATAAAGGAATTTCAATCATCCCAGCATCTGTTATCCAGTCCCTGAATCCTCTTGAGCCATTAACAGGTACCGAAAGAGAGCTTCGATCTGAATAAAAAATAATGGCGTTAAAATCCCCCATAACACACCACAGCAAAGTACTGAAGCTACGACAGTCATGTAATTCCAACCAAAGAGACTCTCTCAAAGAATCCTCTGTAGGGCCATACACTCCCGAAAACATCCACCGAGAGCCACAATTGACCTCCACAAGAATAATAGAAACTGAGAATTGCCCACATTTTCTATCAATCAACTTCCAAATATTACTCCTCCACCCAACAATAATTCCCCCTGAAGAGCCAATAGCCGGAAGAAATTCCACATCAACTGGAAGACATCTCCTGAAGACAAAAGATGTCCACCATATGTTTGTTCAGAAGATCCTTCACTGCTTCTCTCTTCCTCGAATCCCCCAAGCCCCTGATATTCCATGAAAGCAACTTCATTGAAACTGATGAACCACCTTATAGGACTTGCCTCTTGTACCAGAGGTTGCACCATCATTTCGTTTGCGTCTAGGCAATAAGGAGTCTCCACAGCCCCAAGAAGCCTCGCCCTTCATCAAAAATTTAATAGTTCCATATGACCTCTGAAAGATTTCTTTTTTATATTAGCAGATTTTGTAGCAACCAGAGAGTTCTTCTTGACAGAATCGGCTCTATCATGCCACCGCAAAAGAAAACGGTAAGGAGAAGAAGAAATTCTAAATCCCAAGGCTGATGCATTAAAAATAATATTTCTATCCTTCCCATGAATAGAGAACTGTTGAATCCATCTCGCAATATCTAGAAGCGGTGTTGATACCGGCACGAGAGCTTTCGAAGGGTTGTCGTTGAAATCATGAATAAAAGACCAAGCTTTTGATAAAGTCAAGACAGGTGAAGCAGTCAAGGACGATGGAGAAGAGCCAGTGAATCTTGCTCTATCCGGTTTAGATGAATGGGGAATATCCGATAATAATCTTTTCATAACCCGAGATAGTGTGAGATTTATCCGGGTCCAACGAACTTTGAAACCCTTAGGAGTTGTTTTTGTTTTTTTGCTAATACATGGATGCGATGATGTTTGAATTACCCGTACCTCCGGATCCAAGGAAATGGGACCCGAAATTGTTTTAGAAAATGCCGGATCCGGATCTGCAGAAATAAAACCCGCATCATCCAAAACCAAAGGTGTAGGACATTTCCATTATAGCACGTGAGGATTTGTTGGAACTGCCGAGTTGCCCGAGTTGCTCCTTGTCTCGCAGCGATTCCACCTGGTTCCTGACTTCCTGAGTAACACCCTGAGTCACTGAGTCAACTCTCTCCCGACTCGCTAGACCAGAAAATGGTACTGAAGGTTGAAACGGACTTAGGGTTGTATGAAGATTCCCCTTTACTGCATCTGCATAAGATCTCTTCCCCATGGGAAACGGAGAAAGAACGTCCACACAAAAGGAAGATCCATCAGCCTGCACAAAAAATTTATTAGGGAGAGAACAACCTTGCAACATATCCAATACCACCTGCACCAGGGGAAAATCTTCTCCATCTCTGATTTCTTCTTTTGCACAATAAACCTTCCCAAAGGGACTAACCAAATACCGAAGAGAAACACTGTTGCGCCACATCAAAGGAATGCCTTTCAAAAGCACTGTTCTCTTGATCTGTGAATTACTGGTCTTTCCCATGTCTGGAAACCAACGATGGAACTCTACCTTCCCTCCTTCCAGGCATAATTGTTGTTCCTTGAGAATCATGTTCCTGGCAGTGAACGAAGGGGTTCTGATCAGAAAAGAAACGGGCTGAGATCAATAATTCTCCAGTCTCTGATGCCTTTCCATCTAGCTTGAAGTCCCTCTTCAATCACCTTCCGAGTCATGTTGTCGGAACCATGCCAATATCCAACAACACATCTACGAAGAAACTCTTTACTCCTATGAACCTCTCTTGATTTGTGAAGAGACGTAGCCGACAATCGTGGTTTTCTGCACCGACTTAGGAGGCAGTGAGACGTGAGAATTAAACCGGGAACGAAAAGTCTTCGCAGTAAAAGTACACTGAAAACCCTGATGACCCACTTTTTGGCACTTCCGACACATCACCGGATCTCTGCAACTCCTAGCCCAATGGCCAAAAAACCAAGGCATCTTGAACATTGAGAAAGTTTCAAACTAAAAATACTATGACGTAATGGAGGTCTATGACCCGCAGCAGTCGCGGCAGTATGCGTTCCTTCTGGCACAACTCTCGTCGAATGAGGTCCAAGAGGGATCCCAGGCCGGGCCTGAGTGCATCCTTGAGACCTCAGTGGAAAGAGAAGGCTGGAAGGAGAACGCGATTCCCCCGGAACTTTACTCGCCGATCGAGGACCACGAGGGATCCCAGGCCATGCCTGAGTGCATCCTTGAGTCCCTGGTGGGAGCAAAGAGCCATCGGGAACCTCAGACATTTTTAAGAATCCACAAACTTCTTCCCCTTATCTTGGTTAATTCTTTTCCTACCTCTCATTGCCTTTCTTCTCTATAGGATATTCTAGCTTCTTCTTCCTTCTTTATGAACTTAATGATTTTGTATGTGGTTAATTGGGAGAGAAGAGATCACTCTTTGTTTTCCCTTGTTTTTATACTTTCTTATTATCCTTTATTTTGTTAAAAGATCCCTCATCTCCTTATGTTGAAGGGACATCATTTTTAATATGAAGGTTTCAATCTCCTTTGCAAAAAAAAAAAAAAAGGTTCATAAGCTAAGAAACTTCAATAGTGAAATATCTTGTTTAATGATTGTTAACATACATGGTAATACTATTGATCAAACCATGACTATCTAATACCAAGTTTCCAAACATATGTACACCTCCATTGTACTAAGCATTTCAAAATCGATGAAACTATTATGTCCCAATAATAATGAGTGCTGTTACACCCAGATTCTTTTCCAGCTCCAATTCCAGTCCTAAATGCGTCGATAGAAAGTTAACGGAACATATGCTTATGTTAACAATGTATATGCTTTGAAAGATTTTTTTTACATTTTCTATAAATGCATTCATGCAATTCATTGGAATATATGCTTCATTTTTTATAAAAACATGTACATCATTAGATAATGTATATGTTATTTTAAAAAAATTCAAAATGCATGTAAACTGGAATTGAGGCTGGAAATGGAGCTGTACACAACATTATCCTTTTAATATAGCTCGAGCTAGAAGCATAAATTAGGGCATCTCTAACACCCATAAGAAATGAGGTCATTCTGAAAGTTGACAAGCACCCCCATCTCCATAAAGAAGGTCAAGGGATCAAACTTTGGGGGCACCAATTTTCAAAAATAAAAATAAAAAAATACGAGAATTTCATTCTACATGAGGTCGTGAATCATGTTCCAATGAAATCTTAACATGCAACCATAAATGACAGCACAACACTTGGTACTAATTAGTTATATTAAATAGTACAAGTATGAAGCATAAGCAAGTCAAGTACGCTAGTGATGATTTTTTTCTTTAGAAAAAAAAAGAAAAAAAGAAAGGATGACGACATGGGGTTAAGAAATAAAGATCAAGAAACTGAAATATGAAACTGAGCCACATCAGGCCATCTCCAATCCTATACCCAAGTGAGCACCCAAATTTAAATCACCCAAATATCTATCCAAGCACTTACCCATACCCATACCAAATCAACAAAAACTCAAATTTTTACCCAAATTTAACTCACCCAAATATCTATCCAACCATTTACCCATACCAATCAGAAAAACTCAATTTTTTCCCTAAATCAAAGGAGACCCAAACCTTATCCAAAAATTTCAATGGCTCCTTTTTTAGGTCAAATCAAAGAATAATTGGGCGGAAAAAGGATTTTTTAAACACAAAGTAATCGCCGGAGACACACTATGTCAATGTAGCTTTTGCTCAAATTATTAGTGAAATTTGGGTATAGTTTTGAGTAAGGGTTGGAGATGGCCTCATAAGGCAAATGTCCAAACAAGTACACATGCACTAATAAAACCAAAACTATGAAAAACCTGAGAACAAAAACCACTCAACCCTACCTCTCCGCCATATTTGACCTCCAAATGGTTAACCCAAAATCAATGTGCTGCCTTGATTTCAAAACTTAGATGACCCATTTTTCTCTTCATGTAAGGTGATAACTGTTCCTATAACTCTCCACGGCGAAAACTATCTACTACTCACCTCATGTGCAACTCTAAAAATCAAGAAATGGTGAGATCATACGCATCCTTATGTGACGGACATCAAAATGTTATCTATGTTTGTAACAATCACAACAAATTCAAATGAAAGCAAAAAAAAGAAAAAAGAATGCACCTCCCACGGCGAGATTGATGGTCAGGAGAACAGGCCACACGAACTTGTAGCGGCGGACGAAGGATTCCTTCGGAGGAGGCGCAGAGGCTGAAGAAGAGTCCATTGGAGGAGTTTCGGGAGTCACTGATGCTGAGTATTTGGCTTTTTCTTTCAGGTGCCCTAATGAAGGTGATCAACAAAAACAGGGCGGAAAACACGGTTTATTGCAGAGAACAAAGAATTAAAATATAAAAAAAATTAATATATAAAAAAGGAAATGGAACCTTCACGGGGTTTGTGTGTGAAAAGATTTACCCGGGTAGTCAATTAAGATTTTCATGGATAAAATATTCATGTCAATGGATTTGTAAATATTATGTTTTTAATCAAGACTTTAGTTTGTGGACAAAAAGTCCAACGTTATTCAATTAAGACATTATTTCGTAGACAAAAATTTCAGCGTTATTTGAGACATTATTTCATGGATAAAAAGTCCAGCGTTATTTGATTGAAATATTATTTCGTGGACATAAAATCCAGTGTTATTTAATTGAGACATTATTTCATTGACAAAAAGTTAAGCTTTATTCAATTGAGACTCCTCATAGTAGACATTTTGTCATGTGTTATTCAATTTAAACAAAATTTATGAAGACTTTCATAAATGATTGATTATTGTACTTTAGAAAGAGAAATATAAAGGAAAAAGTCATTTCAAAATCCCACCGAAATGGGTAGGATTCTCATGGACTTTTATTTCAACATTGTGAATATTTCTTCTTTTTTTCTTTTAACAAGGGGTAATTAGCACTTTTAGCCCTCAAAAATTGAATATTTGCAAAAATAGCCTCGCCACCCGAATATTTGTAAAAACTAGCCCCACTGAAATTTTGCACTGGAGACGGATTATATATAATCCGTCTCCAGTGTTTTAACCCGTATCTGTCCCATTTACACTGGAGACGGATTATATATAATCCGTCTCCAGTGTAAATCACCCCCTTATTGGGAATTTACACTGGAGACAGGTTATATACAATCCATCTCCTGGAGACGGATTATATATAATCCGTCTCAGTGTAAATGGGATAGATAAGGGTTACAATACTGGAGACGGATTATATCCGTCTCCAGTGTAAAATTTCACCTATGTGATTTGTATAACCATGTATGAAAACAAAACATCATTTCAAAAGGTTGTCTTGTCTTGTAAATAAACATGCACCTATGTGGCTATGTAAGAGGTTACGAAAAACATAACAGTGATGGTTGCCTTTCGCTACTAAAAGCTTAAATAAAAGCCTCTATAGAAATTTTTAATAAAAAATATCCTAATGTTCCTAATTGTGTTGCATCGGCGGAGTACTATAGACTAGTTATAAAATTCACATTTATTGTATCAAAGTATACAATTCGTTGAAATTTTTTCACATTATCTATGAATGATATCAATCAATTCATTAGAATATATAAATCTAATGATCAATCCTTTTTTTAATGTATCAAAATATAAAAGTATATATATATATATATATCTCATTAGAGTTATATATCCCACCACTTCCCTTTGCATATATAAGCCCTGTCCCGCTGTCAAGCCCTCAAACTCTCATTTTTCACCCCTTTTGTCCCTCTTTCACCCACCCATTCGCTGCCAACCCTGAAAAATTATCAAAAACAACTCTGAATCAAAAGTTAAACATCAAAACCCTAAATGTTCTTAAATTTTATTATTTATTTATTAATTGTTTTCATTTTATTGATTACATTTGGGTTTTTTTATCAAAACCATAAATGTTGAATGTTGAATTTATTTATTATTGGAAATTAAGATTATATACAATAAAAAAAAAAATTAAGATGGAAAACAGATTATATATAATTCGTCTCCAGTGTAAATTCCCAATAAGGGGGTGATTTACATTGGAGACGGATTATATATAATCCGTCTCCAGTGTAAATGGGGCAGATACGGGTTACAACACTGGGGACGGATTATATATAATCCGTCTCCAGTGTAAAATTTCAGCGGGGCTAGTTTCTGTAAATATTTGGGTGGCGGGGCTATTTTTGTAAATATTCAATTTCCAAGGGCTAAAAGTGCTAATTACCCAAATTCTATAGAACCCCTTTTTGTAAAGTGTCTCATACACGTAACACCCTGACTTTTTAAGAAATTTCTCTAATCCTATGCAAACACATGGTAAGTTCATATTAGTCTTTCTGTCAATCAAACTATGGAACCAGGGGCGGCGCCAGGTGGGATGTGAAACATTTAAAAAAATGCCTAAACTATTATTGTTACACTTTCAAATCATGATAATCTTGTACATCAATTAATCATGCTTGTCCCAGATTTTATACTTAAAACCCTCAAATTATTTATGTTACGGTATTACACTAATAAATATTAGATCTGAATCATCTTTCTTTCTCTCCCATCTCCACAGTCCGCCGCGCACCGTCATCACCCCATCACGCAGCCCCTCTTGTTGTTCGCCGTCTGCCGTAGAAGAAAACACCTTTATCATGGTAATTCTTGTCTATTGTCTCTTCTTTGATTCATTCAATTGCTTATTTTTAATTAATGTAAGTTGTTCTATTTTCAAAAAAAAAATATTATTCTTTGTTAAATATATGGTAAGAGTAGATTTTTTTAAAATTTTATAGAATTTATTTTTTTAAATGACACCACCTATAAAAATTCTTGGAGCCGCCACTATATGGAACTAGGTTCTTTTTAACTCCATATGCAAAATGACATTTTTAACCCTCATAAAATGTCTAATAACTCTCTCTCTCTCCTCTCACCATTGTTTATGCCGGTGAAGCTCTTCCCCTCCCTTGTTTTTTTTTCTCTCTCCAACCATTACAATGAAGATTGAAGGCCCTCATAGTAGTGGTGGTAGTGTTTGTGGAAGAAAAAAGACGGTGATAGTGGGGAGGAGTGAAGGGGTAGTAGATGGACGGTGGCTTGTGATTGATGGTGTTGAGAGCATAGCCACAAAGTCGCCGGATGATTCGCAAATATCCACAAAAATCCAACGAACTATGGATCTGCCGAACAAATCGGCGGTGATACGTCTAATTCAATAGTTCGTCATATTATTATGAAATTTAGGACGAATCGGTAAATTCGTTGTGTGGCTCGGATGGTTTGAATTTGGGGAGGTTATGGGGGGCGGGGACGTGATGGCGGCACGGGACCGGTTGACGGTGATCGCCACCACTGACGAGGGGAGGGTGGAAGTTGAGGTGGAGGAGAAGATGGAGGACTCATTGACATCAAATTTGGAGGGTTTTACGTTTCCCTTGGTTGACGATCTTGTTAAACATCTCCTCGGCCAAACCCTAAAAGCCCCACTTGACCCTAATTTGGAAGATGTGGAAACTTTAATAGGGGCATGGAGTTGGGGATTTTAGGGTTTCAATGTTTGTACATCGGTGTGGGAATGGGATTGTGTTTTACTTTTTCTTTTTTTTTTTGAGGGGTTGGACGGTTGGGATTTTGAGATGGAGCAATCTTGACCGTTGGTTTTTATAACATTGACATTAGGAATTGTTTTGGGGGGCACACGTGTAATCCAACTTGGAGGATCAAATGGAGCTTTACAATATCAAATGGAGCTTTACACGTGTGATTTTGGGCCCCCTTTGCCCTGAATTGATGCACCATTTCTACTTTGGGGAGGAGGCGCTGCAATAAAGACGGATGTTCTGTTCTTAGCATGTTTGTGTTTAAAAATCATTTTCTATTCTTCAATTTGTGGGAGGAGACCTTGCCGTTATGTGATATATAAATTGTTTTTAGAACTCTAAATTTTTTTAAATTTATTTTTGAATATCTTCCCGAATAATACAAATTCGTACTGAACAAAACTATTGTCAAATGATACCTGAATCCTGAATTTGTGACTATGGTTGGGAGGAGGGAGGGGCTGGTACGTGGTGGAGGGGGTGATTGGGAGGAGAGGATGGGTATTGGTGGTGACGGATTGGGTGGTGGTGGGGATGAGGGAGGGATAGTGGTGTTTTAAATGGTGGAAGGGGGGTTGGAAGGAAGGAGGGAGGGCATGGAATGGTGGAGGGAGGGGGTGAGATGGTGGTTCAAGTAGCGGGCGGGTGGTGGTGGGGAGAGGAGGGAAGGTAGTGGGGAAATGGTGAATGTCTATAATTTTGGAAAGCATAGTATAGAGGGGTAAAATATTCATTTGGATAGATGTATTTATTTTTTTCTTAAAATACAGGGGTTTAATTGCATAAAGTATTTGGAACTTGGATTAATATAACATAATATTCAAATAATGTTCCAATTCTATTAACGGTTTTTTTACTCGTGGATTTATTTGGATTTATTTATGTGTTTATAAGGGGTTATATGGAATTTACAAAAATACAGGGTGTTGTGTGGATATCGGACAGTTTGTAGAGGGTTATATAGATTTTTTCCTTTATTTTATTGTAAAAAAATTAATTAGAGGTTTTTTAAGTCATCTTCTTTTTTTTTTAAATCCCTGATATATTTTTTTATCCATTGCTATATTATATTATTATTTATAAGTCTCTAAGGTTAGAATCTATTAGAATGACCATTTAATATACCCAAAATACACTTGTATCGTCTTTCTTTTTCAGTACCCTTCTTCTTCATTGTTCCCAAATAAATTGACGGCAACCCTTTCTTCTTCTCTTCCCAACACCAAAAAAAAATGTAAACCCTTCTTCTCCCAACCACGATCAGTTTTTTTCCTCAATCGCATGAAAACTTTTTATTTTTCTTCTCCCAAACAACAGTAAAAAGCTCATATCAAATCCTCTCCTAAAAATCAAGCAAAAGGTCATTCTAATCCATCCATCAAAAACCTCTCCCAAGCCTAAGATCACAACCAAATCTAAAGTTAAGTTCAAGTCAAATGTGAAGAATGCAACAATGAAGACATTCAATTGTCTATCCAATGAAGCAGAGAAACAATTCTGAGTGCACTATTTGTTGGTTTTGTGAATGATATGTGTTTATGTTTTATGTATATTGTTAACCTTTCAATGTGATGCATAATGTTATTATATGAAGCATACCCTTTTGTATCATATGTGCTCTATAAAATCTTATGTACATTGTTAACTTGTCTGCATACACTATTAACCTTTCTAAATACATTGTTAGCATCTCTGGGAACACTCTTGACTAAATCTGATGTATAACACAAGATCCACAAATTAAACATTGTATACAATTTCCATTCATAATAGTGTTCCAAGTTTACAATATTCACAATCATATTTCAATTTTTGAACATACAGAATTTTACAACATGTTTTGAACATATTGTTCACAATCAAGTTTCAATTTTTCACTATTTGCTTCAATTTCTTTAAGTCTTCTTAAGATTTTTGTGCTTATGAATCTGGGTATGTTGCATTGATCAAAATCCATATTCATCCTTCTAACTAGATGCTCGCTCTATTTGTTCATGAATATGCCACAATCCACCCTAAAAAGAGGATAAAATTTCATTATTTCTCAATATAAAAATATTCATAATAAGATGAATCACAATATAATTACTCATTGGAATATGTAATAAGAACTCTTAGATTCGAGGACATTAAGGTAGCGTGTTGATTCTACACCTCCAAATGAGTTCGTGGATTCGGGGGAGTTACATATGACATCTAGATTTATCAAGACAGGAAGATTTTAATTCTGAAATAGTTCTTTGGAATTAAAAATTCATAGGTTAGGTTATTCCATCATTAGAGCTCTCATCTACTCGAACAAGCCTCATATGTTTTCCTTTTTTCCCCTTGTTTTGCTTTGTGAATTCCCTTTCATTTAATAAAATGAGGCTGAATGTCTACCTTACTTTCAAAAGAATAATGAAAAAAAAGGTACGCATTCAATTCGTTGGGCCCCCATTTGAGTAGAGATATAAGTTAGTCCGACATAGATGATTATTCCAATGGAATAATCATTTTATGTTTTGTTGTGTTTTTAGTTATTTGTTGAATAATGTAATAATAATGTTTTTGTAGTTTGGTTGACTGTGTAGAAGTTATGGATGAATGATGGAAATAATGTGGATAAATATTTATGAAAGATGAAATAATATAACATATGGACCCCCTTGATTTATAAGATGTGATGACTGATGATTTGATATGCGATCCCTCGTAGTGGAATATAATGGGTGGAATAACATAATTTTGGGGGGTTGGAATACCACTATTAGCTTATTCTCACTTATTTTGACATAACTATGCCCACATATTGTTTGCAAACACATTTTATTTTGGGTATGTACCCAATTCTACCCTTTTCCACTTAGTCAAATTGGGTTTTGTATAAGTATGTAAGTACTTAAATAAATAAATATATATTTCAATTTTTTTTCATATCGTGGTATGTAAAAGTGATTACATAAATGATTAATAGTCTAAAAAAAAGAATGATCAGAAATCCATGTGGCCATTTCCTACATCCAATGGTCATTAGCCACGTGTCCCCAAATGACTGATACGAAATCGAACGGCATCGGACATGTGTCACCCCCAACACAGACCCGATGATGACTGAGACTGACATGGTATCAGATTCCATTGTATCCTCATGAGCCCATTATATCCTCCCGTTTGGCCATTCCCACCATGTCCTCCCATATCTCAAAATGATTAGGGCGAATGACGAATCCGGGGGCAAATAAGGGACAATCAACTTGGGCTGGGAAAACATCATGTGAAGGTATGTGAAATCTATTTCTTAAAAGATAATGTTATATACAGCCCCATTTCCAACCCTAATTCCAGCCTACATGTGTTTTGAAATTTTTTAAAATAATATATCTCATCTAATGAGGTACATGCTTTTATAAAAAAAAATGAAGCGTGCTCCAATAAATTGTATGAATGTATTTATAGAAAATGTAAAAAAATTGTCGAAACATATACCTCATTAATATGAGTATATTGCGCTGTTAATTTTCTATCGACGCATATAAGACTGGAATGGGGGCTGGAAAAAATTTGTGTAACAACACTCTTTCTTAAAAAGACCCTAGATTGTATATCCCACTAACTTGGTTGTCAAAAGACCTTTCATCGTATCTTGGAGGACGTTCGCCGGAGTAGAAGCAGAAAGAGCATATCCGAGCACCAGATCTGATTCGAATCCAAGTAACTAGATTTTGCCCCCTCTAGGCGATGATGCATTCAATCCAATTTATAGCCTTATCTATAACCTAGAGACGGACCCTAGCTACCTATACACTCCAATGGTCTGATGTATATATTTGACCACAATGAATGAAAAATTAATTTTTTTTTATTATTTTCAAGAAAAAATTATTGATTAATCTTATCATATTAATTTTTTTTTATAATAGTATGTACTTCATTATACAAGTGTACATTGATAAAATCAAAATTACTGGGGGTGCAAACAAAACCGCATGCGAGATTGGATTATCATTTTTTCATAAGATAGATAATTAGGGCGGGTTTGACAAGGGGTTAAGATTTTGAAGATTAAATTATTTTAATTTTAAGGGATAAAAAGTCTATTATTTTTTCCTTTATTCATATTTTAAAAATCAAGACAAAATTGGAGATAATGTTATTCCAGCCTTTAAACGAAAAAAAAATCTTTATTTTATTATAAAATTGGGACAGTTGCTCCCATTTTATTTTAATTATTTTTTACATCAAACATGATAAATTATTCTTTTCATATCTTAATACTTATCCCCTTCCAAAAATTTGAGTTTAAGGGTTCAATAGAGGATAATTTACTGAATCTCCTTTAATAGGATATGAGAGATACCCCTCTTTAATGAGAGAACTTAGATTCAAGTCATGCCATCTGTTGATAGGGAAAAAATTGTCCAAGAAAAAAAAATTACCCACAAAAAAAATAGAGGATAATTTTGATTCATTTATTGATAGGCCATTCGGAGTCGCCGATTTCATGTTTGAATGAGTCGCCGATTTCATGTTTGAATGAAGAACAGGGAAGGAATAAAGGTGGATAAGATTAAAAAGCATTTTGCACTCCTTTCTTATACTTTTTATAACGTATGCTCCTTGGATATTTGCTTTTCAATATTCGGGGTAGCATTTGTCTATCGACTCATAAAAAAAAAAGATTAAAAGCTGTTTGTTTGCAAAGAATAAAAGATCGCATCAATGCCAGAATATGTGTTGATATTGATATTCAAAGTTAAATATGAAATTGTATTATTCCTCCCAAATTTATTACATGATATAAAAAAAATTTAGATGTCAAATCACATATCATTACTTCTATTAATTCAAGTGACTCACTTGTTAAATCAAATTTTCACGTTTTATAAATCTTTATTCACATCTTGTTCATCTTTATCTACGACTTAGGTCATCTCCAGCCCTTTTTCAAGCCTATATCTAAATTTCACTTAAAATTTGAGTAAAATCTTGATTTGATATGATGTGTCTCCAACCATCACTTTGTGTTTTACTCAAATCTTTTAAAAAATTCATATCTTTTTCTAATTATTTCTATAAACATTTTCAAAGTCTTTCCCCAAATATTTTTACTACTCAATTTTTATTCCCTTCAAGATATTTAAATTTAAAAATTATAATCATCCAATTTTTTTTAAAAATGTAAACATAATCTTTAGAGTAAAAACAAGAAGTTAAAAAACAAAGATGAAGACTTAAGAAAGAATACAATTATTTATTTATTTATTTTTTTTGTTTCAAGAGATGGTAAAAATTTAGGGGGGGGTGTGAGAAGCCATCTAATATAATTCAACAAGAATATCACATTGAAAGAAAATATAGAGATAAAAGGAAAAAAAGAGATGTTGAAAATTTGGTTAAAGATTTGAGTCTCTCTTGATTTGGATAAAGATTTGAATAAAAACTTGATTGATTTGATACGAGTCAAATTTAAATTTGAGTAAAAATTTAGATATAGGATTAGAGATGCTCTAAATTATAAATCAAATAACAAAATCTTTATTATTTTTCAATTAAAATAATTAAAAACAAAATCGATATCCGTTAATATCTTATGTCACTATCCACGCGGGCTAAGAAAGAAAAAAAAAAAAAGCACGCATCTTTAATCTTCAAGGCGGTGGGAACTACAGAACAATTTCGAAGAAATATATTTAGGTTTATTATTTGGGTAATTAGCACTTTTAACCCCACAAAAATAAAAATTAAGAAAAATAGCCCCACCAGTCGAATATTAGCAAAAACTAGCCCCGGTGATATTTTACACTGGAGACGGATTATATATAACCCGTCTCCAGTGTAAATCCATATGGGGCCCATTTACGATGAAGACGGATTATATATAATCCGTCTCCTGTGTAAATGAGCCCCCATATGGATTTACACTGGAGACGGGTTATATAACCCGTCTCCTGAAGACGGGTTGTATATAATCAGACGGATTATATAATCCGTCTTCAGTCTTTTTTTTTTTTTTTTGATTGTATACAATTTTGGCTATCTCACCTGTATAAAAATTCCTGCTTGAACATGCATAAATATAATAAAAATGCATTGATATTTACATAAATCCATTATAATCACTTGACTCCTGTTTCTAAACACCAATGAAAATACATAAATACAATACACAGAAATGAAAATGCATGAATATAATAAAAGTGTTTTACATCCAACAGAAATACAATCATCCAAATATTCTCATAAGTCCTTTCTTTTTAGCTTTTCTCGGAGCAGGAGGTGCTGATGAAGAGGGTACGTCAGTTGCTGTGGATGGCGGCACACCTGATTGTGGTGGAGTGGTAAATTGTTCGCCCGATCCCCGACTGGCAGTAGTAGAAGTACACCAAACCCTGCGTGGTCCACGAGTATATGTCTGGAGTGTCATCTGTGGAGCTCGATCAGGAGCTGGGGCTGGTTGTTGTGGTTGCTCATCGATCTCTGCATCGAGTCGTACATCATTGAAGAACTCATCAATGGTGAATTCGTGTGAGCGAAACTATCATCTACCACATCCTCAGAATCATCAGCATCTGTGGATGCACTGGGGGTACTCGAAGGTTGTCCCATGTCTCCCATCATCGCATCTGCATAGTCCCGTGCCACAGCAACTATACGATCCCACTCACCGCAGTTGGGGTATAAGACCAACCCCCTTGCAAGCACCTCGGTAATGTTCTGTGTAACTCCCCCCTGTTAACAAAAGTTTCAATATGATAAGTAATATAAAATCATTTATCACTATCTAAAAATGTAACACGCGTTTAAAATTCTTACCGAATTTGGTGCGACATAGCCTGGATGGTACTGTGGGGGTGGTGGAGGTGTGATATGTCTGACTGTTCTCTCCCAGTACCACTCCATATATCTCCTCGAACTCCGGGTATCAGGAAATTGGTGGATGTGATCCAATCGTTGGTCCCAACGCTCGATATAAGACTGGTGGAAAACTATCCAATTCACATCCTGTCTACCTCGTCGGTTTACCCGGTCGATGGCCTCTACATCAGATGGAATGTCCTGATGCCATCCAAATTGACGTGCGACTCGATCCGGCACGTGCATCTCCACAATATCAAAGCAAATGAGTGGGACCCTAGCCGTCCACAACTCCATATGATCCAACATGCAGGTGGTAGTGTCTCATATGTCCCAGATAAGGCTGCCATATAACCTACCAAAAACCAAATATATAATTAGTATGACAATTAACGTAGAATATATCATTTGTGAAATATATGGCTAATTGTATAGTCACCTGCGACTGAAGCTGATAGTCCAGTTGTGCTCTATAGTATATCAGAACACGCGAATTTTCATCAAACCTCTGAGTCACCTTCCACCTGAAATATCGAATTTAATGATACTCTAATCTTCTATGAATTGACAAAAGAAGATGAAAATATTGACATTACCTTGCTCCCAAAGGTCGATCTCCAAGAATAAAATCCGGATCATGCAATGACGGTCGTCCCACATGTAATCTCTCCCACGACCATAGCTGCATTGGAACAAAATCTTTAGTAACACAAGAAAAAAAACAAATTTAGTATGTATGGATGAAAATCGAGGTTTGCATATTACCTGTAGCAAAGAATAAAAACCATGAGATCCTGCCGACATCCTCTCTCCAAGCACACTACCTCTGTACAATGCTCTATATAAGTGGGCCAACGCAGCTGCACCCCATGAATATCGACCAGCATCCTCAAAATCTCTGAATAAATGAAGGTAGCACGCATGTATCTTATTTCCTGTGCCATCGGCGAAGATTGTTGATCCAAGCACAAATAAGATGTATGCACGTGCATACTGCTGGAGGATATCGTCGTCCAATTCAACATCTGGTACGATGCTGAAGGTTTCTTTAAGCCACGAGAGAAAAATTCTTCCACCCTTGATCTTATCTGCAGGGGGGCCAACACCTAACAGCTCCTCACAAACGCTGGCCCAATCATCGTGGTCTGTGATACCAGTCACGGGCTTGCCATCAATGGGTAGTCCAGTCAGAATAGCAACGTCCTGAAGTGTAATTGTCATCTCGCCATGTCGCAGATGAAATGTGTTGGTCTCTGGTCTCCATCTCTCAGTCAGTGCTTGTAGAAGTCGATGATCTGATCTGGTATATCCCATCTCTGTCAAATAATACAACCCCGATGCCCTCACGTATGGCTCGATGCGTGGATCCATGACCCAGTGACGCAATGCCACCATGTGGATAGTAAACTTGGAGGAGTCGGTCTGTTTAAGGAAATTATATATTCAAGTAAGAAAAAAATCATATATGAAGAATAACATTAGAGAAAAACACATCATTTGTCATACCTTGCCCTGGAATCCATGATGAGACCTATGAGATCCCTGAAAATACAGCAAATCATCCACGACGGGTCCATGCCACTCACGGATGTCCATCACCTGTAATTTGAACACAAGTTAATATCTACTCAAACAATTGAACATTCATCATCATATCACAATCATATTTAACATCAATTACCAGCATTTGTATTTCTACGTGGACATTTATTTTTTCTATGGCCTTTCTCATGACATATTGAACATGTATATCTCAGACTTGGATCCCTGGAGTCCATATGCATACGTCGGCGAGTTGATACAGGGCGCCCCGCTTGTCTCCTAACATTTGGTGGGATGAAGATGGGATCGTTTTCCGTAGGAATCGGCCAACGACTTTTATCATCAACGGAGTGGAATCGGGGTTCATAAGTGTGTCTATATGACTCTGAGGAAAGCCAATGTGACACATATCTCCCAGGACTAATACGAGCATACCCACAGGCCGCTATGACATGTGCACATGGATAGTGAAACAACTTCGGAACATGACATTGACATTCTGCATTGTCAGAATATAGGAAAACAATGTACATAACCGCATTCTTGTCTTGGACATTGAATTCTGATCTATCAAGCCTTCTTACTAACATCGCCCTTGCATCATGTGCAGTTCTCTCCAAATGTTGCTGCATAGATGGCACATGTTCACCTGACATGCTCTCGGCCGATTCACGCCTTGTATAAAAATACTCTGACACTCGTATGAATGTCTGTTGTAATATGGCAGTGATTGGCAACCCTCTTACACCTTTCAAGACACTGTTCATGCTTTCTGCTCTATTGGTGGTCATCGTGCCATGACGACGGCCATCGTCATAACAAAGGGCCCATGTTTGTGGAGGGACTTGATCAAGCCATGTGCGAGCTTGTGAGGAGGCACTAAGAATCTTTCGCATTTCATCAGCAAATTGATTTGGACATTTCAAGGTGGCAGCCCTCCACACCTGGTCACTCAACTCCTTTGATTTTACATGTTTTTTGAAGTTGTCTATCATGTGTCTCATACAGAAACGATGGTGCCATGTTACATTGCTTGATTCCTCAATATCCTTCATGCCTGCTATGATGCCCAAGTGCCGATCAGATATGACACACAAATTGTTTATACCACCAACAGAAAAGAACAAGTTCCAAAGGAAGAAGGTCCAACTGCTTCTGTTCTCAGATTCAACTATAGCAAAGGCTATCGGAAGCAAACCATTTTCTGCATCGCAAGCAGTGGCTATCAGGAGATTTCCTTTATACTTTCCATACAGATGTGTTCCATCGATGCAAACCAATGGACGACAATGTTTGAAAGCCTCTAAGGCTGGTCCGAATGCCCAAAAAACACGTTCAAACTGTCGGATCGGTCTGCCCATGTTATTCTCTTGTATGACAGGGCCTTCGAAGAACACAGTTGTTCCTGGATTAGACCTCCTCAAGGCATCAACATATAGAGGCAACTCAGCATATGATTCCTCCCAATTTCCAAATATCCTCTCCATAGCCTTCCATTTGGCACGGTTTGCCTTTGAATATGAAATTGTGTAGTGATGATCAGCACGTATCCTGTCCATTATCTCAGTAGCACTGATTCTCAAATTATGACGAATCGTTGGCATAATCAGCTGTGAGATATAATCAGAACTAAATTGTCTGTGATTTGAACTGAGAAGAGGATCCAAGCATGTATGAGGAACTCTCAGAGTGGAAATCTTGAACATTTCTGAACCACCGACCCTCCTCGCATATAATCTCCAATTACATTCATCATTTATGCACTTAACGGCGTATTTTTCTGCATTTGATTTCACCACATGACATTGTGCGCATTTCTTTATGCTCCAGGTTCGGACAGCATTAATGAGTGACTTCTTATTCGCGAAAAGCTGACCAACCTCAAGTTCATTACACGAAGAAGATCCGATTTCATAAATGCATGGATGGACATTTTCAGCCACCGCCTGCTCCATAAGCTCACGTGTAGGAAACATTTGAGGAACACCATATTCACTGATGGCAGTTCTCCTCACATCATGGTCCTCCTCACTATCAGGTTCCTCTGCTTCTTCTTCTTCTTCGGTATCTTCATCATCATCCTCTTCTTCTTCCCCTTCTTGATCTTCTTCTTCTCCCCAATCTTGATCTTCTTCTTCTTTGATCTTCTTCTCCTTCATTGTTCACTTCAATTCCTTCACGAATATCGTCCCAACCCATGTCATGAAATGGGGACCTATAAATGCAAACACAATATACTTACATATATGAATACACCCACCAAAAACATCCTATAAATTCACAATACTTACAAATGTGGTATATTCACACTCCCATAGGCATTGGTCGGTGTTGCATCAATCATATTCTCTTGGGTGCACGGAACAAACGACGACGATGAAGGTTGATATGGTTCACGAACAATGGAAGGATATGAATCTTCTGCATCATAATTCATCGCGCCACGGCCTCTTTGTATGATCTCTTCCTTCTCTAACCATATTTGAATGATATGCGCGTGCTTTGGGTACAACATTATCATAACTTTCACCCCCATATCATCTTCGAGAGGGGCACCCAAACACTTTCCGTCGTGAGTTGGATGCACAGCAGTCATGGACAATTTGTAAAGACTTGGATCGGTCCCCGTCAAATGGTACATCATTTGGAGTAAATCGACATAAGAGATCTTCTTATTTATGATGGTGGTTTTCATGGTACCACCTTCATAAAATGAACTATCTTCGCGTTGAACAATCCTCCCGTTAAAAGAGTACATTAACGGGACATCGGATTTCTTTACCATCTAAACCATAAATTATTCAACTTAGTAAATATATTTCTAAATTCATAATAATAAAATCCATCCAACACATACACATTAAACACAAAAAACATTCATGCAACACATACAAAGCATATTTCCTAAAAATAGCCTGGTTATTTTTTAAAATGTTTACTAAGAGGCCATTGAATTATTTCCTAAGGCCATACAATTTTTAAAAAAAATTTCAAATTTTTTTAAGATTTAAAAGTTTATTTTGACAAATAAGACATTTTAAAATAACCAAAACCCTAAAAAAATTCACATTTCACTTAACAAAACATCATACAATCAACATTCCAATAATAAATAAATTCAACATTCAACATTTAGGATTTTTTATAAAAACCCTAATTTAATCAATAAAATCAAAACAATTGACAAATAAATAATAAAATTCAAGAACATTTAGGGTTTTGATGTTTACCTTCGGATTCAAACTTGTTTTTGATGATTTTTCGGGGTTGGCAACGGGTGGGTGGGTGAAAGAGGGAAAAGGGGTGAAAATTTTTGTGTTTTAGGGCTTGGCAGCGGGGACGGCGTATATATATGCCGTCCCTGGAGACGGTATATATATATGCCGTCTCCAGTATATATGCTTACACATTTTTCACCCGATTGCAACACTGGAGACGGATTATATTTATTCCGTCAGTGTAAAATGTCACCGGGGCTAGTTTTTACAAATATTCGGGTGGGGGGGCTATTTTTGTAAATATTTAATTTTCAAGGGCTAAAAATGCTAATTACCCTTTAACAAATCTCTTTTATGATTTTTATCTCATGTCTTTCATATTTTTATTCACTTTTTTTTTCTTTATTTATCATCTTTTTTTATGAATCAAATATATGATAATATGCATGAAATATTCCTATCACCTCATATGTTTGATGAATATATGAGAATGGTATATTGTATTATATAATATATGCCTAGATCATCCATAATTATTTTTTAAAATATAGTTTGATTATATGTATAATGTTTGATTTGATTTTCCTTGAAGATGCTTCTATTATTGTACAATATAGATGTATATATATATATATATATATATATATAATGTTTAGACATATATAAAAATAAAAAGATATATTTAGGCATATATACATATATGACTAAATATACTAATTGCTTTTATTTCATTTTTTATTTAAAGTAATAAATGACTTCTTTTATTTTATTTTATTTTAAGTAATATAATTTATGATTTTATTTCATTATATTTGAAGAGATGTAATATATGATTTTTATATAATATATATATTTCCTTATTTTATTGTCTTCCTAATTAAAAACTCATGGCATTCTAACAATATGCATTTCAAATATGTGAAGATTGATTATTGATATTTACTATATTAAATTACATTTTATGTTGGGTATCAATAATTCATGTTGAATTTGAATATTTGAGTTCTTTATTTGTTATTTTACAATTCCAAAAACAATATTGTGTTTATTAATAGAAATCCAGATGTGAAAAGAGTCAATGTCTAAAAGTCTGTAAAAGTCTGTAAAAGTCCATGAGAGTGATTTGTGAAAGTCTGCAAATGTCTATGAAAGTCCATAAGAGTCAATATGTGAAAATTTGCAAATGTCTGTAAAAGTCTGTGAAAGTTATGAAAGTCAATCTGTGAAAGTTTGCAAAATTTTGTGAAAGTCTGGAAAAGTCTATGAAAGCCTGAAAAGTCTACAAAAGTCCATCACTTAAATAATGTCCACAGAAATCCATCAAAGTCCGTATCAACTACCCCCCCTTAGACCATCTGTCTTATTTTGTTTTTGTTGATTGTTTCTGATGGCAGAGAAAGTCCAAGAGGAAAAAAAATAATACTTTTCTCTTTCATGTTTTTTTCTCATCTTTAAATGAGTTCACCAACTTTACTTAAGTTTTTCTTCATTCTTTCTTTGAGCTTTGGTATACTCAATTTTTGTTTACAATCATAAATACGAAGGATAATGTAAATTTTTTTAGCTCCTTTCACTCATTGTATCGAGATATATATATTTTATTGAAAATTTTCATATTTTTTATAAATAACATCATTCAATTTATTAGAGTATATAATTCATCTTTTATAAAATACATACTCGATTAAATGAGATATATAATTTTTTTTAAAAATGAGAACATGTGTGGTCTGTGTTTTAGACTGTAAAATAAATTAATTGTAACATTTTTCTTCTTCATTTGAAATGATCAATAGCATATGGATGAAAGTGAAAAATGAAATTCAAAAAACATTTAATTGATGGAAAATGTTAGATTTATTAGTTATTTTTACTAACAAAACTCAAACACATTTTGCCTCACCAAACCAATTCACATTATATTAACAACTTATTCTAGATCAACCATACAACAAAAATTCATTACTATATTTTTCAATAAGAATAATTAAAAACATAAACAAATTAAAGGTGTTTTATCTAGGGTTTTTTTTGCATATATACCATAAAAAATATGTTATTTATTTTTATACTACCACAAATAACATATTTAATTTTATATCATTAGAATTTTTCTTATTGAAAAAATGTGCCCATCTTTTATCCTTTTTAACCAAAATGAAATTTAACAATAGTTAGTTGTTAACCAAGAAATAAAAATGACGATATGGCGTGCGTATGGGCAATATGGCGCACAAGAAATGATGTCATATTCAAGGAATCGCTCTACTATTTCGACTCGGTGTGGGAGTTGGTGCGTTGGAGTATCGTGGAATGGGGTTGCGGGTTGGCAGGGGCTTCCCGGATTCATGTGTGCGAGAACGCGATGCATGTGATGTGAGCTTTTTTGTTTGTTTTTGACCGGTTAGATATCTTATCTATCAGACCATCTGAGGAAGGAGCTCTTGTTTTTTGCTTCTTAGACTCTTTAGTTGTCTTTTTCTAATTCCTCTCACCCCAAATTCAGACATTGTCTATTTTAACTTATTATTGAAATAGAAATGTCTACAATTCAGTTTAAAAAAAAAAAGAAGAAAAAATGATAAAAATAACCTCAACATAATATTTGTCATAATGTAAATAATTAAACATAACAACCTAATTAATCTCTTGTTCTTTCCAAATCAATCATGAGTCATTCAACCTTTATCTCTTCTTTTATTTTCTTTTGATCAAGATCTAAGTTTTTTTTAATTTGTCATTTTATAATATATATGATTAATTATTCTCAAAATAACTTTATTTCATTTATAGTAAAGTATGTATTACTAAATACTATGTCTTATCTTAGATAATAAATAGTTTGTATGTTTAATTTTTATGTTTGGATTTAGATGAAATTTATCATTTTCATGTTAAAATTAATATATTTTATTTTTATAAATATTGTATCTGTTAAGGTAAAATATACAAAATAAAAAAATCAAGGTAATTTGGTCATTTATCTAAGACTTTAACGGTTTTAATAGAAATTTGGATGAAAGTTAATTAGGATGGTAAATGTGCATAATTTCAAAATATTTCAATTGCGTAAAAAAAAAAGATTATTTGGAGTGGTATACAAATAAATAATATGTTTTTGGATGGTATACATGCAAAGAACCATTTTATTCTATCACTATTAACCTAATATATCAATTTAAATAGGGGGCTAAGATCATACCTTAATTAACCTATTCACTAATAGTAGGTATGAGTTAGCAGGCAATCTCCATTATATTTATAGTAAGATACAACACATAAATGCGATCTCCGAATTTAAATCATTGGCTATTGAACTTTGTAAAAAAAATGTTTAAAATTGGCATAAAACGAATTCTTAGCTGAGGTCTCGTTTGGATGTCGTATGATTGGTTGGGGTTCTTATGACCTCGCATTTCAAAGTTCAGATTTTGAAAAACATTGTATGATAGCTTTTGAATTATTGTTTTTTTTTTTCAACGAAGAAGTAGAGGTGTGGATTTGAGATGCAAAACTGAAAAAGATGTTTGGATCCGCATTATAGTTTTTTTCTGCTTTTCAACACTGACAACACATATGCAAGTTCAAAACCACATGCAATTGGTTTTGTTTAGCTAAAATGCATGCATTCAATCCATATGTAATGAATTAATGCTTGCATGCAGATATTGGGTTTAGGTCTCATTTGGATACTTAATTAAAGTGATTCTGCTTTTAATTAAGTAGAAAGCTAAAAAGCGTTATCAAACACATTCTAAAAAGATGACTTAATTGAAAAGTTATTTTCAACTTTTAGTGCAAAAATGTTGATTTTTAAAATGTGAAAAAAATCCGCTTTTCAATAATCAAATCTATTTAAGTCACTTTATTCAAAATCTTATTTTTCATACGTGTTTTCAAACGGACCTTTAATACAAGATTGTTTCTATGCGTTGCAATGTCTGATTCTTGTAATAGCAAATGATTGATCATCTTCTAACAGGTTTCTCGTTCTGCCTAGCAATATATTCCCCCACACACGATGTGTGTGTAAATAAAAAAAATATTTTGTAAAAGCTGCCCACAACTAATATCTTCAATTTTTTTCAATTCATTTATATGCAATATAATATACCATTTAATATATATATATATATGATAAAAAAATTATAATAATTAAATAAATATTTTATAAAATTTATTATTAAATTATACATAAAAGAAATATGTTACAATTAAAAATGAGTTTTTTTGCGTATATAACCATCAACCAATCCTATATTGTAAAAATACCAATTTGAAACTGTGAAACCAACAAATAATATGGCTCGAATAGATAAAAAGAATGACGTTCATGTATAATTTAAACCCTTTTGAATAATGTGATTTTTTAAGGTATATATACAAAAAAAACGCCAAGAATTAAATTATTCTCAAACATCTTTAAAAATTCATAAATTTTCAAATATAATTCTGATAGGGGTGATCAATAGCTCATTGGAAAGATCTTTTCGATATATACTTATGACTGTGAAATAGATTTTTCTCAAAAATGAGCATTGGATGATGAAAAGGGCGATCAAATGTTGAAATTCATATTTCACGTGAAATTAGCTATTTATCACCTATATTCCATTATTATCTCAATATAAATCTAATAAAAAAAAATAACAAAAAAAATATGATGATGTACCATGATCACTACCATACATTCAATATATCATTAATTTCAAAAGATAAATATTAAAAAGATAGATTTGATGAATATCTCATTTTATCCACTAAAATATTAAAATATGTATTTTCCATTTTTATCTTTTAATATAAAATCAAATATTATAAATAAATAAGGATAAAATTAGAAAATAAAAATGTTACACACACACAAAGAAACAAACATGAAAAATTTAACACTTTTGATTAGTATAATAGATAGATTTGGTGTTGGTTCATTGATTTAAAAAAATCAATCCACTATTTTTATTTTGTTTTGTTTTTCAATTCTTTTTTGTTGGTAATAAGTCCTTTAAAGGACTTACATCGTTTTTGTTACATTAACATTTACAAAAAGCGTAGCATTTGCTATACTTTCATTAAACTATCCATCACAGGATAAATCAGTTATCGTAGCCGATCATCTTGAAGGTATTTCCGAGTGGCCTGCACTTGTCGCGCTCGTGCAAAACGTGCTAGTATCTTTGGAGCTCTTAGACAACCCTGAGTGCTTTATAAAAGGAAAAGGTAGCCCTTCCATAGATTGATCATATTTCAAAATCTGATCAAAACAACAAATTAATTGAGGTGGACTTCATCAGCTGCTTTGAAGCATACACACTGTCGGTATCGGATTTCGGAGGGGGCGCTCTTGGGGAAGAGAGGAGGTGCCTCCTTCTTTCCTTTTGGGGTGCGCGCGAGTGCGACGTGTGTGGGGGTTCTTCGGGGGTTCGGATCCGGTGCATGCCTTGGCAGGCTCGGTCGGATCGTCTATCGGAAGGGTGGTGGGGGTTTTTGGTTCCTTGTTGAGGCGGTCGACAGGTCCTTAGGAGGATTCAGGGGTAGTTATGATTGCCACCTGCTTTCTCAAAAAGCAGGAAAAGTTGGGATGGATTTGATCGCCTTCGTGGGGGAGTTTGTGGGGTCTCTGCTCTGAGACACGGGCATGCCGTACACAGAGGTGAAAACAGGGATCCTCTTTTGCTTTGGAAATTTAGGGTGTAGGTGAGGGTCGGCTAGTTGTTTTTAGCCGCCTGGTGGGGGACGGCTAGTTATGGGTAGCCGCCTGGTGTCTGGCTCTATTTGGGTAGAGCCTAGGTAGGGTTTGGTTTGGGTGTTGGCTGAAGTTAAACTAGGTTTAACCAGGGTTTTGGAGAGTGGATTTGGAGGATAATTTGGTGTAGGAAAATGGTTTCTTCTACTCACAAATAGGACTCTTTTTCTCTCTCAAGGGGTTTGAAATGGTGGTGGGGGTATGAAAATGTGAATGGATTGGGAATGGTTGATTGTTGTTGATTGGGAAGTATTTGATTATGTTGAAGAAGTGCTTGGAGCCCCCTATTTATAGTAAAAAAGGGGCAGAGGAGTGTCCATTGGACAATAGATCAAAATGGGTAATAAGGTGCTTGATTTGACCTTCCATTAGATCTTTGTTCTCTGACAGTGTCCAGGTGCGGGGCGGCTAGTTGAAACTAGCCGCCCAGTGAGAGGCGGTTACTCTCAAGTAGCCGCCCCCATCATAAGCTGCCAAACGTCCCATCTCTGATAAGTGGTGGCTTGGGTCGGTTACTAAGGTTGAACCGGCTAAGATTGGGCGGCTAAAAGGGATAATCCGCCGCAATCATGCTGCTTTATGTCCCATCCTAGGAAGGCAATTTGGGGTGGCTACTTGAGAGTAGCCGCCCCTGCCCAGGCCTTAGGTTTTCCTAAGTGTTTGGACTAGGGTTCCAGTTTTGGTTTCTAAGGGAGTTTTCTATTAGATGTCCAAATGTGGTCATTCCTGAGTATTACTTGAAGTATTTTTTGTCTTTTTGGACTGTCAAAATTGGGGTATCTACAATTGTCCCTCATCAAATGGAGTCTTTTATGCGAAGCAGAAAGACTTCGACCGATGATAAGAAAAGAGACCCCTATTTTGGCCGGCCCGATCTTCAAGAAGTTTTAGGACACATGACCAATACTATTCAGGGAGTTGATTTAGACTATCAGAGGCTAGGTCTTGACTAGAATTTTCAACCAAAAGACGATCCAGGTGGAAGGCGGAAAAAGTAAAGTAGCGAGTGATCCAACCCTCGGACGGGGTTCTTAGCCATCGTGCACGGAGCAGCCCGGCGTCAGTTTCCTTGTGCCTACCGTACCCGTGCTTGGGTAACTCAGCGAATCAAGGGGATATCGCAGACAGAAAGCAAGTAAAAGCATTGAGTTTGGTGAATTGGATCATTCAAAGGATAAAAATTCTGGAAAAGAACCAGAACTGAGGAAATTCGAATTGAATGGTATTGGAAATGTGGTAAAAACTTCAAGAAAGTTGTGTTGATCAAGTAAGACTTGGAAATAAACCAATACATGGCTGTTTGTTTTAGAAAACTTGGAAATAGGTGTGTTTGAGAAGCTGGCTGGGGCGGCTAGTTGATTTTTGCCGGCAGGGAGGGGCGGCTAGTTGATTTGAGCCATCGGGCAGGGGGCGGCTAGTAGTGAGTATACGCCGCCCGACTGGGCCCATTATAACCGAAAAGTCACCTTCTCTCTCTCTATACATTTTAAAACCGTTTCTCTCCCTCCATTACTATTTCTTCTTCATTTCAAAACCGAAAACCTTCATTTCCTTTAACCTTTCTTCCTCTATTTTGACCTAATCAATCTCTTCCTCTTGATTTCGAAACCCTAGGTTTTGCCTTTTTCTTTTTAACCCAAGGGAGATGACGAGGTCAAAGGCGATTGCTTCACGGGGGAAACGACCGTGGGTGGCTCGTGGGGAGCGTAGCTCGAGCTCCTTATCGTCGGAGAGCAATAGGGTGGAGGAGGAGGTCATGGGTGAGGTTATAGGTGCGGCAGAGGCGCCGTTGGGGGGTGCCGACGCGGGTTCGGTCGGGGATGTGCCTTCGGGGGCTGTCCTAGGGGTTTCTACAGTTCCTATGGGTGATGTGATCGGGTATACGTGCAAGAGGAGGCACGGAAGTGTTGGTTTGGAGGCCGGAGGATCGTCCGAGGGTGTAGCCGAGGAGGTAGGGGCTGAGGGGGTTAGTGAGGGTGTGAGGGCATCATTGGATGCCATCATAGGGATGTTGGATAGGGAGGCTACAGAGGTTAGGGCCGAGGAGGAGACCTCGAGGGCCTTGGGGGTTTTTGAGATGTTGGCTTCCTGTGCGGTGGGCATGGAGGAAAATGAGGGAGTTGGGGTCGAAGAGGCCGTGGGTGTGGACACAGGGACCACGGGGGACGGTGCTGAGGTTGAGGCCAAGGAGGCCATGGCTAAGGAGAAGGGAGATGACGAGGAGGAGGGGGATGACGACGGGATGGACGATCCCGACGAGGCCGAGGTGGACACTCCTGGGTCCACATGAGCCACGGTATGTCTTAATTTCCTTTGTCTAGCTTTTATTATTCTTTATAGATATCTCTCTTTTGGTATGAACAATGCAAAATGTGCAAGAAATGCATGTATGAGTCTTCAAATAGGCATGCTTGTCGTTGTATACATAAAAAATGATCACGGTGGGATGTGAGGTAAAATAAGCATGAGTTTAAAGGAATAAAGCATGTACAAGTCCTTTTATCATGTTTGAAATTGTTATGGTGGGTTTTGTATGGAAAAGGGGGGGGGGACAATTTTTATCATGTACGCATACATTTATAATAGGCATAGTGGAAAAAGGAAATGAAATGTAAGCATGATATAGAAACTCTAGTGAAACCAATACGTTGAGTTCGTATTTTCACAATGTTGTAGCATGTATTTACTATGATTAAGTATGTTTAAAGAGATAGACCATGGTTGGATAAGACGGTATATGATTCAGGGTAAAAGAGTGAATTTATATTTCATGCTTTGATGTTGTATTTGTTGATGTTTAACTAAGCATGGTTTTAAGTAAATTTTGAAGTGTTCTTACCTTCTGAGCATTTTCGCGGATCTAACCTCTTTCTCCATTTCAGCGACCGAATCGCATACGGGCTTTGTGGCATGGGACCAAGAGATGGTATGACGCCCTAAGGCCGGAGGAGAGGAACTTGGTTGATGGAGCGGGCTTCCGTTCCTTCTTTTTTATCGAGCCGTTCCATGTCCATCGTCCGTATCTAGAGGCGTTGGCAGAGAGATGGGACCCAGAGAGCTGCGCCTTCATCCTCCCTACGGGTGCGGTGATGCCGACGTTGGAGGATGTCCAGCGGATCACAGTCTTTCGATTTCAGGAGAGGCGGTGATTGCGGTTACACGTGCCGACTACGTGGCTCTCTTCCAAGAGCTGATTGGAGAGTGGGAGTTCGTGGAGCAGGAGAGGACGCTAAACCGGATCCTGCTAGGCCGGTTGTCGAGGCAGAATGGCCTTGGTTCCTTCACGCAGTGTCAAAAGGGTGAAGTTGCGGGCAGCTATGAGAGGAGGAGGCTGATGGTCGAGGCGAGAGAGGTGGCCGCATGCCCACAAAGGGCACGGAGGGAGTTGAGAGCGTTCTTCCTCTACTTCTTCGGTCGGGTCCTCTTCTCGACGGCTTCGGACAAGGTCTCCTCTCACTTTCTACTGCTGATGAGGGACCTGGAGACCATGGGACGCTTTGCTTGGGGAGCTGCGATGCTTGCTCACCTCTTCGCGGAGCTCTCGAAGAAGGTGAAGAGGGCCGGGGGTAAGAACCTCAGTGGATTTGCGGCCTTCCTCCAGGTATAAGTCAGTGAAAAGGAATGTCTTTCTTTTGACTTGTTTCACTTGATTCTAATAATTCTTTTCTTGCAGGTCTTCGGGTATGAGCACTTCACCATCAATCGTCCTACTCCGGTGCCTTTTGACCGTGCTCTCCATTGGGCCATGAGGTGGGCGCCTCCAGGATCTTCTCGTTTGCGTCGCTTGGCGCAATTTTGAGAGGCTTTCCGTGTTTTGAAAGAAAAAGAGGTATAATTTCTGGATCTCTGACTTTTATTTGATTTTCTTTTGACTAAGCTCTCTTCTTATTTCTTTGATATTTCGTTCTGTAGATGACTTGGAGGCCCTACGAGGAGGAGGAGGTCCTGGAGGAGCTGTCAAGGGACGTCTGGCTGATCTTTTTTAATGAGGTCATCTTCCATGCGATTAGCCGGGTTGTCCGCCAGCTTGGGTACCACTAGTGGGTGCTCGATCCTCTACCGAAGCATCCTTCGATCCCGGTGGCCAGAATTCCTCGGGATACGAACCTCCCGAGGAATTACGCAGTGTATGTGAGGGGATGAGAGAGTAGGGGGACTCCGGTGGAGCGTCATCCTGAGGTGACTAGTAGTGAGGAGTACATAGCTTGGAACTGCCAGGAATATGTCAGAATCCTCAGAACCATGGAGGAGGAGATTCCGGACGCTTATGTAAGAGAAGCTCTTTTCCCTTTCTTTTGCCTTTTTATTTTTTTCTTCTTTTTGTGTTTTTAAAATGTATCTTTTTTTGTAGGTTGAGCTGAATGAGTTGGAGAAGAAACTCAAGACTGCCAACGAGCACCTCCAAGCACGGGACGGGCAGGTAGATGGGTGCGGGTGCAGAGGCGACGCCTGCAAGAGCGGGTTCAGGTCCTTGAGGCTCAGGTTGATGCTCTGTCGAGAGCGAGAGCCGACGGTGCTTCTTCCTCTTCTGCTCCTCCTCCGTCCATGGCCTCTGATCGAGAGCTTGAATTCATGGACGAGCTAGGCGTGGCCCGAAGTGAGCTCTTGGCCACTCGGATGGAGCTCGATCAGGCTAGGGAGAGGGCTGCGAGGGCCGAGGATGAGGTGGACCTGTTGCGGTCCGAGAGAGCTTTGAGAGAGGAGGAGATGGACCAGCTGCGGTCCCGTATCGTGCTGAGGGAGGAGGAGTCTTCCACTCTAGGTCGTGAGCGGGACTCCCTCCAGGCTAGAGTGTCAGAGTTGGAGATGTCGGCCGACGTGCTTGGTGGTTTGATGGGGGACCTGGTTCGTTCACTTCAGGCGGCCGAAGACAGGGATCAGGAGGCTCTCAAGGCCTCGGAGGCGAGAGCACGGGAGCTGGAAGAGAGGTTGAGGGCGGCCAAGGATCGATCCAGAAGCATGGAGAGCCGCCTTCGTCAAAGGTTGGAGAGAAGAGATCGGGATATGCAGCAAGTCCATCTCTGGGAGGCCACTATGCGAGGAAAGTTGGTCGGGGGAGGGTCTATGACGGAGGCGGATCTCGACCTTCTCCCTCTCGAGCCTGACCACTTGGTTTCTGCCTCCTTAGCCACCAGAGCCACCTTCAGTCGACCTTCCCGCCCATCAGCGACCCGGAGTCGTGGGATATATGCGAGGGTGGCTTCTTCGGTCCGTGAGACTCCTGCTGCTCCAGATGTTCAAGAAGCCCAGTCTTCTCACCAGCCACCGCTTCCTTCAGGCCAAGATGCTCCTCCTTCGACCTAGCCTCCCGGGGATGACGACACTCCGAGGTATATTCTTTTCTTTAGCCTTTGGTAGGGAACTTTGGTTTTTATGGCAATGGGTTTAAGTTTTCATTCCTCTCTTGGCTTTAAGTGATCTCTAGGGTGAGGGTGTAGTGGGTTGGCGATGAGCGACCTACTGGATTTGTGAATGGATGATTATCAGTCCCAATAGCCTATGTCACCCATTGATGGGTGAGGGTGAGGGTGTGGTGGTTCGGCGAGGTACGAACCACTGGATTATGTTGTTATGTCTTAGAGGCTGGATAAATAATGGAAATATTGGTAAATATTGTCTATGATGCATGGGTTGTGCTGTTCACTGAGCGTGTGGCTCACCCCTCGCATATGTTTTTCCCCAGTGGTCACTGAGCCTGAGCTAGAGCCGGAGCAGCAGTTGGAGCTTTTCGAGGGATTCCTTCAGTAGCGGAGCAGCGCCACGTTCCGCGAGTGCCAGAGGTTATCAGCATCCCTTCTTGACTGTATGTATTTGATTTCCGTGCTTGGCACGTGTTTGTATATGTTCAGTTGTATTTGTGTATATTGGCTCTCACAGGACATATGATTGAGTATCGAGTCTGTAGAATGTTTATTTACAGATTCAGTCTTTTGCTTCCGCATTTGGTGTATATATCATGTCAGCCCCTTTGTTGCATGTGTGTCATTCTAGTTGTTGTGTATGATATATTATTGACCTCCTGTGTAGATTCTGATATTATATATACACTTGCCGCGTCCCGGGGACGGCCACCCTGGGGCATGACATTAGCCGCCCCTAGCCTGGGACAATTTCCTGCTTCTGCTTTTGTCTGTTGTTGCTAAAAGTTTTCCCCAGTGCTTTGTCAACCTTTAAAACCTGTAAAAACATTCTTTCCATGAACCAAGTGTTAATCTGTCTCGGATTGCGCCCCTGCACTAACTTTCGAGCCCCTCTCGCTCGAATTGTCAAGGGCTACAACCCATCTAAGGTAATTTAAAAGTAAAGCAAGAAAAAAGGTGAGAGAAGCCACGTCCGGCATACAAAGGAGGGAGCCTAAGTGACTCTAAGTGTGAGAATATATGAGAATGGAAAAGTCTCAAGTGTGTATGGGAGTGGGGCAGATTTCCTTCTCAGATGTGTGTGGAAGGGTATGAAATGAAAGTAATAGGGGTAATTTTTTTTTGGTGTGGGAGTCAATTGTGGTATTTTGAGAAAATTGAATGCCTAAATGTTTGGAAAAGGAAAATACAATCTTATGTATAGGTGTGGGTGACATAAGAGAACATTTTAATTTTTCAAATGATCTTTTATGTGGGAGGGCAATGTTTTCAATTTTCTAAAGTAAAAGATGCCATCAAGTCCTTGAAGAGGGGTCCTTGTGGTCACCTATGTCCAAACAAGGATTTTGAAAGGTGTTGGCTTCAGGTGTCAATTTCTCAAGTTCATGGTTCTCAAATGCTTGATCATATTATTCTAAACATGCTGGAAATCCATGAATGCACCACGATTTAAGTCAAATAAGCTTCCTTTAGACAGGCAAGTCTTTAAGTGAACTCATGTGAGTTTGTGTTGTTGCAGATATAGGAAAAGGTCTATCTTTGTTTGAAATTTCACCTTTCCAAGTAGACATGGTTTAATTTCAACTCCACTGCAAAACATAAGAGTAATATCTCCCTTGGGGCAATTTTTCAAAACTATCTCAGTCTGGCATATGTCTTACTTTCTAGGTCCCTCTGGCTTTCTTCTTTTTACCACTTCTTTATTTGGGTGGAGAGTACAGCCTGCCGGGCGTATACCCATGTTTTGGGTGGAGAGTACAATCCGTTTGTTTGGATGTGTACTAGTATAGCCTTTTGTTCATTATATACTGTGCGTAAAGGCATTTGCACCTGCTAAAATAGAGAGTTTAACCCGTTGTTTGGGTGTTGTTTTGATCTTTGGCCTCTCATTGCCTTTCTTTTGTTTTGTTTTGTTTTGAGGGGGGGGGGGGGCTTTTCTATTTTTCACCCCTACTCTTTTCTGCTTCCTCTCTAGAAGTGTTTATATAGTGCCAGAGCCAGTTTTGGGACATATGCCAAGTCCAGGTAATTCCTCATTTTGCCTTTGGGTTGATACGAGTGAGGGCGAGAATAAGGGGAGATGCTTTGGGTTTAAAAAATTGTCCCAGTGTACAAGGTAGGCAATTTTTCCTTTTGTCAGATAATATCAATTCCTAAGTCATACTGGTGTGATGAAGGTGGCATGAGTGGTGAATATATAAGCTCAAGTAAAATACAAGTTATCTTCGAGAGTCTTATAATTCTATCATCAGGTGCTAAACACTGAAAATCGCAGAAAGGAAGAATAATATTTCTCAAGTATTGAGAGTTTCATGCATGGAATTTCTTTAGATAAAGTGCATTCCACGAACCTGAGACTTCGACTCCTTCAGCATCCACCAAGCGGTAGGCATTCCCGGAGTAGGCATGGGTGATCACATAGGGTCCCTCCCATGTTGGTTGCAGCTTGCCTTTAGGGTGGGGCTGTCTTGATGGCATGATTTGCTTAAGTACTAGCTCCATAATTTTAAATCTTCTCTCTATTACTTTCTTTTCAAATGCCCTTGCCACCCTCCTCTGGTAGGCCTGGGCGTGGTCTGCGACTCTTCACTTCTTTTCATCTAACAGTTTGAGGTGCAGCAGGAGCGCTTCAATCTGTAGGTCTTCTTCTAATACTACTCTTAAGGATGGGATAAGAATTTCGTAGGGTACTACCGCTTCCACCCCAAATGTGAGTGAATATGGGGTATGGCTGGTGGGTGTTCGGATAGAGGTTCGGTAATCCCAGAGAGCATCAACTAACTTGTCTGGCCAGTCAGTAGCTTTGTGGGTTTCTACTGTCTTTTTTATGATTCTGAGCAAGGTTTTGTTGGTGGCCTCTGCTTGTCCATTTCCCTAGGGGTAATAAGGTGTGGAGTGATGAAGTTCTATGTGATGTTTATCACATAGGTCTCGGAATTCTTGGGAAATGAATTGTGGGCCATTATCTGTTATGATCATCTTGGGGGTGCCGAACTGTGCAAGGATATGGGTGCGGACGAAACGGGTCAAGGTAGAGCTTTTGATCAACACATAGGACTCGGCTTCAGCCCATTTGGTAAAATATTCTGTGGCAGTGAGGATAAAAGCCTTCTGACTGGTATTTTCTACAGTGTCTCGGAATGGCCCTACCACATCTAATGCCCACATGGAAAATGGCCATGGTGAGGTCATAGGGTGCAAGGAAGATGCTGGTGCGAATATTTTGTTTGCATGAGTTTGACACTAGATACAACGTCGCACGTATTTGTTGCAGTTACCTTCGAGCGTGGGCCAGTAGTAACCCATCCTTAGCACTTTTTTCGTCAGCATTCGAGCATTGACATGTCCCCCGCATACTCCGGAGTGAGCTTCTTCTACAATGGTGTATGCTTCTTCGTCGTCCACGCATCTGAGTAACTCTCCATTGAAGGATGCTCGAAAGAGTACCCCCCCCCCCGGAGGCAGTATTTAGTTGCTATCCTATTAACTATCTTTTGATCGTTGTTGGTGGCATATTCTGGGAATGAACCGTCTTCGAGATAGTTTTTGATATCAAAATACCATGGATTTCCATCATCCATATCTTCTAGATCGAGAGCTAGGATTCTTTCTGCTTGGTTTAGGAGGTCTTGAGTCCTATAATCTTGAAGTTCAGTGACAGGTGCTTCTAGTCTCTAAATAGTAACTGTTTCAGATCTTTTGGATATGGGAAAGGTGAGTGATGAAGCTAATGAGGCTAAAGAGTCCGCGAGAATATTGCCTGTTCGGGGTATGAAGATGTGGGTGACTTTACAGAATTGTTTCAACATGACCATGGCTAGTTCTCTATATGGCTTTAATTTTGGGTCCCTAGTCTGATATTTCCTCAGAGTTTGGCAAATCACTAAGAGTGAGTCTCCAATGATATCTAGATACTTAACTTCTAAGGCCAGAGCTGCCTTTAAACCTGCTATTATAGCTTCATATTCAGCAATGTTATTAGTGGCGTTAAATGTGAGTTGAAATGCCCGTGGGATAACGACGCCTTCGGGGGAGATTAATGCTATTCCTATCCCTCTCCCTTGTTGATTAACTGCTCTGTTGAAGTATAGCGTCCAGGTTTTCCTGTCCTTTTCTTCAATGAGTGCAAATATTTCTTCGTCCAGGAAGTCAGTCTGTACTAGTTCATAATCGAGGAGAGGGAGCTGGGCGAGATGATCAGCGATGGCTTGACCTTTGACGGATTTTTGAGTTGCGTATGTGATGTCAAACTCATTTAACTGGACTTGCCACCGGGCTAAGCGACCAGTTAGTATAGCTTTCTCAAACAGGAATCTTACTGGATCCATTTTTGCAAAGTACTTGACTTTGTGGGCAAGGAAATAATGGCGTAGTTTTTGGGATGCCCACACTAAGGCTAAGCAGGTTTTTTCTATGAGAGGGTAAGCCTGCTCGTATTCAATTAGTGTCTTACTCAGGTAGTGGACAGCCTTTTCTTTCCTTCCCACGTCGTCGTGTTGTGCAAGCACAGCACCGATGGCCTCTTCGGTCGCAGCTACATAAAGAAGCAAGGGTCGCCTGGGTACCAGAGCTGAGAGAACTAGGGGTTTAAGCAGGTATTTCTTTAGGTCATCGAAGGCCTGTTTTCATTCACTATCCCAGGTAAACTTAACTCCTCCTTTTAATAGTTTGTAAAAGGGGCGACATCGTTCGGCATGCTTTGATATGAATCTTCTGATGAATTGCAGGCGACCGATGAGTCCTCTTAACTCCTTTAAGTTTTAGGTGGGGGCATTTGGGTAATGGCCCTCGCTTTAGTTGGGTCGACTTCGATCACCCTCTTGCTCACCATAAACCCTAGGAGCTTCTCAGAAGAGACGCCGAAGCGACATTTCTTTGGGTTCATTTTAAGCAAAAATTCCCTGCACCTTTGTAGGACTTGTCTAAGTATATCTACATGTCCTATCCGAGTCCTAGATTTAACTAGGATGTCATCTACATAAACCTCTACTAACCTGTGCATCATATCATGAAATATTGAAGTCATTGCTCTTTGATATGTTGCACCAGCATTTTTTAGTCCAAAAGGCACTACCACATAACAAGCTGTCGGTATCGGATTTCGGGAAAAGAAAGAAAGGCGTGCTCCGGGAAGCCTTCCTCCCTCTCTTCCTCCTCCTGGGTCCTCCGGTGGTTGTGCTTGTGTGGGGGTCCTTCGGAGGCTCGGATCCGAGGAGCTGCGCCTTGGCAGGCTTGATCGGATCGTCTCTCAGAAGGGGTGGTGGGTTGGTTGTTCGTTCTTGGCTGAGGAGGCCAACGGGTCCTCAGAAGGATTCAGGGGTTGTTGTGATCGGCACCTGCTTTTCTAAAAAAGCAGGAAAAGTTGAGGGTGGATTTGATCGCCTTCGTGGGGGAGTTTGTGGGGTCTCCGCTCTGAGACACGGATATGTCGTACACAGAGGTGAAGACAGGGATCCTCTTCTGCTTTGGAAACCTGACTAGAGGAGAATTGGGACTGAGGTGGGCTAGGGAAGGGCCGGCTAGTTGGATTTAGCCGCCTGGTCGGGGGCGACTAGTTGTGGGTAGCTGCCTGGTGTTTAGTTCAATTTGGGCAGAACCTGGATAGGGTTTGGATTTGGTTTTGGTTTTGGCGGGGTTTAAGCTAGGTTTAACCTAGGTTTTGGAGAGTGGATTTGGAGAGTGATTTGGTGTAGGAAATGGGTTTCTCTCTCACTTTCTCTCTCAAGGGTTTTTGAAATGGTGGTGTGGGGGGGTATAGGCATGTGTGTATTGATGATTGGGAATGTGGGTTGTTGTGGGTTATTGATTATGAATAAATGCTTAGAGACCTCCCTATTTATAGTAAATAAGGTGTAGGAGAGTGTCCACTGGACAATAGATCAAAATGGATAACAAGGTGCTTGATTTGACCTCCCATTAGATCTTTGTTCTCTGATAATGTCTAGGCGAGGGGTGGCTAGTTGTGTTTAGCAGCCCAGTGAGGGGCGGCTACTGCACTGGGTGGCTAAACACAACTAGCCGCCCCCATCATAACCTGCCAAACGTCTCATCTCTGACAAGCGGTGGCTTGGGTCGGTTACTAAGGATAAACTGGCTAAGATGGGGCGGCTAGAAGGGACAATCTCCGCAATCATGCTTGCTTTATGTCCCATCCAGGAAGGCGGTTTGGGGTCGGTCAGGGGGGCGGCTAGTTGGAACTTGCCACCCAGAATGGGGCGGCTACTCTCAAGTAGCCGCCTTTGTCCAGGCTCTTAGATTTTTGTAAGTGTTGGACTTAGGGTTTCCGGTTTTGGTTTCTGAGGGAGTTTTCTATTAGATGTTCAAATGTGGTTGTTTTCAATATTACTTGAAGTTTTTTTGTCTCTTTGGACAGTCAAAATTGGAGTGTCTACAAGTATTCCCCAAGGCGTGGTGAAGGAAGTTTTCTCTTGGTCTTCTTCTGCTAATCGAATCTGATTGTACCCAGAAAAGCCATCCATAAAAGAGAGCATTTCATATCTTGCCATGTTGTCGACAAGGAGATCAATGTGTGGGAGTGGGAAGTCGTCCTTCGGGCATGCTCGATTGAGATCCCTAAAGTCGATGCATACCCGTACTTTGCCGTCTTTTTTGGATACTGGAATGATATTAGCTACCCATTTTGGGTATAAGACTACCCGGATAAACTTAGCCTGGTGGAGTTTGTCCACCTCATCTTTAATTTTTAAGGCCACCTCCGGATGAAGGCGTCTTAGCTTCTGCTTTACTGGTTTTGCATTAGGCTCTAAAATTAATCGGCGCTCGACTAGAGAGGTATCGAGCCTGGGCATGTCTTTATAAAACCAAGTGAAGATATCAACATATTCGCGTAGTATTTTGACCAGACTTTCTTTTTCGTCAGGTTTCAGCTCTGCGCTGATCATAATGACCTTGGGGCTAGCATTAGTTCAAAGGTTTAGCTCTTCTACCTTCTCATCCGCTTCTTCTGTTTTTTCATCGAATTTTTGGAGACTCCGCTCAAATTCTTCAGAGATGTCTTCTTCTTGTTCGTCGTCTTCATCGCAGATTTCAAAGATTCCCAGACCATCATCTAAGTCTTCTATGTTGTCTAAGTCTGGTTCTTCTATGACCGCTATGGACTCAAATTTTTCTAGGCCAAAGATAGTCCCACTATGTCCTTTTATGTGGTTAATAATATGGTCAGGTATCTGACTTCTAGAGGGCTTGATTGTTTTAAGTGAGGTAATAGGGCTGGAATGTTTAGTTTGGCTGGCCAGATGCTGCAAATTGTTTAGAAGATCAAAGTCAGCACTGAAAGGGTGCCATGCTGGGGTGAAGTCATCCTTGTCAAACAAGGACTCTAAGGTTTTAGCTTCTTTTTTTTAAAAAAAATAGACAACTAATATTTACAACTTACTGGATTGATTCAGGTGCTTCACCCAAATTTTCTCCAACAGCTGGCGCTCCTTTGTTGCGATGCTTGCGCACTGCGAGGAAAGAGTGCTCCGTTAGTTGAACTGTTATCGACTGGTGGTGTGTGTGTTTTTAGAGGTTTATCTGGGTGTGGAAATAACCAATCAAGGGAGCCTGAGAGGTAGTCCGACTCTCCTTCTTGGCTAGGGGTTAAGGGACGAGTGTACGTAGTTTCCTTAACTTGTTCCACAACCGTTCCTTTTACAAAATGTTCGTATAACCCCCAATTATATTTCCCCTTTAAATTAGTATGTCGGGTGCATGAGCCAATGCCCTTCTTGTCCAGCCAGACCGGGAGTTTGATGGGTTCCAAGATCCCACCTCTTAGCCCTAACGTTTTTCCTGGGATGTGACCTGTGACTTTCATCATATGCCAGCCCGGGATCTTAGGTTTAAGGTGATCTGTTTTTATAGTGCCGGTGAGAGTGCCTTGAAGGTTCATCCAATTGATCGGGAAGTCTAAGATGTGGATGGTGGTTTCTTTTGGCCTTGGGTTGATGGTCTTTACAGTGGTAGTCTCATTATTAGTGAACCCTGATTTGGGCTACTTGATTGCGTCTCCCCGTATTTTGATTATTTGATTTCCTAAGGGGAATTTCAAACACTGATGTAGGGGAGAAGAGACCCCTTTGATTGAGGCTAACCATTTACGTCCTAAGATCATGTTATAGTCAGAGTCCATTTCTAAAACATATGCTTCGACGATTGTTTCTAAGGACCCTATTTTTAATGGGAAGTCTTTAAAACCAAGAACTGGGTGAGCCGTTTTGTCATTGGCGAATATCCGAGTATCTGTTTCCAGGAGTGTGGTGATATGTCCGCCAATGTGTTCGAAAGTGCGTAGCGACATGAGGTTTACTCCTGCACTGGTATCGACCAGTACTTTATCCACCGGATGTCCTTCAATATCAACTGTGATGCAGAGGGTTGAGTTGTTATTGACTTTGTCGCAGACTTCTTCTTTGGGCCTAAATGTTATCATGGGCCCTAGCCCTGCAGAGGCTAAGGCTACTGGCATGTTTAAGGTGGAGATTTGAGGGATAACTTGAACTCTTTCCAAAAACATCCTTAAGGAATGCTGGTGATGTTCTGAGGTTTCGATCAACTCTAGGATGGAAATCTTTGTAGAGATTCTTCAGAGCTGGTCAAGGATGTAATTCCTATCTTCGATATTTGCCTCCTCGGTTTCTGTTTCAAGTATGGGACGCCTATAGGTGGGGACATCATTAAAGATTCTTCCAGCCCTAGTTGTATGATGGTTGAGGGTATCAACCGTGGTCCGGGGAAATTGGTTCTTTGATAGGTTTAGGTTTTTGTTAACTGGTAGGATGGGACCAAGCCTTGGGGCTGGCCTTTTATGAGAGGGGAGGGACTTTATGGGGCTTGGGGGGATGGGGGAAGGTGCTAGAAGAATTAGGCCACCCAGAATGATCATGGGCAGCTCTTCGTGGTTTGTGGCCCTTATGGTGTCGATGCTTTCGAAACTCAGGCTTTCTGGTTCTTCTATGAAGGCTTGCATAGTTGGTTTTGGGTCTTGTATTTTGGTATTGACTACAGGACTGGGACATACTAGGGTTTGGTTTTGTTTGGATAAGGGGTTGGAGTGGGTTCCCGATAGTTTTGTAGTCGGGCCATTTTTGAGTCCCCTGATGTGGCCCAATCCAGGCGTCTTTCTTCATCAAGGTCATAAACAACGTCTCTGAATGAGAAGCACTGCTCAATGGTGTGACTATGATGTTGATGGTATGGGCAGTAACGGGCAGTATTGGCACCAAGAGGTGAAGGTCGGGCTTTAGGTAAAGAAATACTATTGGTTTTTACCAAGGTCTTGAAGATGCTTGCTAGGGTTTCTGGGAGTGGCGAATAACAATCCCTTCTATTTAACCATCTTGGGCCATAGGAGGAGGGGAGGGTGACCTCATTGTAAGGGCCCTATGTAGGATGCCTGGGAGCTAAATCTTGTGCTCTTGGGGGAGCAGAGTAGGTAGGGGGAGTTCTGGATTAACCCTAGTTTTGAGATATGGGGTTTTGGACTGAAGGGCTTCGGATTACTGGGTTTTGTCATGTCGGCACGGGGGCGGGTAAGATTGGGGAGTAAAGTTTTGATTGGTTTGCCAAGGCGGCATATATCAAGATGAACCGGGTGTATACTGTCTCGGAGCTGGTCCTTGATTAGGTACCCGCGCTCCGTTCGGGTAGAGTGCCGAGACTTGTGTGATCCCCTCTACCGTGGGGGTTTGTGCCTTTCTTGGCAGTTGTCCAACCCTATGGCTGATAGGTGGGGACTGGGTTTGAACAACCGGGGCTGCACAACGGGAAATCCTGTTGTGGCGGTCAATCAGAAGCTGATACGTGGTGCAGTCTCCGTACGAAAGACTCGTACGAAGCTCTGGACTCAGGCTCTGTAACATCATGTCAATTTCTTGACATTCCGTTAGTTGTAGGCCAGTTCTGTGGATGAGGGTGTGCCACCTAGACACGTACTGTTTAAATTCCTCCCTAGGCCTCATCATTTCTACTGTTAGGTCTGAGATAGAGGGGGTCCTAATCCTCTGGTAACCGTAGCGGACTAAAAACTTCTCGCTTACAGCTGAGAAATTCGACAAGTGGTCTACAGGGAGTGTGGAGAACCATTGTAGTGCTTCTCCTTCCAGTGATTTTTGGAAAAGGAAGACTAACAGGGGTTGATTATCCAGAAAGGGTCGGGCATCTAGATAAAAAGCAGTTAAATGAATGTCTGGGTCTCCACGACCGTTATACCGGTGAAATTTCAGGATTTTGAATCCCTCTGGTAGGTTGACTGACGGGATTTGTCTCAAGTTGTGTAGAGACATGTGTTTGGGGGCAGAAGGGCCAGTCTCAGAGAGGATTCTCCGGATGGTTTCGTCCAGTGTTTCTGCCTTGGGTGGGTAATTTAGTGGTCCTAGGTTGGACGTGGCCTGGTAGGGGCTTGGGGTAGAGGTTGCTTGAAACATTGGATTCGCGGGGTAAGGCGAGGCAAAGGAAAATGTGGGGGAAAAAATAGGGCTTGGGCTCAGATTAACCGAGAAACCAGGTGTTGGTAGGGTACTGGGGGTGGGGCAAGCCTTGGGGGTCTTGACAGGAGTTTCCTGCTTCAAGGTCTTGGCCTAGTGATAGTCGGTGAGGTCATTGAACATGTCCTCGACCGACTGGTATCCTAGGGTAGCCATCCTCTCCTCTAGGTGGCTGAGGAATTGGGCGGTTTGGTCTCCCTGGTTGTCTTTCTCCTCTACTATTTTCTCATGGGTATAGGCCTCCATGGTGTGAATATGGAAAAGCCTAGGTGTAAATGAATGCAGACTTAAAGCAGTAAATAAAGCAGCAAAGGGGTGCGCTGCTATGTGCGGCTTAAAACAGTAAAGGGTTTGCAGCTATGTGCGGCTTAAAGCAGTAAAGAGATGTGATTAAAGCGGTAAAAGGGTGCGCAGCTGTGTGCGGCTTAAAGCAGTAAAGGATGTTGTAATGCAAAGTAGAGGAGGGTCAGACTTGAGGGGTGGGAAATCCTAGCTTTCCTAGAGGGGTGATGGCATTCTAGTCAAGTTATGGAGGGAAGCAGAAGAGTGTTACCTTTGGTTGTTTTTCACGTGGGAGGTCCCACCGTGATCGCCAGGCTGTCGGTATTGTCACGCCCCGGGCGTCCCCGAGACGCGGCAAGTGTATATAAAATATCAGAATCTACACAGGAGGTCAATAATATATCATACACAAGCAACCAGAATGACACACAGACAACAAAAGCAGGGCTGACATGATATATACACCAAATGCGGATAACTAAAGACTGAATCTGTAATCAAAACACACTACAGACTCCATACATAATCACATGTCCTGTGAGAGCCAATATACATACAAAGACATCCAAATACAACCAAACGCGTGCCCAAGCACGGAAAATAATACATACTGGCACAAGGGATGCTGATAGCCTCTGCAACTCGCGTGACGTGGCGCTACTCCGCTACTGATGAAGTCCCTCCGGGAGCTCCTCCTCCAGATCCGACTCAGATGACACTGAAGAGAAAATATTATGCGAGGGGTGAGCCACACGCTCAGTGAACAGCACAACCCATGCATCACAGACAATATTGACCACAACCAGATAATCCTTATCATCCACAATATCATTACCAAAGCCACAAATAACCACAATTCCTCAAACTAGTGGATCGCTAACGCCAACCCACTACACCCTCACCCTCACCCTCAATGGGTGACCAAGGATATTGGGACTAACTGCAGAGAACCAGCGGGTCGCTTCAGCCAACCCGCTACACCCTCACCCTCACCCTCAATGGGTGACCAAGGATATTGGGACTTATAATCCAGTGGGTCGCCACATCGCCGGCCCACCATACCCTCACCCTCACCCTCACCCTCAATAGGTGACCTAGGATGTTGGGACTTAACGGGCAGATAATCATCCATACACAATCCTGTGGGCCGTCACATCGCCGGCCCACCATACCCTCACCCTCACCTCTCAACAGGTGACCCAGGCTCTTGGGACTGGCTAGGCTGTTGGTCACCCTTGGTCCACCGATAGTCTCTCCTCACTCCGTAGGTCGTTTGGCCACTCCCACGTTCAGCACAGTCCTTTACCAAAATCAGGAGGCACCTACTACTAGGAGCCAATGCACGGGACAACATGTCTAACGCTGAGGTAGTCTCTACACGGATCCAACGAAGGGAACAGAACAGCCTATCCATTGCATATGATCCACTCGGATCCGCAGACAACACATCATAACAACACTACTGTTCTGAATTCCTCAGAACCCACCAGGGCGCATAACTACGATACGGGGAACATGCATAAGGTTATAACAGGGTGGAATATCGTTGGGGAAAGAAACTCGGGAGGGCAGCGTGAGTTCCCGTTATAGGACACCCCGACAACCAAACAAGGAACACGGTGTACCCTAACCCGGGTCTCACCGCTGTCCTCGCAAGGCCCCTCCCCTATAATATTCACTATAACATGCAATTTAACATTCACTAGCATTTAATTTAATGAATAAACTAGTAGGATGCATGCATAGGCCGGGGTTTCCTAACATGGAACCAGGGGACATGCTGCATGGCTCATACACATATCCTAAGGGTGCAAGTCCCTAACATGCAAAGTCTAGGGTAACATGCATTCTACAATTAAATCATGCTCGCATGATATACATATTACACATGCCAATATCTATCCATGGTGCCCCAGGAGAGGTCGGTATACGCCCAAGTGCGTATAACACCTCTCTACTGGGTTGGATTGTCCCACTCACCGAAGTCCGGGTCGTCGCGCGACCGTCCGTCAAGATCTGCAAGACAGGCATTTATACGGTGAGTAAAACCCACAATTACCCCAAAATACCCAAAAATACATTAAACATACTCTAAAAATACCCCATACTCGGGCAAGCGTACATACGGCACGTACGCACGCTAGCCCGAGCACTCCGGCTCACTCCCGCACCACCGACAACCCCCCGCACGGCCACCCGACCCCTCGAGTGCGCCGCCGCGCCTCAGCCCGCGCGCCCAGACGCCTCCGGGCCCCTGCCCGCCGCCCTGGACCCGCAGCCGAGCCACCCGGTGTGCCGCCGCCCACTGCGCCCCGCCGCAGCAGCCCGCGCGCACCCCCGCGCTCCCCGCGCACACCACGTGAACACGCCGTGTCACGCCCCAGGGCGGCCGTCCCCGGGACGCGGCAAGTGTATATATGATATCAGTAACAGGAAATCAACAATACACCACAAACAATCACTAAAATGATAACACAGATAAAAGCAGGGCTGACATAATATATACACCAAGTGCGGAAGCTAAAAAGACTGAGTCTGTAGTCAAAAACATACTACAGACTCGATACATAATCATAAGTCCTGTGAGAGCCAACATGCCCATATATATACACAACAAAATCCAAATACAATCCAACTAAGTGCCCAAGCACAGAACATATACGTACAACAGAAAGAAGGGTGCTGATGGCCTCAAAACTCGTGGGACGCGGCGCTGCCCTCTGCCGGTGTAGTCGCTCGGGAAGCTCCTCCCTCAGAGATCACTGAAAAGGCAATATGCGAGGGGTGAGCCACACGCTCAGTGAATAGCACAACCCATGCATACAGTTCATATTAACCACATTTAATCAATTCATAAGCCACAAGTGGCATAATATCACCATCCGGGGGTTCGTTCATCGCCGAACTCCATACCCTCACCCTCACCCTCACCCTCAACAGGTGACCTAGGATGTTGGGACTTAGCGGGTTGATAAACATCCATTCATAATCCTGTGGGTCGTCGCATCGCCGGCCCACCATACCCTCACCCTCACCTCTCAACAGGTGACCTAGGCTCTTGGGACTGACTAGGCTGTTGGTTACCCTTGGTCCACCGATAGTCTCTCCTCACTCCGCGGTTGTTTGGCCACTCCCATGTTCAGCGCAGTCCTTCCAAGTCAGGAGGCGCCTACTAGTGGGAGCCCCTGCACGGGACAACCTGTCTAACGCCGAGGTAGTCTCTACACGGATCCGACGAGGGGAACAGAACAGCCTATCCATCGCATATGATCCAATCGGATCCGCTGACAGCACATCTCTAAGACTCTAATGTCTCGAATTCCTCAGAATTCCACCAGCGCGCATAACCAGGATGCGGGGAACATGCATTTAGTAATCATAATACAAGGGAAAATAGAGACCTTGGGAGGGTAACCTGAGGTCCCGATGTAGGACATCCGACAACCAAACGAGGAACACGGAGTACCCTAACCCGGGTCTCAATGTTAACCTCGCAAGGCCCCCCTTATATTCCCTAAGCATGCTATCTATTATTACAGTTCGCATTTAATTAAATAAACCAAACTAATAGGACGCATGCACAGGTCGGGCTTTCCTAGCATGATAGCGAGGTGGCAGGATGCATGGCTCATGCACAATCCTAAGGGTGCAAGTCCCTATCACACAATCTAGGGTGGCATGCAATTCTACACACACATCATGCATACATGGATTATAAAATAACAGTTAATACAAGCTATACGCCCCAGGGAGAGCGGTACACGCCCAAAGCATGTAACGCCTCCCAAACTGGGTTGGGTTGTCCCACTCACCGGGAATCGGGTCGACGCGCGACCGTCCGTCGAGATCTGCAAGACAAGGTATTAACTGGTTAGAATAAATCCACAATTATCCCAAAAATACATAACACACACAAACAAACATCCAACACCCCCCCCGGCAACCACCGCACGGCCGGCCACCACCCGCACGGCCACCCGACCGCCCGGACGCGCCGCCGCGCCTCAGCCCGCGCACTCCGCGCACCGCCCGGGGCCCCGCGCGTCCACCGAGCCCAGCCGCGGCAGCCCGCACGCGCCCCGCACGCCGTGCGCACGCTCCACGCCCCGCGCGCGCCCCGCGCGCACCTCCGCCGCTCCGCCGCGCCCCGCGCACGCCTCGCGCACGGCTCCTCGCCCCGCGCCTCCTCCGCGCGCGCCCCAGCACCCGAGCGCTCCGCTCAGCACCTCCGCCAGCACCTCCGCGCGCACCTCGCGCGTCCAGCACCTCCGCCAGCACCTCCGCGCGCACCTCGCGCGTCCAGCACCTCGGCCAGCACCTCGCGCCCCAGACCAGCGCCCAGACCAGCGCCCATCAGCCCCTCGCGCACTGCCCCACCCGAGCAGCTCGCACGCCTCGCACCGCCGCGACCAGCTCCCCCGAGCGCACGCCCGCGCGCACGCTCGCGCGTACGCACGCGCGCACGCCCAGCCGGCTCCTGCTCGTTGCCTGTGCTGCCTGAGGCCCCCAGCCCATCCAGCGCGCCCAGCACGACCAGCCCCACGCACCAGACCCGCGCACACCCACGCACACGCCGCGCGCACGCACACCCGCGCACGCACGCGCGCATGCCTGCGCGTGCCCGGCCTGCGCGCTGCCTGGCCGCTGCCGCTGCTCCCTGCTGCCCGGGACAGTCCCCCAGCCTGTCGAGCGCCTCCAACCACCCCTCCCACTGCCCCGACCACTTCCAACCACCTCCGACCACCCTCCGACGACCCCCACCGCCACCAACCACCTCCCAAACACAAAACCCTCCCCTAGCAATCATCTAGACAAGAAATAGAGGGAAAGAGGCTTACCGAGGGGAGGAGGAGGTGTCCGGTGGATCTCCACGCGCCGAAACCCTTCCCACAAGCCTTCTCACGCCCCGATCTATCACGGCCCTCGATTTGGCTCGAAACAGAGGAGAGAGAGGGGAGGTCGGGGAGGCTAGGATCGTCGGAATTTGGATTTGAAGACACCGGAGCGTAGATCGGGACCCGATCTACACTTCCCGTGCTTTAGGTTTTTGGTTTTGAGGGGTGTAGGGGGCTCGAACGGAAGAAAATCGGAGGAGAGGAGAGAGAGAGAGCTAGTCGGGAAGATGATGAATAGTGAGATATTTTGATTCCTTTTAAGTAGAGCGCGACTTAAAAACCCGGATACGCCCCGGAACTGCGAAATTTTTGCAAACGATGCCGGAATTCGATGAAATTTTCATGAGTGGCTTAAAATGGCACCAGGACACATAATATGCAGTTAGATTTTCAATCGGAGTCCTCTAGCTCAGACGATAGCTAACAGTCCAAAATTATGCGGTTCCGATCGAAAAACACTAAAAATTTTAAAACTGCCAAAAATGCTCCAATGATTGCCAATAGGCCAAAAAGTGACACATATATAACATTCTCCCCCCCTTAGGAAATTTTGTCCTCAAAATAAATACAAGTACATCTAAGAAGGGAAAAGATGTGGATACGCGTCACGCATGGCGTCCTCGAGCTCCCAGGTGGCCTCGGCACCGGAACGGTGCTGCCATCGCACCTTGACCAGCTGGACGGTCCTGGTGCGGAGCCTCTTCTCGCGGCGGTCCATGATCTCAATCGGCTGCTCCACGAAAGACAAGTCCGGCTCGAAGACGAGCGGCTCGAACGGAATGATGTGAGCAGGATCGTGGACGTATCGCCTCAGCTGCGAGACGTGGAAGACGTCATGGGCCTGAGCCAACTGTGGGGGCAGAGCGATGCGATAGGCCACCTCTCCAACTCGCTCGAGTATGAGGAAAGGCCCAATGAAACGCGGACTCAGCTTGCCCCGCACACCGAATCGGAAGATGCCCTTCATCGGGGACACCTTCAAGAATACATGATCACCGACCTCGAAGGAGAGCTCACGGCGACGGCGGTCGGCGTAGCTCTTCTGACGACTCTGAGCGACTCGGATACGCTCGCGGATCGTCTTCACCATCTCGGAGGTCTGGTGAACGATCTCTGGTCCCTCTAGCTGGCGCTCTCCGACCTCATCCCAACACAGGGGGGACCTGCAGCTGCGGCCATAAAGTGCCTCGTAGGGAGCCATCCGGATGCTCGAATGATAGCTGTTGTTGTAGGCGAACTCCACCAACGGAAGATGCCTCTCCCAACTGCCCCCGAAATCGAGCACACAGGCCCGCAGCATGTCCTCAAGGGTCTGGATCGTCCTCTCCGACTGGCCGTCCGTCTGAGGATGAAACGCGGTACTGAAGTGGAGGTTCGTACCAAGGGCGTGCTGGAGGCTACGCCAGAACCTCGAAGTGAAACGCGCGTCTCGATCAGAAATGATACTGACTGGAGTGCCATGGAGTCGGACAATCTCGGAGACGAATAACTGCGCCAGGGTGTCCAGAGAATCGGTGAGTCGGATGGGGAGGAAATGAGCAGACTTCGTCAGCCGGTCGACGATCACCCAGATGGCATCGCGACCCGAGCGTGACCTCGGCAAACCCGAGACGAAGTCCATAGTGATCTGCTCCCACTTCCACTGAGGGATCTCAATGGACTGCAGCTTCCCCGCAGGGCGCTGATGCTCCGACTTCACCTGCTGGCATACTAGGCATCGGGCAACAAATCTGGCAATATCTGTCTTCATCCCGCGCCACCAGTAGCCGCGACGAAGGCCCCTGTACATCTTCGTGCCTCCAGGGTGCACTGTGTACCTCGAGCGATGGGCCTCGTCCAGAATCTTCCGCCTCAGCTCTGCGTCGTCGGGGATGCACACTCGGCCTCTGAATCTCAGGATCCCGTCTGCACGAATCTGGTAGTCCTGGCGCTCGCCCCGGGCGACGCCCTCAGAAAGGACTATGAAATGCGGGTCCTGAGCCTGAGCCGTGCGGATCTCATCGAGAAGAACCGGCTGCACCACCAGCCTGGCCAGAAAGCCACCCGCAGGGGTCTCCCGAACACTGATCCAGCAAGCGGCCTCCTCCAGAAGCCTCCAACGACGGACAGCCATGTGGGCGGCCATGCCCAGGGGCTGTCTACTGAGCGCATCTGCAACGACATTCGCCTTACCCGGATGGTAAGCGATGTCACAGTCGTAGTCTGTCAGGAACTCAACCCAACGCCTCTGTCGCATGTTGAGCTCCGGCTGAGACTGCAGATACGTCAAGCTCTTATGATCTGTGAAGAGCTTGAACTCCTCTCCGTAGAGATAATGCCTCCACATCTTCAGCGCAAATATAATCGCAGCCAACTCAAGGTCATGGGTGGGGTAGTTCTGCTCATGGGGCTTCAACTGACGAGACGCGTAAGCCACCACCTTACCGTACTGCATCAGGACGCCGCCCACACCCAACTGCGATGCATCTGTATACTGCGAACCCACCGCTCCCAGATGGAAGGGTAAGAACCGGCGCTGAGGTGAGTCTTCGCTTCAGCTCCTGGAAGCTCTCCTCGCAAGAAGGGGACCACTCGAACCGAACGTCTTTCCGAGTGAGGCGGGTAAGAGGAACGGCTATCTTGGAGAAACCCTCCACAAACCTCCTATAATAACCCGCCAAGCCCAAGAAGCTACGAATCTCTGTGGGGTTCGACGGTCGACGCCAATTCGACACGGCGAGCGTCTTCTCCGGGTCCACAGCTATACCCTCACCGGAAATCACATGGCCCAGAAAGGCCATCCGCTCCAACCAGAACTCGCACTTGCTGAACTTGGCGAACAACTGATGTCCAGCCAGAGTCTCCAAAACAGTGCGGAGGTGGTGAGCGTGCTCCTCCAGACTCCTCGAGTACACCAATATGTCATCGATGAATACTACCACAAAGGAGTCGAGGAAGGGTCGAAATACCCGGTTCATCAGATCCATGAAGGCCGCCGGCGCGTTCGTCAACCCGAAAGGCAGTACTCTGAACTCGTAGTGCCCGTACCGGGTGCGAAAGGCCGTCTTCGGAATATCTGACTCCCGGATCTTCAACTGGTAGTACCCCGAGCGGAGATCGATCTTGGAAAAGACACACGCTCCCTGAAGCTGGTCAAACAGATCGTCGATCCGCGGCAACGGGTACTTGTTCTTCACTGTCCGCTTATTCAACTGCCTGTAATCAATACACAGCCGCAGTGAACCGTCCTTCTTCCGGACGAACAGGACAGGGGCTCCCCACGGAGACACGCTCGGACGTGCGAAGCCCTTCTCCAGCAACTCCTCCAACTGCTCCTTCAGCACCCTCAGCTCTGCGGGAGCCATCCGGTACGGAGCCCTCGAAACCGGCTCGGTCCCCGGAAGCAGATTGATCTCAAACTCAATCGCGCGGTCCGGCGGTAATCCCGGAAGATCGTCGGGGAAAACCTCAGGAAACTCTGCCACGACTGGAGTCTGACTGATATCTGCCCGCAGCGGTGCATCCTCCAGAGCAATATAAGCCAGAAAGCCCTCGCACCCACCCTGAAGGAGTCTCCACGCCTGCATGGACGACACGAACCCCAAAGGAGCTACGTCTCGATCGCCCACGTACTGGAAAGACCTCCGACCAGGAAGGTGGAACGACACCGACTTGGCGAAACAGTCGATGCTGGCATGACTAGCTGCAAGCCAATCCATCCCCAGGATGGCATCAAAATCCGACATCGCGAGCTCCACCAGCTCTACCGGAAACTCATGATCCGCGATCTCCACCGTGCACCCTCGGTACACAGAACTAAGGAGAATCCGGTCTCCCACGGGCAATGCTACCTCTAACACAGCATCTAGAGGAGCAGACGCCACACCCGTCCGTCTCGCGAAAGCGGGAGACACGAACGAGTGGGTGGCTCCGGAATCGAATAGCACATAAGCAGGAAGCTGGGAGATCTGAACAGTACCTCTAACCACGCTGCCGGATGCCTGGGCCTCCTCTGCCGAAAGCGCTGCCACTCGGCCCTGAACGAACTGAGGCTGAGGAGCAATGGCACGCCTCGCCTGCTGCGCTGGCTGCCTCCTCTGATCAGCACGACCACCCTGTGGCTGCTGCTGCTGACGCTGAGGCTGCTGCTGCGGCTGGCGCTGAGGCTGCTGCTGCTGGCGCTGCTGAAACGGCTGCTGCTGCAACTGCTGCTGCTGCTGCTGAGGCATCACTCTGGGTCGGCCTGCGTCGGGGCAATTATACAGAATATGCCCGACGCGCTGACAGTGATAGCAGCGCCTCGTCTCCGGTCGCCTCGACTGGACCGGCACGGCTGCGATGGGTGCAGGGCCTCGCGCTGGCACCACATCTGCTGGAAGAGAGGGAGCCGCTGACTGCTCGAAGCGGGCCCTCTTCTTCTTCCGCTGCCCTCTGTCCTGGCCTCTGGGTGGCCTCTGGTCTGTCGGCGGGGTCGGAGCCTGCACCTGGATCCCGAGGTCTCTCTCGACAGTCTTCGCCCGCGAGACCAAGTCGGAGAACCTCGTGAATCCCTGGGCGGTGACGTGCACTCGGATGGCATTGCTCAGACCGAGCTCGAACCGACGGCACCTCGACACCTCATCCATCGCCAGGGCTGGAGCGAACCTGGACAGCCTCGTGAACCGCGTGGAGTACTCAGCGACGGACATGGTGCCCTGTGTCAGCTGCTCAAACTCCCGCTCCACTAGCTGTCGGGTCGAGTAGGGGAAATACTCCTCCAAGAAATATCCCCTGAAACCCGCCCAGGTGAGCTGCTCCAGTCCCTCTGGAATGTCAACTGATCTAGTAGCCCACCACTCGGCGGCGCTACCCTTCAGCATAAACGCAGCCAGGGAGACCCTCTGGCGGTCTGTGCATAGCATCGTCGGAGAAGATGGTATCCACCTCCATCAACCATCTCTCGGGAGCAAGGGGGTCCTCCGTCTGTCCTCTGAACTCGGGAGGGTGGAGCTTCAGAAAGGCTGAGAGTCCACTCTGCTGGACCCTCGCTGCTGCCTCTAGCCCCATCTCCCTCTCCTGAGGATCCTGGACTCTGGCCGCCGGAATCTCCACCACGGGGACTGGGGGTGTATCAGGCACTACAGGCGGATCTGCCGCCAAGGGAACCTGCGGTACTGCCTCGCGGGCCGCCCGCAGCTCCTGTATCTCCCGTGCCTGATCTGCTAACATCCTCGTCTGGGTCTCCACCATATCTGCTAACCGCGCAATCGCGCGCTCCCAGGCAGGAGGCTCCTGCACTGGTCCTGACCTCTCGGCTGAGGACTCACCGATAACATCCTCGACCCTGGCAGGTCCGGAGACCTCCAAGGGTCGAGAGGGACCACGTCCGCGTCGTCCTCTGCGAGGAGGCATATCAGCAACCTAAGAAAACCAGACACTAGGATCAGAATACGCATATAGAAATCCTAGGACTCATCTCTATCAAAGGAAGACATTTGGCTCTGACAGGACCAGGCTCTGATACCAACTTTTGTCACGCCCCAGGGCGGCCGTCCCCGGGACGCGGCAAGTGTATATATGATATCAGTGACAGGAAATCAATAATAAACCACAAACAATCACTAAAATGACACACAGATAAAAACAGGGCTGACATAATATATACACCGAGTGCGGAAGCTAAAAGACTGAGTCTGTAGTCAAAAACATACTACAGACTCGATACATAATCATAAGTCCTGTGAGAGCCAACATGCCCATATATACACAACAAAATCCAAATACAATCCAACTAAGTGCCCAAGCACAGAACATATACGTACAACAGAAAGAAGGGTGCTGATGGCCTCAAAACTCGTGGGACGCGGCGCTGCCCTCTGCCGGTGTAGTCGCTCGGGAAGCTCCTCCCTCAGAGATCACTGAAAAGGCAATATGCGAGGGGTGAGCCACACGCTCAGTGAATAGCACAACCCATGCATACAGTTCATATTAACCACATTTAATCAATTCATAAGCCACAAGTGGCATAATATCACCATCCGGGGGTTCGTTCATCGCCGAACTCCATACCCTCACCCTCACCCTCACCCTCAACAGGTGACCTAGGATGTTGGGACTTAGCGGGTTGATAAACATCCATTCATAATCCTGTGGGTCGTCGCATCGCCGGCCCACCATACCCTCACCCTCACCTCTCAACAGGTGACCTAGGCTCTTGGGACTGACTAGGCTGTTGGTTACCCTTGGTCCACCGATAGTCTCTCCTCACTCCGCGGTTGTTTGGCCACTCCCATGTTCAGCGCAGTCCTTCCAAGTCAGGAGGCGCCTACTAGTGGGAGCCCCTGCACGGGACAACCTGTCTAACGCCGAGGTAGTCTCTACACGGATCCGACGAGGGGAACAGAACAGCCTATCCATCGCATATGATCCAATCGGATCCGCTGACAGCACATCTCTAAGACTCTAATGTCTCGAATTCCTCAGAATTCCACCAGCGCGCATAACCAGGATGCGGGGAACATGCATTTATAATCATAATACAAGGGAAAATAGAGACCTTGGGAGGGTAACCTGAGGTCCCGATGTAGGACATCCGACAACCAAACGAGGAACACGGAGTACCCTAACCCGGGTCTCAATGTTAACCTCGCAAGGCCCCCCTTATATTCCCTAAGCATGCTATCTATTATTACAGTTCGCATTTAATTAAATAAACCAAACTAATAGGACGCATGCACAGGTCGGGCTTTCCTAGCATGATAGCGAGGTGGCAGGATGCATGGCTCATGCACAATCCTAAGGGTGCAAGTCCCTATCACACAACTAGGGTGGCATGCAATTCTACACACACATCATGCATACATGGATTATAAAATAACAGTTAATACAACTATACGCCCCAGGGGAGAGCGGTACACGCCCAAAGCATGTAACGCCTCCCAAACTGGGTTGGGTTGTCCCACTCACCGGAAATCGGGTCGACGCGCGACCGTCCGTCGAGATCTGCAAGACAAGGTATTAACTGGTTAGAATAAATCCACAATTATCCCAAAAATACATAACACACACAAACAAACATCCAACACCCCCCCCCGGCAACCACCGCACGGCCGGCCACCACCCGCACGGCCACCCGACCGCCCGGACGCGCCGCCGCGCCTCAGCCCGCGCACTCCGCGCACCGCCCGGGGCCCGCGCGTCCACCGAGCCCAGCCGCGGCAGCCCGCACGCGCCCCGCACGCCGTGCGCACGCTCCTCGCCCGCGCGCGCCCCGCGCGCACCTCCGCCGCTCCGCCGCGCCCCGCGCACGCCTCGCGCACGCTCCTCGCCCCGCGCCTCCTCCGCGCGCGCCCCAGCACCCGAGCGCTCCGCTCAGCACCTCCGCCAGCACCTCCGCGCGCACCTCGCGCGTCCAGCACCTCCGCCAGCACCTCCGCGCGCACCTCGCGCGTCCAGCACCTCGGCCAGCACCTCCGCGCGCGCCCAGACCAGCGCCCAGACCAGCTCGCCATCAGCCCCTCGCGCACAGCACCACCCGAGCAGCTCGCACGCCTCGCACCGCCGCGACCAGCTCCCCCGAGCGCACGCCCGCGCGCACGCTCGCGCGTACGCACGCGCGCACGCCCAGCCGGCTCCTGCTCGTTGCCTGTGCTGCCTGAGGCCCCCAGCCCATCCAGCGCGCCCAGCACGACCAGCCCCACGCACCAGACCCGCGCACACCCGCGCACACGCCGCGCGCACGCACACCCGCGCACGCACGCGCGCATGCCCGCGCGCGCCCGGCCTGCGCGCTGCCTGGCCGCTGCCGCTGCTCCCTGCTGCCCGGGACAGTCCCCAGCCTGCCGAGCGCCTCCAACCACCCCTCCCACTGCCCCGACCACCTCCAACCACCTCCGACCACTCTCCGCCGACCCCCACCGCCACCAACCACCTCCCAACCACAAAACCCTCCCCTAGCAATCATCTAGACAAGAAATGAGAGGGAAAAGAGGCTTACCGAGGGGAGGAGGAGGTGTCCGGTGGATCTCCACGCGCCGAAACCCTTCCCACAAGCCTTCTCACGCCCCGATCTATCACGGCCCTCGATTTGGCTCGAAACAGAGGAGAGAGAAGGGAGGTCGGGGAGGCTAGGATCGTCGGAATTTGAATTTGAAGACACCGGAGCGTAGATCGGGACCCGATCTACACTTCCCGTGCTTTAGGTTTTTGGTTTTGAGGGGTGTAGGGGGCTCGAACGGAAGAAAAACGGAGGAGAGGAGAGAGAGAGTTCTAGTCGGGAAGATGATGAATAGTGACGAGATATTTTTGATTCCTTTTAAGTAGAGCGCGACTTAAAAACCCGGATACGCCCCGGAACTGCGAAATTTTTGCAAACGATGCCAGAATTCGATGAAATTTTCATGAGTGGCTTAAAATGGCACCAGGACACATAATATGCAGTTAGATTTTCAATCGGAGTCCTCTAGCTCAGACGATAGCTAACAGTCTGAAATTACGCGGTTCCGATCGAAAAACCCTAAAATTTTTAAAACTGCCAAAATGCTCCAAATGATTGCCAATAGGCCAAAAAGTGACACATATATAACACGCCGCACGCCCCGCGCGCCCAGCGCCTCGCCCTGCGCGCACCCCGTGCGCAACGCCTGCTCCGCCCCGCGCGCACTCTGCGCGCACCACCATCTCCCACACCGCGCGCACGCCTGCCTCTACCCAGCGCCCCGCGCGCACGCCCTACAGCGGTGCCCAGCGCCCAGCGCCCCAGCACCCTCGGCCAGCACCCGGTACCCGCGACCCAGCGCCCAGCGCTCTGCGCCCAGCACCCGGGACCCTCACCCAGCGTCCACGCGCACGCCCGCGCAACAAGCGCCCAGCGCGCCTGGCAGCACGCGCCCCGCGCGCCTGCCAGCCTGCCCGCGCTGCTGCCCGCGTTGCCTGCCTGCGCGCGTCGCCGAGTGGCCCGAGCACCGCTCGCCTGCACGCCCAGGGCACTGCCCGCCTGATGCCCGAGCGCCCCTGCCCTGCTCGCCTGCGCGCCCAGCCTGCTCGCCCGGCCTGCCAGTGCGCACAGCCCAGCTAGCCTACCCGCACGCATCTCCCTGCACCCCCCGAGCGCACGCACGCACTCACTCGCTCGCGCGCCCAGCAAACTGGTGCACCTGCTCCCAGCCTACCCGAGCTAGCCCTGCCAGCCTACCCAGCACGCACGCCCAGCCCTGCTGGCCTCCAGCGCCAGCCGAGCGCCCGCACGCCCAGCCCTGCTGGTAAGCCTGTCAATCGGACGGATACGGATCGGATAAGCCCATATCCGTATCCGTATCCGAATTGGATATCTGAAAAAATATCTGTATCCGATATCCGACGGATATTCCAAAACCCATATCCGTATCCGATCCGAAAATCCGGATACGGATTCGGATAAAATCCGAAATATCCGAACCAGATTAAAATATAAATTTTTTATAAAATCTTAAGTCCTAACATGGTTAAATAGGTATCAACTAAAGACATAAAAACACAAATCTTAATATAGTTAAATAAGTATTCAACATGGTTAAATAGGTTTGTGTTTTGTCCTAGATCATGAGCCATTAGATTTTTATCTAAGGGTTGAAACTAATTCTAACATATATAAATAAAATAACAGTTCGGATACGGATATTTTTTGGATCGGATATAGGCTATATCCGATCCGATCCGAAAGTTTTCGGATACCGATTATTTGGTTTGGATACGGATTCGGATTTTCGGATATCGGATATTTTATGCATTTTCGGATACGGATTCGGATCGAATACGGATATTTTTTTAGATAATTGACAGGCTTACCTGCTGGCCCCCAGCACCGCCCGAGCGCACGCACGCGTGAACGCCCGCGCGCACGCGCGCGCACGCCCGCGCCAACACTGCGCCTGCTGCCCTGCGCTGCTGCCCTGCCCGAGACAGCAGCCAGCCACCCCGAGCTCCCCTACCACCCACCTCCGGCCACCCCACAGCCCCCCGACGGCCACCCACCGCCGCCAACCTCCACCCAACCCCATTTCCACCCTCCTAGCATACATCTAGGCAAGAAGAGAGGAAAAAGAGGCTTACCAAGGGGAGGAAAGGAAATCCGGTTGCTCTCCGCGCACCGAAACCTCTCCCAAAAGGTTTTCAACGCCCGGATCTACCTCCACCACCGAGATGGCTCAAATCAGGGACGAAGAGAGGGCGGACGGACGGCCAAAATTCGTTGGAATTGGGATTTGAAACCACCGGGGTGTAGATCGGGACCCGATCTACACTTCCTAGGTTTTAACTTTTAAGTTTTGAGGGGTCTAAGGGCCTCAAAATCAAGAAAAACGGAGGAGAGGAGAGAGAGGGCTCAAGGTAGGGGATGATGAATAGTGCCAGGATATTTTTTTGCTTTCACTTATATAGCGGGCGACTTAAAAACCCAGATACGCCCCGGAACTGTGAAATTTCGGGAACGTTACCGGAATTCGATGAAATTTTCGTGAGAGGTCTAAAATGGCACCAGGACACCAAATATGCAGTTAGATTTCCAATCGGAGTCCTCTAGCTCAGGACGATAGCTAACAGTCCAAAAATTAGCGGTACCGATCGAAAACCGAAAAAAATGAAAAACTGCCAGAACGCTCCAACGGTTACCAGCAGGCTAAAAGTGACACATATATAACAGCTATCAGATTTCAGAGGGGGCGCTCTTGGGGAAGAGAGGGGGTGCCTCCTTCTTTCCTTTTGGGGTGCGCACGGGCGTGACGTGTGTGGGGGTTATTCGGGGGTTCGGATCCAGTGCGTACCTTGGCAGGCTCGATCGGATCGTCTCTTGGAAGGGTGGTGGGGGTTTTTGGTTCTTGGTTGAGGTGGTCGACAGGTCCTGAGGAGGATTCAGTGGTAGTTGTGATCGCCACCTGCTTTCTCAAAAAAGCAGGAAAAAGTTGGGATGGATTTGATCCCTTTCGTGAGGGAGTTTGTGGGGTCTCTGCTCTAAGACACGGGCATGCCATACACAGAGGTGAAAACTGAGATCCTCTTTTGCTTTGGAAATTTAGGGTGTAGGTGAGGGTCGGCTAGTTGTTTTTAGCCGCCTGGTGGGGGACGGCTAGTTATGGGTAGCCGCCTGGTGTCTGGCTCTATTTGGGCAGAGCCTAGGTAGGGTTTGGTTTGGGTGTTGGCTGAAGTTAAACTAGGTTTAACCAGGGTTTTGGAGAGTGGATTTGGAGGATAATTTGGTGTAGGAAAATGGTTTCTTCTACTCACAAATAGGATTCTCTTTCTCTCTCAAGGGGTTTGAAGTGGTGGTGGCCTGGTGGGGGTATGAAAATGTGAATGGATTGGGAATGGTTGATTGTTGTTGATTGGGAAGTATTTCATTATGTTGAAGAAGTGCTTGGAGCCCCCTATTTATAGTAAAAAAGGGGCAGGGGAGTGTCCACTGGACAATAGATCAAAATGGGTAATAAGGTGCTTGATTTGACCTTCCATTAGATCTTTGTTCTCTGACAATGTCCAGGTGCGAGGCGGCTAGTTGGAACTAGCCGCCCAGTGAGGGGCGGCTACTCTCAAGTAGCCGCCCCATCATAACCTGCCAAACGTCTCATCTCTGACAAGCGGTGGCATGGGTCTGTTACTAAGGTTGAACCGGCTAAGATGGGGCGGCTAAAAGGGACAATCTACCGCAATCATGCTGCTTTATGTCCCATCCTAGGAAGGTGGTTTGGGGTCGGTCAGGGGAGCGGCTAGTTGAAACTAGCCGCCCGGTATGGGGCGGCTACTCTCAAGTAGCCGCCCCTGTCCAGGTCTTAGGTTTTCCTAAGTGTTTGGACTAAGGTTCCGGTTTTGGTTTCTAAGAGAGTTTTCTATTAGATGTTCAAATGTGGTCATTCCTGAGTATTACTTGAAGTATTTTTTGTCTTTTTGGACGGTCAAAATTGGGATATCTACACACACGAGGGCCCAGCATCCGAGCATTCACAAACTCGATTATATTCTATTTGATGTGCACATTTCACCTCTATTAATTTTGATCGTTGTGAATTTATTGTGTTAAAATAAAAAAAAATGTGTATTGCCTAGTAATTTTATATGTCATGCCTTCCCGCTCAACTGCACTATAGAAATTAGGGGGATTCGGTTGTTGTTGCGCGATAGAAATTAGGGCTACTTTGAGCGATAGAAATTAGGTCAACTTTGGGCGGACCTTGCTTGGCGGGTTGTGGCCCCCTGATTTAATGGCGGCTCCGCCATGGAACCCTCCTCCGGAGCCGACACTGGTTGTTGCTGCACTGGTTGCTAAGAAGCCTCCTCCTCCCAGGGGAGGTACAATAGATAGCATTTTTAATGCTTTCAATGTCAAAGACAAGGGCGCCTCTGCTCCTATCAAGAATGCTAGTAGCTCCTGCGACCTCTCTCCTCGAGCGGCCTCGGGAGCTGGGGTTAGGGTGATAGCGCGCGTCTCTAAGGGAAAGGAAGCGGTCCCAGTTGGCGATCCAGTTACGGCCCTGTCAGTATCGGATTTCGGGAAAAGAAAAGAAAGGGGCCCTCTCTTCCTTCCTCCTCGGTCCTCCGTTGGTCTGTGCGTGTGTGGGAGTTTCTTCAGAGGCTCGGATCCAGAGAGCTGCGCCTTGGCAGGCTCGGTCGGATCGTCTCTCGGAAGGGGTGGTGGGGGGTTTTCGTTCCTGGCTGAGGCGGCCGACGGGTCCTCAAGAGGATTCAGGGGTTGTTGTGATCGCCACCTGCTTTTCTAAAAAAGCAGGAAAAGTTGGGGCGGATTTGATCGCCTTCGTGGGGAGTTTGTGGGGTCTCCGCTCTGAGACACGGATATGTCGTACACAGAGGTGAAGATAGGGATCCTCTTCTGCTCTGGGAACTTGACTAAAGAAGAATTGGGACTGAGGTGGGCTAGGGAAGGACCGACTAGTTGTATTTAGCCACCTAGTGGGGGGCGGTTAGTTGTGGGTAGCCGCCTGGTGTCTTGTTCAATTTGGGCAGAACCTGGGTAGGATTTGGTTTTGGCAAAGGTTAAAACTGGGTCTAACCTCGGTCTTGGAGAGTGGATTTGGAGGGTGATTTGGTGTAGGAAATGGGTTTCTCTCTCACTTTCTCTCTCAAGGGTTTAAAGTGGTGGTGTGGGGGGTATAGGCTTGATGATTGGGAATGTGGATTGTTGTGGGTTATTGATGGGTATTGATTGTTATTGATTGATGATTGTTATTGATTATGAATAAAGACCTATTTATAGTAAAAGGGGTGTAGGGTAGTGTTCACTGGGCAATAGATCAAAATGGATAATAAAGTGCTTGATTTGACCTCCCATTAGATCTTTGTTCTCTGACAATGTCTAGGTTAGGGGCGGCTAGTTGTGTTTAGCCGCCCGGTGAGGGGCGGCTACTCTCAGGTAGCCGCCCCCATCATAACCTGCCAAACGTCCCATCTCTGACAAGCGGTGGCTTGGGTTGGTTACTAAGGATGAACCGGCTAAGATGGGGCGGCTAGAAGGGACAATTCGTCGCAATCATGTTTGCTTTATGTCCATCCAGGAAGGCAGTTTGGGGTCGGTCAGGGGGGCGGCTAGTTGGAACTAGCCGCCTGGTATGGGGCGGCTACTCTCAAGTAGCCGCCCCTGTCCAGGCTCTTAGATTTTTCTAAGTGTTGGACTTAGGGTTTCCGGTTTCAATTTTTGAGGGAGTTTTCTATTAGATGTCCAAATGTGGTTGTTTTCCAATATTACTTGAAGTAAATTTCTTTTCTTTGGACTGTCAAAATTAGGGTATCTACAGGCCCATCCTAAGAAGCTCCCTTAGCAGAGCGGACACTCGCCGGCACTGCCTACAGGGAAACTACCTGGTCCCAAGGATAAGATCTGGAAACCCCTGTACAAACCTCTTCTGACTGAGGCTGCACAGTCCTCCAAGGCCTAAAAGAAGCTCTTCGAATCTCCCTCGGCTGGTGAAAAATAGGGCTCTCTGGAATACTTTGAGCCCTTGTTGGAAGAGGGTATTCCAAAGGTGTGGATTGATGAAGAAGACTACGAAAGCTCTTTGTCAAATGGGGTAAAGCCTTAATTGGCTATGTGATTGGCAAATCTCCATTTCTATTCTTCTTGAAACGCCTGCGGAAAGTTAAAGGTGAGATCCAGCTTTATCTCCAAGGTAAGGGATTTTTCATCGTTAATTTTGATCTTGAGGAGGATATGCGGAAGGTCCTAGAGGGCGGACCGTGGACCATGGATAACAGGCTGTTTGTGCTTAAAAAATGGTCACCGTCAGTACGAATGGAGCAAGAGCGCATCACATCGATTCCCATCTGGGTGAAGTTCCCCAATCTCCCTCTCCATTTATGGACCAAAGAATGTTTGGGTAAGATTGCAAGCTCAGTTGGCAGTCCCCTCTTCATGGACACTGCTACACAAATGGCCTCCAGGATCTCTTATGCCTGAGTTAGCATGGAGGTCTCTGCGAAAATGGTGTTACCGGACGTGGTGATCATTGAAACTGCAGCAGAAGGGAGGGAAAGCTTTCCCATTGTCTATGACTGGAAGCCACGGGCTTGCTCACATTGCCACACATTTAGGCATGATGATGCACTATGTTCCAAGAGGCCACGCCTCAACCACATGGCACTTAGAACCCAACTGCAGGATGGCTTCACGTCTCGTGAAAAAGGGGAACCATCCCACCTCTCTGGTCAAAATCCCCTTAAGTCAGTCCTCAAGGACCACTCTGAGCTGAAATCAAAGCAGTCCACAAACAAGTTCTTTCCGCTCATGGTGGCTGAGGAAGAGATGGATGTCGAAGGAAATACACAGCTGATGGACGCAATCCAAGATGATGCAGAAGGGAGTGCTCCACTTAATGGGTCGACAGCGGGTTCAGTGGCACCTTTCTCTCAGGAAGTAGTACTCAGAGAGAGCTCTTTTGACAATTGTGAGTTTATTTTGGTTCAACCTCGACCTCCGGTGGTTGAAGAGACTATTTCGCAGATGCATGTCCCTTCTCTGGTCTTTGACCCAAACGAAACAGGAAATGACCTTGGCATCACAAAGAAGGCCTCGGAGGACCCAAACAATCCCGAAAATGACCCTGGCATCGAAAAGAAGGCCTCGGTGGACCAGCCTCGTTAGGACCAGCTTGTTGAAGGCCATCTTGCTACTTCGGTGGCTAACTTGCAAAGGGGTAGGGCGCTCAAGGCCATAATAAGTCTAAGCCAGAAAAGATGAGAAATGTTAAGGAAGAAGCGAGAAAGAAACAGCAGCATAACCTTTCCTCCGATGGGTCAGAAATCTCATTGCAGCCAATATTTACTAGCCAAAGTGCAACAGAGGACCTGGAGGAGGTGCTTGGAGAAGGTGCTGGTTCAGCCATTCCCCCTCCTCCCTTAAATTCCCATCAAAAGAGGGAGACGTGAAACAATTCAGCTAAATCTGGTCCCAATTAGGGACTGGGTAATTAACAGATGAGTATACATGTCTTTCCCACTCATTCCACTGTTTTTTATGAACAATCTGTTTTGGAATGTACGGGGGCTCAATAACAGGGCTAAACAATTCGATGTTATGAAATTTCTGCAGTCAGACTCGGCTCCTTTCATGGTACTTCTGGAGAATAAGATAGCTCCGGTGGATGCTGACGTAGTTAAACAACATATTCTAGGGCAGTGCACTGGTTCTTGGGCGCACTTTCATGATGGCATTGGGCGGATATGGATCTTCTGGATCTGGGAGAAAATGCAGGTCAGTGTAATTACGACTTCGGTCAAGCTATTCATTGCAATGTTATTCTCAAAGGCTTCTCTGCTCCCCTGCGTATCTCCATCATTTATGGTTCCAATTCGGAGACAGGCCGCCTCAAGCTATGGGATGAGATTGGGATTGACCCAGGCCATTCTTTGCCTTGGCTGGTTTGTGGCGATTTCAACGAGGTTCGATTCTCTGACAAAAACCTTAGGGGTCGCTCGCCAAATATTAGAAGGCTGGACCGCTTCAATGTCTGCCTGGAGAGTTGCAATCTTCGAGACATACCGGTCTCAGGCAATCCATTCTCCTGGAATAATAGACAGGCCAATCAAATAGTGTGTCGGCTGGATAGGATGATGGGAAACTTGGCTTGGTTCTCGGTTTCCTCGGAGGCTTATGTCCAGCATCTCCCTGAGAGTCTATCAGACCACACTACCTTGAAATTATTGGCTGCTCCTCCGCTTCAAAGCTACCCTAAGTCATTCAAGTTCTTTAATGCTTGGCTTCAGCATGATTCCTTCTTGAGTACATTGCAAGAGGCCTAGAGTGTGGTGGTTGAGGGTACAGCCATGTACAGGTTGGCCAAAAAGTTGCAAAATACCAAATTGGTTCTCAAAGATTGGAACATTCAACAGTTTGGGCTGGTGCATGACTGTCTTCAGGCAAACAAGGCGCGACTCCAGGCAGTTCAGGCTTCCCTCATACAGGACCCCCTTAACCCATCTCTCATAAGTTCTGAAGCTACAACAAGGGAAAGCTATGTCAAATCCCTTCACTTGGAGGAGAAGATGCTTTAACAAAAAGCTCAGCTTAACTGGTTGCAAAATGGGGACAGTGCACCAAGTTCTTCTATGCCCAGTTCGCCACTAGGAAATCCCAAAATACGCTCCGAACTATGATCCTCCTAGATGGTTCAAAATTGGCTGACCAGAGACAGGTGCAGCAGTACACGGTGGATTTTTATAAATCTCTCTTAAACAAAGAGAAGTTTGAACCTCTCCTTCTAATCCAGTCGTCCAAAAGGATAGTGAAGAGAATAGGGAGTCTCTTTGCGCCCCTGTCACGGAAGAGGAAATCTATCATAATCTTAAGCAGATGAAAGGTGACGGAAGTCCAGGTCCTAATGGGTTTACTGTCGGGTTTTTCCAAAGATGCTGGCAAGTTGTTAAGGCGGACCTCATCGCTGCGGTGTTGGAATTCTTTCACAGTGGCAAACTTCTCGGCCAACTGAATACTTCTTTCATTGCACTAGTGCCTAAATGCTCAAATGCTAGCTCTCTCGATATGTTTCGGCCCATCTCTCTTTGTGGTTCAGTTTACAAACTAATAACAAAGATTTTGGCATCCCGACTAGAGCGAGTACTTCCTTCTCTGATCAGTTTGAACCAAACGGCATTTATTAAGGGACGGAAAATCAGTCATGCCATCCTCTTGGCGCACGAGATGGTAAAATACCTCTCCAACAAGCAAGGCATGGGACGAGCATCTGATAAAATAGACCTTCGCAAAGCCTTCGACTCGATTAGATGGCCTTTTTATTCAGGCTATTCTTGAGGCGATGGGCTTTGGAGAAACATGGATTCAATGGGTAATGGCATGTATTCAGACTCCCTGCTTTTCGGTACTAATTAACGGCTCACCCTTTGGGTTTTTTGAAAGTTCTTCAGGCCTCCAGCAGGGGGATCCGCTCTCTCCCCTCCTCTTCGTGCTCGGAATGGAAATGCTTTCTCAAGATTTGGATGATATGTTGCAGCAAGGAAAACTGAGCTCCTTCACTAAAGGCTCTAATGCTGTAAGTCACCTATTATTTGCTGATGATTTAATCATTTTTACACCTATCACCAAAGACTCAGGAGCTGCCCTCCATGGACTGTTATCGGATTTTGCAAGGCTATCGGGTCTTGAGCTCAATAGTGGGAAGTCCTCTGTGTTATGTGGTGGTAGAGAGCTGTTACACCAGCATTTTGTTGATAGCATCGGCATCCCGAGAGGCCACTTGCCAGTCACCTATCTTGGGTTGCCACTATTCACAGGGGCTTTAACAGCGCGACTTTGTCTTCCATTGTTGAATAAGTTGCGTCGACGGCTGTAGAGTTGGCATGGCCATCTTCTTTCATTAGCGGGAAGGCTAGAACTCGCAAAAACAGTTCTCTTGAGCCTCCAACTCTATTGGACATCTGCATTTGCTCTACCTTCAACAACCATTAAAGCAATGGAGAAGGTTATCCGAGCTTTTCTATGGGGTGGCCCTTCGTTGAAGCGCACAACCAACCATATCAACTGGTTAACAGTTTGTCAGCCAAAGGAGGAAGGGGGACTCGGGTTAAAACGTATTGCAGACTAGTCAAAGACTGCTCTCGGTGCAAGGTTTTGGGAGATTGCGGTGGGCCACCGCTCTTTATGGACCTCATGGACGTCGAAGAGATATCTCTGAAAGCAGTGGATTTGGAATGCAAAGCCTTCACACTCTAAATCTTGGGTTTGGCCCAAAATTTTGGCTTCAAGAGAGTGGATTAAACAACATGTGAGATATATTATTTTCACAGGTGAAAAGGTGTCTGCCTGGGATGACCCTTGGATCAATGGTTCCAATCTCTTGGATCTCATCCCAGCAACTTCGCCTCAAAGGGAGAGAGATCCTCATCTCAATGTGGCTGCATTTATGTCTAATGGTCAGTGGTCGAAGCCTTCTTGGTGGAATCCCCAGTGGGATGCAGTGTGGGAGGACATCTGTGATCTTGAATTTGGGGGTAGAGGAGAGGATCTATTGATTTGGCCGTTTAGTGTGACTGGCATCCTCTCTACTTCAAAAGCATGGGAATTCCTCAGACTTAAGGGGCCCAAGCCTAAATGGGTAAAATGACTCTGGCAGAAGTATCGGCCCCCTAAATTTTCTGTTTGTGCTTGGCTGGCCTTGCAAGAAAAGACTCCTACATTGCAGCTGTTGCTTTGAACTGGACTGATTAGAGACCCCACTTGTCCCCTCTGCAAATCTAGTCCTGGATCTCTAGCCCATTTGTATCTCCATTGTTCTTTTTCTGCATTTCTTTGGGTCAAGGTTCTCCAGAGAATGGGGGTTAAATTGCATCGCCATTCCTCACTCGCTGCTTTTGTGGACTGGTTGGACAAAACCTTCCTAGTAGGAGCTCCTCGTAATGTTATGCATGTTGTCTTTGTGACTACTATTTGGGCAATATGGAAAGAAAGATGCCAATGCCATTTTCGGTCAAAGGAAACTCATAAATTGGAAGTCCTTCGATCTATTTTTCAATCTGTGCAAATGAGCTTTCAAAAAAAGCTCTTAAAGGAGGAGTGGTGCCTAGAAATTCAGAAATTGGGGGCTGCTTGGGGTATAGCTATACAACCACTTGTGAACGTTGAGACTGCCGTGTCCCCCGGAGGTTGGGTGGACAAAGGTAAACTCGGATGGTTCCCTCTCAACGGACAGGGCTGGCTTTGGGGCTGTTCTTCGCAACGAAGCTGGAGAGTTGTTGCTTGCTGTGGCCATGCAAGAGAAGACACTCAACTCTATCAATGCACTTGAATTTCGTGCAATTCTTCATGGATTGAAAATGGCACTAGCTCTTGGCGTTCCCCGAGTGCATGTTGAGAGTGATTGATCCACAGCCATTGCATGGGTGCAAGGGAAGGGTAGTCTTCCTTGGCGGTGCTTGAGAGATCGCATGGAATTATTGTCCCTCCTCCCTTCTTTTGCTGCCTGGAAAGTCTCTCACGTCCCCCGTGAGGGGAACCAAGTTGCAGACCTCCTTGCAGCTCATCGAGACTCCCCGGGATCTTCTTTTATCTCTGAACAGCAGGTCTGGCCAGCACTTCAGCAGCTCCTGGTAGGGGATGCACAAGGGGCGGTGTACCTACGAGTGAAGAAACGTTGAATTTTGGTCAGTGATTAACACTTATGGTGCAACCTGCTTGCAGTTAGACACTGTTGGGTTGGGGATACTTGTGTATTCTTGGTATTGCTGTTGTATCTACCTTTGTGGATACCTTTATTTTTTGGTTTATTACTTGTAATATGTTAGTCCTAGTTGTACTTACTCAGTAAAGAAAATGAATATATTCTTTTTTACCCACCAAAAAAAAAAGCGAGAAAACTGCACTATAAGAAAAGCATTCTTCCAAAAACCACGTGGCAACAAGCCTGGGAGCCGTGATATGCATTTATTTGGGAAAATTAATGCTAGGTCCTCTGTAGAAAATTATTATTAGGTCTCTAGAATATTTGAATTTATTTTAAGATCCCCAAGCTGCTTGAGGTATTATTTATGGGTTCTTCTATTTAAATAGGGTTATTTTTTACCCTTTTTAAATTCAATTTTACCCATGTCTTCACATTTTCTTTGTATCCTCTCTCTCCTATCCACACAAACAGGGCGGACCCAGGAATTAAAACACGGGGGGACCGACGGTCAGACAAAGGACTTCAAAGTAAAGAGAAAAATATTTAATTGTCCAATGCCCATGTGTGCCGGTTAAGTAACTATATATGCATGAAATTTAATAGGATACATAAATGCATATCAATCTACAAGACATGATAAATGGATTAATAACACACACTGTATACATAATGCATAATAATAAACAAAAGGAAATCAAATGGATTAAATAATTAAAAAGACATGGAAGTACCTAAAAAAATGTAACTGCTAATAAAAGGTATTTTCATATTGCTACAAAAGTTTTGGGACTGAAAAAATACTTGGAATTAATTTATTATTATCTATTCATTCTTCTTTTGACTAATTTAACCATCGTATGACATTTTTTTTTGTGAGAATGATCATTATTTTAGGGACATGGCTCTATTAATTAACTATTGTTCAAAATCTCATTTACAAAAAGATGTCTATTTTTCTGAATCTTACTCACGTAATCAACTCCATTTTATAGTCCACTTGTAGCCTCATACACTATAATAACACAATATATATTGCGTTATCACAATGCATGATGTTTTATCTTAGTGTATGATACAAAAAAATTATTTTTAAAACGAAAAAAATACAATATTGTATATCAGTGCATATTTCATTTAATGTAACATCATATGCTTTAATGAGAGAGTGTATGATTTATCATAGTGTGATACAAAAAAATTATTTTTTAAAACGAAAAAAATACAATATTGTATATCAGTGCATATTTCATTTAATGTAACATCATATACTTCAATAAGAGAGTATATGATTTAAAAAGAAAAAAGAAAAACGGTGTGAACTGCGAATAGGGTTGCAATTGGGGCTGGATATATCATTTTCCATTCACGATATGTCCCGTCTGAACCTATCTAAGCCTCCTAACGTTGTCATTTTAAACTTCAAATTATGTTCATATCAAAATTTTATAAAGTTATCATATGATCACAAAACATGAGATTACATTTTTTATTTGTAGAACAAGAAGATGATGAGCCTAATATTATATATCATGTGGCTGCTTGGGAGGGTCTGGGCCCTAGCCCCCCCCCCTGGGTCCACCCCTGCACACAAATAACTAGACCTTCTCCCCCCATGCGTTAAATTTGATAATAAACATAACACAATCAACTTTAAGAACACAATAAATTTTCATTATGTCATAATATAATGACATTCATAATAAGAAAATAAATAAAATACACATACAGTTTAACAGCATACACAAACCTGTTAACAATATATACATTGTTTTAAATCGCGATCGATATATCGATATATCGTTTTCGCCGACGAAAACGCTAATTCGCGGGGGATTCGCGAAGGTTTATCAAAATCACGCTGACGTCATGCTAAAGTCAGCGCTATATCGTCGTATCGTCGATACATCGACTAGTTGGGTCAGGTGGCCAGCCTGACCTGACTGCTTTTTTTTTTTTTTAAATTGAAGTTGTTGGGGCCCCAACGGCTATATAGCCGTTTGGGGGGTTTATTTGCATAAACCCCCCATCAACATTTATTTTTATTTTTTGGTCCTTCTTTCCCCAATCCTATAAATACTCTCCCAAACCCCCATTCTCACAACAACTCAATACACTTCTTCTCTACCATTCAATCACTCTCAATCTCTCATACAATCTCTACTCTCTCTTTTAGCAAACAATTTTTTTCCAAGATCCCTCAATCCCAAAAGAAACAAAAAATCCACAAAAAAAAAAATCCATCAAAAATCCAAAAAATTCCTATCTTGGTGGAGATATTGGTGGACTACTTGGAGGACTTTGGTGGAGTTCTTGGAGGCTTTTGGTGGAGACTTTGAAGGCTTTTGGAGGAAGACTACTCCTTTTTCAAATTTTCTCCTATTTTTAGAGGTATTTATTCTTTGCACTTAGTAGAGGTTTTTTAGAAAGTAGTTAAAGTAGCATCATCCACTTAATTAAATAATTAAGTTTTAATTTTTTGAAACCTAAAAAATCTTTTTTTTTAAATGTCTTCTTCTGGAGCTAGTTCATCTAATCTAAGACCGGCTAATACAAAAGACCCTGCATGGAAATATGGTGAATATAAAAGTGCTATTGAAAAACATATAGTCAAATGTTTACTTTGCTCACATCTATGTGGTGGTGGCATAACCAGACTCAAAGAACACATATTGCATTCACCAGGAGCTAATGCTAAACCTTGCCCTAGAACAACACCAGAAATTAGAAAAGAAATAGAAGAATTCATGAATAAAAAATCTGAGAGTAAATGTAGAAGAGGTTCATTTTATTCTGAAGATTTTGCTAGAGACATAGGAGATCAACAACCACATGTAGGTGATGATGATGTAATAGAAATTTGTGGTCCTAGTTCAAGGCCTCCTCCATCCAAACAAAGAAGGAAAAAAAACACTAGAGGTCCTATGGATTTATTCTGTAGAGGTAATGTTGAAGATGTAGTTGATCAAAGATTAAGAGGAGGCCCTGGACAACAAACAACTTTAGAAAATAGATTAAAAAAAGAAGAAAGGAAAATGCAATTAAAAAGATAACTAGATAGGCAATCACTGCAGGTGTATCTTTTCATGTTGCATTAGAAGCAATAGGTAGATTTGGGTCTGGTTTAGCCCCACCATCAATGCATGAGATAAGTGAAACATGTTTGCAAGAAGAGGTAAGAGAAACTCATAAGATTTTAGAGATACATAAAGGACATTGGAAAACTTATGGTTGTACATTAATGTGTGATGGATGGACTGACAGAAGACAAAGATCATTAATTAACTTTTTAGCTAATTCTCCAAAGAGAACCATGTTTTTGAAATCCATTGATGCATCTGCACATTCACACACTGCAATGTATTTGTTTAAAGAAATAAATGATGTTATTGAAAATATTATTGGAAAAGAAAATGTTGTTCAAATTGTAACTGATAACGCTGCTAATTATAAAGCTGCATGTGAATTAGTGATAGAGAGAGACACCCCACAATATTTTGGACACCATGTGCTGCACATTGTATTGATTTAATTTTAGAAGACATTGGAAAGATGCATATTAGAACTATTAGTTTAGCTAGAAGAATCACTGTTTTCATTTATGCACACACACAATTATTGCATATAATGAGATTGTTTTGCAATGGAGATATTGTTAGGCCAGGACCCACTAGATTTGCCACATCATTCTTAACTTTGCAATCACTTTGGGAACATAAGAATGCACTTAGGACACTCATGGTAGCAGATGAATGGACCAAGAGCAAGTGGTGTAACCTTAGAACCGGAAAACAAACAGAAAGAACTATTCTTTCTGTTCAATTCTGGAAAGGTGTACAACAAGCCCTTCACGCTGGAATTCCCCTGGTCCATGTCTTGAGATTAGTTGATGGAGATGAAAAACCCTCTATGGGCTACTTATACAATGCAATGGATAGGGCCAAAGAAAAAATTAAGGAAAACTATCAGTACAGACCACTGCAATATGGCCCTGTTATTGAGGTAATCGAAGGAAGATGGAGTCGTCAGATGTCGTCTGACCTTTACCATGCAGGATTTGTCCTTAACCCCGGAGTATGGTTTAAGACCGCGGACCGGGACGCGGCAGTCCAAACACATATGCTTCGTTGTGTGCAGGCAATGGCGAAGATGGAGCCAGATCCGGAGGTGCAAGACAGACTGCAAATAACTGGATTATTATTTACAGGAAAGTGGACCGTTCAGTTGGGGAACCATCGTGAGAGCAAGGGACAACACAATCCCAGTCAATTGGTGGGATAAATACGGGGGCGAGGTACCAGAGTTGAGGAAGGTCGCCATCAAAATTCTTGGACTCACTTGTTCTGTCACGCCCCAGGGCGCCGTCCCCGGGACGCGGCAAGTGTATATAAGATATCAGTATACAGAGTTCAATAACATACTCAAACAACAACAAATATGACAACACAGATAAAGCAGGGCTGACATAATATATACACCAAATGCGGAAGCTAAAAAGACTGAGTCTGTAATCAAAAACATACTACAGACTCGATACATAATCGTATGTCCTGTGAGAGCCAACATGTCCATATATACACAAATAAAATCCATACATAATCCAACTAGGTGCCCAAGCACAGAGTATATATACATACAACAAGTAAGAAGGGTGCTGATGGCCTCAAAACTCGTGGGACGCGGCGCTACTCCTCTACTGGTGTAGTCGCTCGGGAAGCTCCTCCCTCAGAGATCACTGAAAAAGATAATATGCGAGGGGTGAGCCACACGCTCAGTGAATAGCACAACCCATGCATACAGTTCATATTAACCACATTTAAATCAAGCCAATAGCCCAAAGCGGCATAAACATCACAAATCCGGGGGTTCGTCACATCGCCGAACCGCCATACCCTTACCCTCACCCTCACCCTCACCCTCAATAGGTGACCTAGGATGTTGGGACTTAATGGGTGGATAATCATCCATACATAATCTGTGGGTCGTCGCATCGCCGGCCCACCATACCCTCACCCTCACCTCTCAACAGGTGACCTAGGCTCTTGGGACTGACTAGGCTGTTGGTCACCCTCGGTCCACCGATAGTCTCTCCCCACTCCGTAGGTCGTTTGGCCACTTCCACGTTCGGCGCAGTCCTTCTACCAAAGCAGGAGGCGCCTACTGATGGAAGCCCCTGCACGGGACAACCTTTCTAACGCCGGGGTAGTCTCTACACGGATCCAACGAAGGGAACAGAACAGCCTATCCATCGCATATGATCCACTCGGATCCGCTGACAGCACATCTCTACAACTCTAATGTCTTGAATTCCTCTGAATTCCACCAGCGCGCATAACCAGGATGCGGGGAATATAAATAATACATAAAGGGGAAAAGAGACCTTGGGAGGGTAACCTGAGGTCCCGATGTAGGACATCCGACAACCAAACAAGGAACACGGAGTACCCTAACCCGGGTCTCAATGTTAACCTCGCAAGGCCCCCTATATTCCCAAGGCATGCTAATATATATATCGCAGTTTGCATTTAAATAAATAAATCAAACTAATGGGACGCATACTCAGGTCAGGGCTTTCCTAGCATGATAACGGGGTGACATGATACATGGCTCATGCACAAAACCTAAGGGTGCAAGTCCCTAACATACAAGTCTAGGGTGGCATGCATTCTACACACACACATCATGCTTACATGGATTATATCAAAGCAGTTAATACTAACTATGTGCCCCAGGGGAGGACGGTACACGCCCAAAGCATGTAACGCCTCCCAAATTGGGTTGGGTTGTCCCACTCACCGGAAATTGGGTCGACGCGCGACCGTCCGTCGAGATCTGCAAGACAGGGTATTAACTGGTAAGTATAAATCCACAATTACCCAAAATACACAAATAAACACTTAAAACCCACAACAAACACCCCACACTCGGGCAAACGTGCACACGACCCGCACGCACGCTAGCCCGAGCACTCCGGCAACCACCCGCACCCCCGGCAACCACCCACACGGCCACCCGACCGCCCGGGTGCACCGCCACGCTTCAGCCCTCGCACCGCCGGCCCCTGCCTGCCGCGTGGACACGCCGCCGCACCACCCCGGGGCACCGCGCGTCCACTGCGCCCAGCTGCAGCAGCCCGCGCGCATCCCGAACGCCTCGCGCCACCCCGCGCGCGGCGCCTCGCCCCGCGCGCACCCCGCGCGCACCTTCGCCACCTCGCCGCGCCCCGCGCGTACCACAGCCGCCTCGCCGCGCCCCGCGCGCACCACAGCCGCCTCGCCGCGCCCTCCGCGCATACCCTGCACGCCCTCCCGCGCGCACTGCCCTCGGCCATCACCCCCAGCACCCGCACGCCCAGCACCGCCAACCCGTGCGCATAACCGCTCGACCAGCCCTTCGCGCCAGACCCGCGCGACCCGCTCCTCGCGCATAGACCCGCGCGGCCAGCACCTCACGCGCAGCTCGCCATCAGCTCCTCGTGCACAGCTGCTCGACCAGCACCTCGCGCACAGCACCGAGCACACCCAGCACGACCAGCACGCACGCCCGCGCGCACGCTCGCGCGCACGCACGCGCGCATGCTCGTGCGCGCCCAGCCTGCGCGCTGCCTGCTGCTGCCGCTGCTGCCTGCTGCCCGGAACAGAGCCTGCCACTGCTCGAGCACCTCCACCACCACCAAAAGGCCTCCGACGGCCTCCGACCGCCTCCCACAGCCCCCCGACGGTCACCCACCGCCGCCGACCACCACCCAACCCTAGATCCATCCCCCTAGCATACATCTATGCAAGAAAAGAGAAGAAAAAGACCTTACCAAGGGGAGGAAGCGAAGTCCGGTTGCTCTCCGCGCGCCGAAACCTTTCTCAAAGGCTCTCCTACGCCCCGATCTATCACGGCCCTCGAAACGACCCGAAACAGAGGAGAAAGAGGAGAGCTCGGGGAGGCTAGGATCGCCAGAATCGGGATTTGAAGGCACCCCCGATCTACACTTCCTAGGTTTTGGGTTTTTGGTTTTGAGGGGTCTAGGGGCCTCAAAAGTGAGAAAAATGAGAGAGAGGAGAGAGGGGAAGGGTTGGTAGGGATGATGAATAGTGTTTCGAAAATTAGATCCCACCCTTATATAGTGTGCGACTTAAAAACCCAGATACGCCCCGGAACTGTGAAATTTCAGAAACGTTGCCGGAATTCGATGAAATTTTCATGAGTGGCTTAAAATGGCACCAGGACACATAATATGCAGTTAGATTTTTAATCGGAGTCCTCTAACTCAGGACGATAGCTAACAGTCCAAAATTATGCGATTCCGATCCGAAAATGCAAAAATTTCAAAAACTGCTAAAATGCTCCAATGAATACCAACAGGCCAAAAAGTGACACATATATAACATGTTCATCTTCCGGTTGTGAGAGAAACTGGAGTGCATTTGAAAATGTGAGTTGTCCTTACAAATTTATGAAGTACGATTTTTAAAATTTATCTACTTTATAATATCTCACTTTAATTTTCTTGCTTTTAATAGTTACACACCAAGAAGAGTAATCGGTTGAAGCAAAAGAAGTTGAATGATTTGGTGTTCGTGCAATACAATAAAAAATTGCATGAGTGTTTCCTAAATCTTCAACATAACCTAGCACATGAACAATTTGGATTCATTGGAAGATGATAACGAGTGGATTATGGATGTCGACGGCCTGGTATTCCAAGGTGAAGACTTAACATGGTATCAAGTGGAGCATCAAGCATACGACGACACCATAGAACATCAACGCCCGAGACGGATCCACGCAGCAAACTCAACAATCTGAAGGTGCAAGACGACGTGGAAAACGGCCAATCATTGAGGAGCCTGAAGATGAGGATGACGACGATGATGAAGAAGACGAAGTCATCCCCGCAACACAATTTCAGGGCCAAGAAGGAGTTGAATCATCAGATGAAACAAGAGATGTGGATAATGAAATTCAAGAAGAAGACACAGATTCGGATGACAACAACGGTGGACACGGCGGCAATGATGGTGGTGGCACCTCTTATGGTTATGGCACACCATTAGGTGGAACCCATGGAGGGGTTTTTGTAACCAATGCAATGGATTATCTTTTTAAATAATTTTTTTCACTTTTTTAGTTTTATGTTGTAATTAATTAGTTATGCATTTTTATTTCAAACCAAAACCATTGTAAAATTATTAATATCTTCATATGAAATTATTGTTATTCATTTTCATTATTTTTCACAATTTTTTATCATTTTTTTTAATTTTTTTTCTATTTTTTTCAAAAAAAAAATAAAATTCGGCCAATCGATATATCGATTAAATTGATATTTAAAACACTGTATACAAATGAAGAAGGAGGGATAAAAATAAAAAATATAACAGTAAACTTAACTGTGTACAAAAAGAATGAATCATAAATAATATATATAATGAGGTCTGGGGACTTAAAAACTAATTTCAGATGTTTTAGAGACCTAAAAATAATTCTAAGAGTTCCAAAGGGCCGAGAATTAATTTTCCCTATTTATATTTCCCGTCCGTTCAGCCAGAAACCCCCCATTCGAGTGCTCCCGCTCCCGTAACATCGGACACGGACGACAAGAGAGAATGTGCGGAAGGGCTCGCTGCACTCTGAATCCGCAGGACATCATTAGGGCTTGTGGATTCGGCGATGCCGCCCTCCCTACTCTCCATATGGATCGGTATTAATGCTACACTTTTAACCTTCATGAATGAATACTTTTGAATTTTTTTCTTCTCCAAAGCTGGTGATCTGTATAGCCTATTTGTGTGGGGTATTTGAACATAAAGGATATCTGAAACAACTATTATCTTTGTTTTTTGTTTTTGTGATTCTTCTGAAAGGCATCGTCCTTCATACAATGTTTCGCCTGGGACTTACATGCCGGTCATCCGTCGAGAAGAGGATGGTGGGGCTATTCTTCACTGCATGAAGTGGGGTCTCGTGCCAAGCTTCACTAAGAAAAATGAGAAGCCTGATCACTTCAGAATGGTAATTCAGTCGTCTAAGTATGCTATTATAGAAAGTTTTTTTTGTTTTTTCTTCTCATTTCTCATGTTTTTCATATAAGTTTTTTTTGTTTTTTCTTCTCATTTCTCATGTTTTTCATATAAGTCATGCCCAGGTCAGATGCATTCATAAGAAAACAAAATGATATAAATTCTGTTTTTTATGCCCTTTCCTGCCTTTTATGTTTTTGCATGTTTGAAGTAGTTTGGATGAATTAATTTAAGGCTTTGCAATGGCTGGTCGTTGCATCTCTCTTGGGGGTTGAGGGACCAGACCACTTGAATGCCCGTGTAACATGCATGTACTGAACCATTTTTAAAGTGGGGAATTAATAATTTTATTCTGTGGTTTGGAAGCCTTTTATATTGAGTGTTGAAATAGAGCCGGTCTAATCCCACCAAACAAATTCCTCTCCCCCCCAACCCAATCAAAAGTTAAAACATTTCATTTTAAACACTCATCACACCAACCTCACTTGACACAAACTTTGTCATACTGGGATATCTAATTTGATCCAAGGTGTGTCATCCTGAATTTTCAACTACAATATTTTAAAAGTTGTACGACACACCTTGAGTCACCATAAGTTGTTCGATTTGACATACTCAAGTCAAACTAAGATGTTTACTATGACTTAAGGTGTGTCACATAGAATTTTTTAATTACGATATTTTAAAAGTAATGTGACACACTTTGAGTCACTATAAGTTATTCGATTTGACATACTCCGAGTCAAACTAGAATGTCCACTATGACCCAATGTGTGTCGCCAAATACTATCCAATTAACAATAAGTTAATTTTTTTTATCTATCATAAATATCATAAATACACAACAAATAAAATATCATAAATAAACAACATTCGTATACATGGTCATATAAGTTAATTCAACATTCACATATCCAACCTGCACATTCACAAATCCAATACATTATTTTTTTCACAAATGAAAACCTACTATTAACATAACAGTCTTCCCTGTTGAAAATGTATACATCCAAATTCAATTAATTAACACATCCACGTTAATACATTTTTTTACTTAATACATTGTTCAAAAGCCAAAATATAATATGGATGTGTTCGTTGGTTGAATTTGGATGTGTGAATGTTGAACAAGGAAGACTGTTATGTCAATAGTATGTGCATAATATGTACGTGAATTAACTTATGTGATTATGTACGTGAATTTTGTTTATTTATGATATTATTTGTTATGTATTTATGATAGATAAAAAAATTAAATTATTGTCAATTGAATAGTGTTGGACGACACACCTTGGGTCATAGTAGACACTATGGTTTGACTCAGAGTATGTCGAACTGTACAACTTACTTTGACCCAAGGTGTGTCGCGTCAAAATATTGCAATTGAAAAATTTTGGGTGACACACTTTGTGTCATATTAGACACCCCAGTATGACTGGGTTTGTGTCAACTGAAATTGGTGGGATGAGTGTCTAATACAAGATGTTTTAAATTTTTATTGGGTTGGGGGGAGAGCATTTAGGTTGGTGGTGATAGACGGGCTCGTTGAAATATTGATTTAGAATGTTCCGATGACATATTATATACTGTTCCTCTCTCTCTCTCTCTCTCCCCCCCCCCCCCCCCCCTCCCCACACACTCACACACAATATTGCCTTCTCTCTCTGTATATATTCCATGATCTCATAGTCAGAGACCATTTGCAGTGGCTGGCATGAAGCCTAAGTAGTTTTGAGTTGATTTTGCAGTTCAATGCTCGGTCAGAATCCATATGTGAAAAAACTTCTTTTCGCCTGCTTGTTCCCAAAAGTAGATGCCTTGTTGCTGTAGAAGGGTATGCTTAACACCAATTTTTTTTTTCTTCCCTTCCATGAAGATATTTGTAATGTCGTATTGTTCATGTACTGCATAAGATTGACCTTCTCTCTTTTTTAAGGGTTAGTTGTTTTTAATGCAAGTGTTCCTTTCATCTTTTATCACTGATACATGTGTGTTCATCATACTGTCACTGATACATGTGTGTTCATCATACTCCCTCTTTATATACTAGATATATGCTGAAGGCTTTCTGGGCTAGAGGCTTGGACAATTATTTCAGAAATTTTCTTTTTGTGATTTTTGGTATCCATGTGAGGAGTTTCTAATGAAATAAAGTAACTAGTCATATTTACCATGTGAAAGTTTTTATCTGACTCTGTCATTGGTAGAAAGAAAAATCTAAAGAAAAATTTCTATATATTGTTTGATCTAGATTCATGACCTAAAAGCATAAGTTGTTCTAGACCTAAATAATGTTGTTGCATTTATTATAACATTTCCTGTACCATTTCAAATTATCTATATAAAGCAATCAGTCATCTCTGATTCAATGAAGCAATGGGTCATCTTGTCCTTGTGGAAGTGTCGTCGTAAACCTTGCCACTAAAAAAAATATTATCCTTTAAACAATTCTGAGCCCATATAATGCTTTTCTAAAAACAAAACAACTAGCTATTTCTGATGCAATAAAGCCATGAATTATATTTCTACATGAATGTTTTATCGTACTCTGTCGTTGAAAGACAATCTACAACTACGGGATTGTATTGACATCTGGTCCCCTATTATACAATTGACGAGCATAAGATGGACACTCAAGTAAAATTGACAACAATATTACTATAATGTTTTTTGTACCATCTAAAAATTATCTAAAAGGTTGATGACACTTTAGACAATTTTTTCAAACCCCATATAAATGTTGTTTGTTTTCGGATGAAGTTTGATGGATGATCAACTTTGTACTTACTATATTCATATTTTGTGTAGAATTTCGTACTTCATTTTTAGTTATATTTTATCAATGTAACAATTTTAAAATTCTAATGCACCTAATAGTGAACAAATATTAAGAAACATATAGTCCTTTTCTTCATCACTTACAACTATTTTGTCTTTAACTATCTTGAGCATTGTCCCTTTGCATGGGTATCCTTTGCCACAACATTTCACCAAATGTTATCGAGTCTTCATGAATGAGATAAATATAATATTGCTGCGAATCTAGTTTAGCACCCCCCTCTTCTAGTTTTGATTAGCCGGTTAGCACCCTCCTCTTCGTAAAGGAGGTCAGGGGATCAAACCTCGGGGGCATCAATCCCCCCCCCCCCCCCCCCAACCCAAAAAAAAAAAAAGAAAATTTGCTTGAAGTAAATCATGCTTAAACTTCTTAGCCATTGTGTTATGTCAGTTGCAATAATTTGAATGTCGCACCAAAATTTAGTTCATGTTGATTAATCTTACATTTCTAACATAAAATCCCTTCTATAATTATACTGGTAAATTCTATAATTTCTATAATTACATTGGTAAATTCTATAATTATATTGGTAAAGTTCCATGTACAAAAAGACTCCTTGTCAAAGCTTATAGATGAAATCTCTCGAATTCTTATCCCAGTGAAGGCGTGGACAGGATGGTTGGCTAGAAACCAAGTGACTTTCCATAGTGGCACATTTTGTTTTGAAAAAGTTTGGAATTCCATGGAGAGATTCATCTTCAATTGGGGTCAGTTTTGTGTAGGTGTTTCAGTTCTCTTTGAAAGGGGTAGACTTGTGAGGAGTAACCCCTTTGAGTAAGCCTTTTGGATTGGGGGTGGGGGGTAGCATAGTATTATGTTTCTCTTTTTCCATTTTTTTTCTTCTTTAATTTCCCCTCTGGATTATGTACTACTTGAGTTTTCAACTAGTGAATGATCATTCTCCTTTTTCCAAAAAAAAGTTGCGTACAAAATAGTTGTAAATCAAATGTGTGGGCTATGTGGAGAGGATGCGAAAACAAGAGATCATTTATTTTTTAGTTGTTAAAAATTTGGGAATGACTGTCAATTCTCCTTGCACTTTTGTTGATCTTGAAAGAATGTCGCGGTGGTTTCGTAATCGAAGAAAGCGGGGGGATAGAAGCAATTTAGCAAAGTTCCAATGATTGGTCCTCACACGGCTTGTTGGAATATATAGTATGGCTTGCACGCAACAAAGGAGTATTTCAATACAAAAGGCTATATTGGGAGAACACATGGGTGACAATTTCTTCTACGCTTAAAGATTGAGTCAGTATCATATTAGAGGAGTCGTTGCCTTCTTTGATTATGGGAGGTTGTTTCAGTTTTGCCCCTTTTTGGTGGTTTTATTAATTTCATCTCTTATTAGCTTATAGTGATCTGGATGATGCAATTTGGGTGGTTAGCCATCAGCCATGCAAAGAGTTAGTTCTCGGTTTTTGTATCTTTCATTTTTTTTCTTCTCCTTTTTCATTTGTATAAGGAGATCCGTTGTCTCCTTTTTGGGGGTTTCAATTAATAAGATACTCCTATCTATTCTCCAAAAAGAAATTGTAAATCAAAATGTACAAGGGCTAAATATGAGCTGTAAATATCTTCTGAGTCAAATTGAAGAACAATTGAAGAATGAAGATAATTTGAATTTGATATTTAGATGATCTTCATCATAAGGTATAAGTCAAGACCAACTATGCATTAGTTCAAATAGGACCCCTACATGCTTGTTTAATAATTCAAATGTTTATTTCAAAAACATGTTTTTGAAAAACTATTTTTGACTAAGTTTCCAAGTAACTCTTTTGGTAAAAAGAGGCATAGTCCAAAAAGGTTGAATATTTCATATGTGCATTCTTCGTTTCAACCTTCTTCAAAAAGCTCTTACTGAATGCTTGGCATTTGAATGATCCGACCCACTTGTCATTTGAACAACAATGGCTTAGTGAGACCCAAAATTTTGAACAGGCTTTCAAAACATCAAAACAAACTTTTTAAATGGGTGTGGGAAAGGGTGTTCAGATGGCATGAATGATATATTCTAATGACTGATTTACATTTTATAGTGTCTGACTTGGACTTTCGAATGTCCTTTCCTCTATTTGAATGACAAGTTCCAGGTTCAAAAAATCTCAACTGTTTTGTTTTGTTTTCGTATTTAAACACTTCATTATTTCCAAAATTTTTATCAATTTGAGCTTTAGGAAAAACCAGTATTTGAGAGAGAAAACATAGAAATTAATTATAAGCATTTTCATTACTTTATGGGAAATTAAATTTTCGCGGTCAAAGGTCAAAGTGTTTTGCAAGAAAATTTAGTGAGTAATCAGGGAGTAGAAAAGGAGAGGGTTTTTCAATGGGGATTTTTGACATTATCCATTCATTAAATGAATCTACATTCATTTAGGCTAAATCTTATATCACCATCCACCAATCCTTCAACTTTTATCTGGTGGTGGGCCTTGATTTGAGGAGTGGAACAAAGCCGGACCATGTGACTTCACAGGGACTACAATCACACTTGTTGTGGGGAGCAAGATGCAGAAAATATTTAGGAGGGAACAGAGGATAGAGCAAATATTTAGGACCTGAAGGAGTTTGGTAGAGAAGTCAGGTATCCGTAGAGGTCAGTGTATTGATTTCTAAGTCTCGATTCCTTAGAGTTTGTGCTGTTTTCTAGGCCAAGTGTCCTGTAATTTTCCCAGTCGGGTTTTCATTTAAAATCATGCCTTCCTGTGTGATTATGTGGTTCTCTGCTTTGTTTATTTCTTTATCAAAATCTTAAATAAATTAGTCATGGTGACCTTTTTTTTAAGCCACCCTAGCGTTCCATGTTTCCCTATAATCTAAATATGTTCCTATAATTCAAAGGACATGAAGAACGGATGCCACCTTGATCACACATGCCCATCCAGTAGCTGAAACCAATTGATTGTTTGAGATGGCCTATCATTTATAGCCATTTGTTTAGACGAATGGGCCAGTGGACCGGGCCCATAATGTCATCCTGAATGGACTAGGCCCATGGATTACGGAAAATCCCCCGAGTGTTATGGATATTACGTATGAATAATTAGCTGCCTGAACTACTTGGAGAAATGCCCCATCACCAAGGTATTAATGCGACCACCGAATTTAAAGAAGGTATAGATATTCTCTCTTTTTCCTCCATCAAATTTAATTTGGGTGTGAGTGTTTTTGGCATGGAACCCTCCTCTATCCCCATCTACTGATAATTCATGAAATCCAGCCAAAAATCCTGTGTGGCCTATTCATCCTCTGATGTAAGCCATATACTTGGCTTCAGACATTCAAAAAGGTGAATAGGAATCACACTATTTCAACAAAATCTGAATTACAAGCTGAGGAAGCTAAAAGGCTTCACTTAACAACTCAATGAAATGAACTGTTGCTTTTCCCATCCATCAATGGGTTCTATTTATAAGTTTCTATACTGAAGGTTGATGAAAAAGGATAAATTTTTTAAAATGTGAATTGGAGATTTGTTAAAGCAGAGGATTACATTTTACAAACTTTCAGTGGCTGACAATTAGAATATTCTAGTTGTCACTAGTAACTACCTCATTAACTGCTTTCACACTGTGGGTTGGGGATGATGGCTACAATCTATAAGTAGTATCTTGCAAGTACCTCGTAATCACATTGGAAGATCCTGTTGGGATCAATTATTGTATTATTGAATCTCTACCGTCTTCTGCCATATTAACATCTCCTATTTGGGAACCAGCCACATTGTTTAGTCACACCAAAGGGATTTTCTTTGTCGGATAATGCTCAAAATGACATTCAATCACCACTCCACGACAGTGGAATAAACTCCTAACTGCCTGGTTTTTGGGGTTGGAGTCAGAATTTCCCTTGGATGTGACTGTAATCAATGCAAGTGTAGAACTTGCATGAAATTAAGGAGGGTATACTTGGAAAACCCATGCACATCAGGGGAAAATTATATAAATTTCAGGTTTGTTTTTGCTTTTGTTTGTTTTTGGTTTTTTTGGGGGTGGTAGTGACACTATTGACACCCCTTAGCTCCATCCTTGCTGGTATTTGATAGGATGGTGGATGTGGAGTTTTCATGCTGAAAGCATTAATCCACAATTTTGATTTTTTCA